>CM022944.1:107742002-108187719 GCA_012931725.1 Litsea cubeba
CCTTGGACAGATGCCCTTCCACCAACCCTGTTTCTTTCTTGAAAATGACAAATGAAATTGGAAGGCGAGATCGAGATCGAATTTTAGGGTTTCGACAGCCATGAATGGAGGAGAAGAGAGGAGGAGGAGGAGGGTGGTTGTTGGTGAAGGAGAGAGGCGGCTATGACTTCCTGCAACTGGAATTGGAAGGCGAGATCGAGATTGGATTGGTGAAGAAGACCTGGATAGCGAAAGAGAGAAAAAACCCTCTTTTATTCTACTTTTCGTATATACCGCAGGGTCCCTAGCGACCCTTAACGTTATAAAACTAGGGTCGCTAGGGACACTAGTTGAAAGTGCTAAAAAAAATACCATTTCGTGAAAAATAACTGATCTGGTGCAATGGAGGTTAAAATTACCTTTTGAGCCCACTGGACATCTAAGCTGTTTTTTTTTTTTTTTTTTTAAAATCCCCAAAAAAATATTATAAGAATTCATAAAGATGTAGCCGCTAAATTTCAATTAAGGTCTTCTAAGGTTAAGATTCATCTTTCTTGGTTGCCTCCTCAATATGGTTTCTTAAAATTCAATTTGGATGGGGGCAGCTAGAGAAAAGCCAGGGCTGGCAGGAACTGGTGGTGTTCATCGGAGTAAGAAAGGGTAAGACACTAATGAGGCAGAGGTGCCACCAATATTGGAGGCTATCCATATTTACTTGCATGGTTTCCATGATTTCTTAATCATTGAGAGTGATTCATCCAATTCTATCCCTTGGATGATGCCCATGGAGAGCTGACTTGGGAAAATTTTCTATTACTTTCAAGAGATCAAAGAAAGAAATTTCAACATTTGGACTCTTCAAGTGAATTTCAATACTCCATTAGTATTCACCTGATTATACTCAACAAAAGATGACTAGAGCAGGTAGGAACTAGGAACAAGCCACTTGATGTCTATAGACATGTATAAGGCAGTGAAATAGCAATATTATGGTTACATTGTACTATGTGTGCAATGGTGGCAGTGTCACAATAGTTTTAAGGCAAGAGGATAATATAAACTACAAATTGAACAGCTGAATGGTGTTGTAGCAAATGGACACAGCTGAAACAGCTCAACCCATAAAGATTACCCAACTCAGTTGAAAATAATTCATAATCAAATAAATGAAGTACCTTATCAAAAAGAAGATGCCACTTTAAGGACTGGAGTTTTTCAATGGGATACTTATCATCATAGCTTTTTAGAGGTATTTCTAACAAAAAATTGTCATGTTGGGGATTCATGACACTTCTATAAAAATCCTTCCCTAGAATTTTAAGATGCAACGTCTCATTGCTGAATTTCTGAATGCCAACCCCTTTCACTTTTAGCCTTTAGAACTTTCACAATCCCAACCGCCTTCTCATATCAAAATGCTGGATGGGCCATGAGGATTTTAGGAGAGGACGCCTCATTGTGTTGTGATTGTGTAACGATCTTATTTTCTCATATGGCCGGTATAATGCTCTTACACCTACGCCTCGGTTGTGGTTGTAGGCATCTTATAAAATTTTACTTGTTACTTGAGAGAGAGAGAGAGAGAGAGAGAGAGAGAGAGAGAGAGCTGTGGAGTTTCGCTGACGTGTGTGGATGTTCTTATACTGTGTTTTGTTGCTTGTCTGGATTGTACTTATTTTGCTTTTTAATAAAATTTTATTGTTATGGATGAGGGTAAGCTGAACCATGAGCTCTTCTAGTAAAACCTAGTTATTGATATTGATTTCTTTGGAATCTATACAGAGTAAAGTACACCGTAAAAAAAAAAAAAAAAGCTATCTGGGTGTTTAATTCTGGTACCAGTGAAATAGACATTGTATACACTTCTTTTCCCTATTTTCTAGGAATATTGCTATGCTTGCATTCTGTTCTTTTCGTTTAACTAAGGTAATTATTGGTTTGTATATTGTACTTTAAATAACAATTTTTTCTCTCGATAATGTATCGGTAAGCAAGTATTTTATGTAGCCCTTCGAATCTTCACTTTAGGCTTCGTTTGCTTTTCACTTGGAGGTGTTTTGAAGGCTTCATCACCATTAAAATTTTAAATATAGTGCAGAGGATTATGGCTCAAGATAGATTGGAATGGAGAAATAGAATTCATGTAGCCGACCTGAACATAATTGCGACAAGGCTCTGGAAAAATAATGACGACGATGATGATGATAGTGCATAGCATTATATACAGAATATGCTAAAAGAATGTTATAGGCTTTAGTAGCTCAAAGAAACACGATGTAGAGGAGCATTTTGCACAGATTGAGGATAGATGTCATGATTATCCAAGAAACTGACTTTGAGCATTTCTACTGCTGCATTTGTTAGAGCAATCGGGGGTGGCTAACAGATTGAGTAGGCTTGCTTGAACATGCTGCAATTGTAATTGAATTCTCATGTTTTGTTTGTAGTATGAGTGCCTTGAACTATACCATGTCCAATTGTAATCCTCCAATTTCATTTACTGCCATTTTTTTTTTTGCTCCCCAGTTTATAAATCTTCTGGTGTTCTTTGTATCCCTATTGTGTGGGGAGATTTCCAGAACTCCAGGATTACGCTAATCACAGCCATCAGATGAGACTAAGCACTCTTACGTGCCATCCGCATGCCATCCACGTGGCACCAAAACTCACCTCGGCTAGCAGGGCAGAGGCCTCAGCCGAAGTCAAACAGCTTCAGGCCCCTAGCGCCGAGCTCGGCCACCCCATGTGCCCATCTCGGCTGAGAACTCCACCTCGGCTGAAGGAGCCGGGACGAAAGCGAAGCAAGAAATAACCTCCACTCGCACCCCTCATCCCCCACGTCATCAGGCACGTGGAGAAATAGGGGCGCAAGCTAGTGAGACAGATGCGACATCCAGCCGTCCACAATCTTCGCCAGATCACTGACAGAGCGGCATCCAGCGGCTGAAGCCACATCAGGGCAAGGCCCGAGGGCGGATCCGATGGTACCCCAACCGTCAAAGGCGCCCAACACAATCTGGCCCAACAAGACGCGCATTTAATGCGATGTGGGCTGATCCGACTGGCATTAAATGCAGAGTGGGCTGGATTGGACTGTATTTATTACTTTGTAGGCTCATCATGACTTCCCAGTCGAATCATGGGACCCACACCAAGATATCCTCCAAAGATACGACCCAAGCTTCTATAAATAGAGCTTCATACCACATGCAAGGTACGCACAATTGAACACATATAGCGGTTACTCTGCCTCTCTCCTTCCTCTCCTTCCATTGTTCCAGTTCACTCACTGACTTTGGCATCGGAGAGCCTTGCGCCCGCCCAGGCCAGGGTCCTCTGACTGTTTGCTATTCTCTTTCAGGCTTTCGGACGGTACCCAGTCATCACCACTTTGGATAAGTCCTCTTAGGCTCCCCAGTTATTGTGGGTCATTATTTTCTGCACCTACAATTGGTGCCGTCTGTGGGAAAGTAATATCCCAAACTTCCCAACCTTCTCAACCTCAATCTCCCAGAAGCCATGCCTCCGAAAGCTAGGAAGGGCGGAGAATCCTCGAGAGCAGCACTCGAGCAGCCAGCACCATCGGCAGACGTCCCTCCTCAAGGGCGTTCCCGAACGGTGCAGGGCACATCTGCAGGCGAGGGCCACTTAGGCTCGCAGCTTTTTCGTCGAGGTCCCCCTCCAAGAAGGACTCGAGGCCTCGTCCTCAGCAGACGAAGTTATGCCACCCCGACACGACGAGCGCGGCCACGAGCGTTCCCGCAAAGATAAAGCCGTTGCCGTGGAAGAAACGCGTCGAGTTCACCCTCCTGCCGCTGGAGGAGATGTCGCAGCTTCAAAATGCTCTCCTCCAGAAGTAGGAGCGGTTAATCCGCGAGCTCCAGCAGCAGCTGAGAGCAGCGCAAACTGCCTCGTTGAGGCAAGTCTCTGATCCTCAGGGAAAGAAGAAGGACGCCCCCAGCAGGGCAGTCCAGCCTCCTCGCGAAGATCTCAGAAATCATCTGGACCATAAGCGAAGCCAGATCCATGACGAAGGCTCGAGCAACAGCCAAAGTCATCGTAGCCGTGATGGCCGAAACCATAGCCATCACAGTCCGAACCACTCCAAGTGAAAGTCAAGAGCCCAGACTCCAGAAAAGGACGACGAGCAGGAGCGATTTGACAAACGCGTCAGGTTGGCTCTTCAGCGCAACCTGGACGTGCGGGACCAGAAGCAGATCTGTGGCCACACTGATCTGTTAGATATCGCGATCACTGAGAGGGGGGGGGGATCAGTGATTCTTTAATCTCAGGTCCAATTTAACAACAAAAGCAAATCAAATCACACAAGGACACCAGATTTAACGTGGTTCACCGAAAGGCTACGTCCACGGTTCAAAGACTGTCCGAACACCAATCCGGGACAGATCTGAATCTATTTAGTCGCACCAACGACAAAGAGCACCAACCCTTAGTTTCAGATAGCACCAACTATCTAGGAAGCACCTACTCCCTTGAGTTTCAGATAGCACCAACTATCTAGGAAGCACCGACTCCCTTACAATTTATCTGCACCAACAGATAGGATCACCAAACCCCAGACACCAAGCACCAACTTGATGTTCTACAGAATAAGAATAGAAACCTTTTTCTATAGCCTTTCCCCTCTACAATCTCTCTCTCTCAATCCCTTACAAATTGAAATTAAAGCATAAACAGAGAGACACTTATCTTATGGACGAAACACCATCTTCAAGAGCACATCCTCGTCCACACTTGCTGTAGAAACTTGTAACAAGATTGCACACAGCAACAGCACTCTCTTCTCTCCAAAACTCTCTCTTTTCTTCTCTCTTTTCTTCTCTTCTCTCTGGTGTCTTCTTAAAAACGAACCAAACATGCCTTTATATAGGTTATAGTAACCTTTAAGAGTGTTCAAAATAGGCTACAATTCGTTTAGAAAGAGTCCCAAACGTAATACAAAAGAATGCTGAATTTTCGTGCAAGACTTCTGTTTCTGCGCAACTCTGGTTCCCGTGCTCGGTCGACATCCTGCTTGCTCGGTCGACATCATACACAGTCTGGAAACAGATACTTGACGTGCTCGGTCGACATCCTGGGGTCCCGGTCGACCGACGATACACTGTGTCACGAAAATAACTGGGAGCTGTCTGAAACTTTTTCTGCAGGTTTCTCTTTGCTCGGTCGACCGCATGGGGTGCCCGGTCGACCGACCACTCTGCTTCAGGAATTCTGAATTCCTGAACTGTTTAAACTTTGATTTCTCTTTTAAGCTCTTTCAACACCAACCTATTAACATCATTCTTGTGACAATGTGTTGACAAGAATTCCAACTCAAAATGATGCTTGAGATACTAATTTCTTCAATTCTTCAAAAGACTTCTCAAGTCATCTCAAATTCCAACAATCTCCCCCTTTGGAATTGTTGGCAACACTTTTGGAACTTCAACACTTAGAACGAACTTCAACACTTAGAACACTAGTTGATCTTTATGAAGCTTCTTCAGAACCATAGTCTCCCCCTGTCTTAAAAAAAATCAAGATCTCTAACACTCTTGATACCAATCTCCCCAAAGTTATCATAGCATAACTTCTTCTAAGCATAGCTTTCTCCTAGCTTAAGTCTTTCTCCCCCTTTGACAACAAGTCCAAAGGGACCAACGAAGGAGCGAATAGGATATTCAAGGAATACTTTGTTCCCCCTTTCAAGCACAACTCCTAAGGATTAGGAGAGTGAGTAACTCCTAATTTTTTTCGGAGATACTCGAAGACTTCTTTTGGCAGAGGTTTTGTGAAGATATCAGCAACTTGCTCAGTAGTTGGGACATATTCCAACTTTACCTCACCATCTGCAACCTTTTCCTTGAGAAAGTGATAGCGAATTGCTACATGCTTCGTTCTAGAATGCTGAACAGGATTCTTGGAGATGTGAATTGCACTTGTGTTGTCACAGAGGATCGGCGTAGGATCCGTTGTCGGAACTCCTAGATCAGAGAGCATTTGCCGCATCCATAACACTTGTGTACAACAAGTTGCCGCTGCAATATATTCCGCTTCCGCTGTAGAAAGGGATACTGAATCTTGTTTCTTACTGTGCCATGCCACCAACCTGTCACCGAGATAGAATGCACCACCGCTTGTACTCTTGCGATCATCTATACATCCAGCCCAATCGGCGTCAGAGTATGCAACAAGAGTAAAGGATTTGCCTTTAGGATACCAAATGCCAAGCTCCATGGTACCTTTCAGATATCGAAATATCCTTTTTACTGCTGTGAGGTGCGTCTCAGTTGGTGATGCTTGAAATCGAGCCACCATACATACTGCTTGCAGAAGATCCGGTCTTGTAGCAGTCAAATAAAGCAAGCTTCCTATCATAGAACGATAAGTGGTGTGATCAACGGACGAACCCTTATCATCTTTGCTTAGCTTTGTGTTCGTTGTCATTGGTGTGCTCACTGGCTTGCTGTCTTCCATGTTAAATCGCTTCAGCATTTCCTTGATGTATTTCATCTGTGATATGAAGATACCATGTTTCAGCTGCTGAACTTGTAAACCAAGGAAGAACTTTAGTTCTCCAAGCATTGACATCTCAAATTCTTTCTTCATCTCTTCAGCGAAATTCCTGCACATTTCTTCACCATTGCCACCAAAGATTATGTCATCGACAAAAACAATAACAACCAGCTGTTTGCTCAACTCTGTTTTGACATAAAGATTGCTATCAACCAGTCCTTTTCCAAAACCGATCTTGCGGAGATATAGGTCCAGCCTTGCATACCACGCCCTTGGCGCTTGTTTCAGCCCATAAAGAGCCTTTTTCAACTTGCACACTAGGTCTGAATTTTTGCTAATGAGAAAACCATCGGGTTGCTCAATGTAGACCTCTTCTTCAAGTAATCCATTCAAGAAGGCTGACTTTACATCCATCTGAAATACCTTGAAGGTTTTGTATGCAGCCAATGCAAGAAACATACGAATGGCTTCCAGACGAGCCACCGGTGCAAAGGTCTCTTCAAAATCTATGCCTTCAACTTGAGCATAGCCTTTACAAACCAACCTTGCTTTGTTTCGTATGACCTGACCATCTTCATTCAGCTTATTCCGAAAGACCCATTTAGTACCAATAACATTCTTATCGGTAGGTCTAGAAACTAGTTCCCATGTGGAGTTCTTCTCAATTTGCTCCAACTCCTCATGCATAGCTTTCAACCAACTTTCATCGAGACTGGCTTCAGCCACAGTCTTGGGTTCAATGGTGGACACAAGTGAGTAATTGCTAACTACACTTTGTCTTGTTTTAAACACCGGCCTCAGGATCTCCAATGATTTGATCCTTAGGGTGTTGCTCTACCCAAGTGCTTTTCTTTCTAGGTGAAGCATCTTTTGAGTCATCCTTTGATTTCTCAGAATCATTAGGTTTAGCTACCTCATCATCAATCTCACTCGAGTCCTCATAAACGGGACTGTCATAATGAGTTCCATTCTTTGATTCATAGTTTTCATCAATTCTAACATCAGCACTTTCTATGATTTTTCTGGTCCTTTTGTTAAGACATCTGTAAGCTTTACTAGATGAGGAATAACCCAGAAATATACCTTCATCAGCTCTTTCATCAAATTTGCCCGGATTTTGTTCAAGACGCTTGATGTAACACTTGCTACCGAAGACTCTGAAGTGCTTGACTGTTGCTTTTCGCCCAAACCATAGCTCATAAGGAGTTTTGTCTTCATGTGGCCTTAAAACGATCAAGTGCTTGATGTTTATGCTTAAGAAACAATACCCATGTCATACGAGTATAATCATCAATGCATAACATAAAATACTTATCTCCATTGGTGCTTTGAGTTCGCATCGGTCCACAGAGATCAGTGTGCACTAGCTCAAGAGGTTTCTTTGAATGATGCTCCTTTGACTTGAACATTACCCTCGTTTGCTTTCCCTTTTGACAAGAATCGCAAATGGGGTTGGAAGGCTTTTCAACTGTAGACATACCTCTGACAGCCTTTGAATTGCAAATCTTTGACATGTTATCAAAGTTTAGATGCCCAAGGCGTTTGTGCCACAACCAACTTTCCTCTGTCCGACTCATCAAGCAAGTCTTTTCAGCTCCATATGACAATGTATAGAGATTTCCAGCAGTCCTAGATCCAGTAGCCACTGTTTTGCCGTTGCTACACTTCTTGATAGCAAACCCATTCTTAGTGAAGACAACTTCGTGGCCTTTGTCACAGATCTGGCTCACACTAAGCAAGTTGTGTCTCAGTCCAGACACATATAAGACCTCGTCTGATCTGATCTTGTTTTGCCTTTAGCTGAACAACACCTTTTCCGCAGATTTTGGCACCATCATTGTTACCAAACTTCACTGATCCGCCTTCATAGTGTTGTAATTTGACAAATTTTTCTTTATCACCTGTCATATGGCTTGAACAACCACTATCAAGGACCCATGCTGCTGTCTTCTTTTGTGCATTGAATGCCATTTGCACAATGAGAGATTCTTTGGAATTACCTTCCCTTTTCTTTGCCTCCATGCCTTAACTAACTTGGGTTTCTTTTCAACCTGAAATTGGTTAGCTATAGGCAACCTACAATCCCTAGCCAAGTGTCCATAATTATAACACTTATAGCACTCAATTTTGTGGCTGTTTAGGATTGAAAAAGGGTTCCTAGTCACAAATGGGCTGTTTCTTACATAGAATTTGCAATCAGCTCTTTTATGTCCATATCTATTGCAATGATAGCAATAACCATAGAATCTGAACATTCTTCCTTTCTTAGGTGGCTGGTTAAACTTCACAAACCTTTTCTTATTGACCATCTCAATACAAACGCTGAATTTGATGCTTTGTAGCCTTGAGAGGTATGGCACTTTGTTTCATAAACAACGAAGATGCAGCTTTAGAGGACTCTCCGGTTTCAAATCCAATACCAAATTTATTGTGGAAGGGCTTTTGAACTTTCAGAATTTCATTGAGTTTCATTGTCCCTTCAATCGCTTGGAGTGCTTTGAGTTTTCGGCTACTTTCCAAGTTTTCAGCCTTTGCTCTAGCGATTTCAGTTTCAAGTTTCATAGCCTCTTCCTTTTTGATACTTATTTGATTTTCAAGGACTTCCACCATTCTTTTATATTCTTCAACTTGAGTTTTCAAAGCAATAATTGAACTTTCAGATTCATGAAGAAGTTTCAGATTTTTCTTACTTGTTTTTCGTTCCATGCTAAGCTCCTCAAGTGCGGCAATGAGTTCTTCTTCGAGATTGACCTCAGCCTCCTCTTCCTCTTCCGGCTCTTGCTCCTCTTCTTCTTCAACGGTAACTATGAAGAGAGCTTCAGTTGCCTCGGCTGATTCATCATCGTCTGAAGTTTCAGACGTGCTGTCATTATATTGACTGATGAAGCTTTTTGCTTTGCCCCTCTTTCTGAAATTTTTCTTCCACTTACTCTTATCAACATAAGAGTCATCATCACTATTTTCTTTCAGCGGACACTTCGCAGCAAAGTGACCAACACCGCCACAATTGAAGCATTTAAAGGGTAGCTTCCCTTTGTACTTTCCATTGCTTCCTTTCTTCAGCTTTCTAACAAATTGAGCCTCAAGCTCATCATCATCAGTATCAGAATCATGACCAGCAGTCTCTTTTCCCTTTTTCTGAACTTTGAAGGCCGCTTCTCTATCAGATGAAGACGTCTTACCTATGCGCATCTCATAGGCAGTGAGTGAACCATGCAACTCATCCATGGAAAATTCATTCAGATCCTTGGCTTCTTCTATGGCTGAGACTTTTGAATCAAACCGGGGAAGAAGAGATCTTAGAACCTTTTTGACGATGACTGGTTCTTTAATCTCCTCCCCTAGTCCACGAATGTCATTCGTGACTTCATTCACTCGTTGCAAATATGAGTCAACATTCTCGCTTTCCTCCATGCGAAGAGATTCAAATTGAGAGCGATGGGTTTGCAATTTTGCTTCTTTGATCTTCTCATCTCTTTCATGAATGCTTTTCAACTTGTCCCATATTTCCTTGGCTGTTTTGCATGCAATTACTTTGACCAGCTCGCTGTCCACAAGGCCACTAAAGAGTGCATTCTGTGCCTTAGAGTCGTTGTCTGCTAACTTCTTCGTTGCAGCATCATTGGGTACAATGGCAATATTGTAACCGACTCTGACAGTCTCCCAGACATCATAGCCAAGTGACTTAATGAAAGCCTGCATTCTGATCTTCCAGAAGGAGTAATTAGAACCATCAAACAAAGGTGCTTTCTTATTCCCTGTATTGGTTGCCATGTGATTTGACAAGAGATCACCCTTAGCGTGTTAAGCTTTTCAAGGGAACCTTACGCTCTGATACCAATTGTTAGATATCGCGATCACTGAGAGGGGGGGGGGGGTGAATCAGTGATTCTTTAATCTCAGGTCCAATTTAACAACAAAAGCAAATCAAATCACACAAGGACACCAGATTTAACGTGGTTCACCGAAAGGCTACGTCCACGGTTCAAAGACTGTCCGAACACCAATCCGGGACAGATCTGAATCTATTTAGTCGCACCAACGATAAAGAGCACCAACCCTTAGTTTCAGATAGCACCAACTATCTAGGAAGCACCTACTCCCTTGAGTTTCAGATAGCACCAACTATCTAGGAAGCACCGACTCCCTTTACAATTTATCTGCACCAACAGATAGGATCACCAAACCCCAGACACCAAGCACCAACTTGATGTTCTACAGAATAAGAATAGAAACCTTTTTCTATAGCCTTTCCCCTCTACAATCTCTCTCTCTCAATCCCTTACAAATTGAAATTAAAGCATAAACAGAGAGACACTTATCTTATGGACGAAACACCGTCTTCAAGAGCACATCCTCGTCCACACTTGCTGTAGAAACTTGTAACAAGATTGCACACAGCAACAGCACTCTCTTCTCTCCAAAACTCTCTCTTTTCTTCTCTCTTTTCTTCTCTTCTCTCTGGTGTCTTCTTAAAAACGAACCAAACATGCCTTTATATAGGTTATAGTAACCCTTAAGAGTGTTCAAAATAGGCTACAATTCGTTTAGAAAGAGTCCCAAACGTAATACAAAAGAATGCTGAATTTTCGTGCAAGACTTCTATTTCTGCGCAACTCTGGTTCCCGTGCTCGGTCGACATCCTGCTTGTTCGGTCGACATCATACACAGTCTGGAAACAGATACCTGACGTGCTCGGTCGACATCCTGGGGTCCCAGTCGAGCGACGACACACTGTGTCACGAAAATAACTGGGAGCTGTCTGAAACTTTTTCTGCAGGTTTCTCTTTGCTCGGTCGACCGCATGGGGTGCCCGGTCGACCGACCACTCTGCTTCAGGAATTCTGAATTCCTGAACTGTTTAAACTCTGATTTCTCGTTTAAGCTCTTTCAACACCAACCTATTAACATCATTCTTGTGACAATGTGTTGACAAGAATTCCAACTCAAAATGATGCTTGAGATACTAATTTCTTCAATTCTTCAAAAGACTTCTCAAGTCATCTCAAATTCCAACATGATCTAGGGGCCTCGCCTTTCACGAGGGACATCGAGCGCACCCCCTTGCCCAAAAGGTTCTCTTTCCCGCGGTTCGTCCCCTACGACGGACTGTCCGATCCATCTGCTCACCTCCGTCACTGTCGCGACCCCGGACCGGGAAACTTAGGGGAAAGGAGAGGATCCGAGTCCGGGAGTCGGGACAGTGGTGGGGTGATGCCGCGCCACGTGCATCTCTTTGGCTAAAACGCACACGGAATTAAAAGAATATTTATCCGTGCACGTGATTTCCCACAGGGTTCCGCGGTGAGGATTATCTTTACACATCATCTCACATATAACCATATCAAACATATTCTCAAGATTGCGGAAGCGTGTAGCAAACCATATGAGTACTATTCAACCTCATAAACAAGACAAATTTATGGTTAAATGATAAGGTATCAGGATGAGCAATGATCATAAGCATATTTTCCCCAAAAGTAAAGTTGAGTATATTTACAAAATATCAGTTGATTAATGCCCCCAAAATAACGGTCAACAAAGACCGTATAACCAAATGAAACCTAAAGTAAAATATCATAAGTTCCCAAAGTGTATCGTTCTCAAGGCAAGGCCGAATGTCTACATGACATCATCGGCTTGCCACTCAATCACTCGCTGCGGTTCACCGACCGCCTCCTCCGGCTCCTCCTCAATGGCAATAAGCTCGGGACCTGAGTACCAAAATGAATGGATCAGACACGACGGTCTGGCAGGTGGGTGAAAAGATATGTAATAATGAAACGATAATACTTTGCAAAAGTTTAGAAAACTTGTGAGTAAATAATGAACTTCATAAAAGACGATATATCATTTTAAAAGAGGCACATATGCAATAAATCATGTAAGGTAACAAGGATTCGGAAACTGTCAAGATGGCAACCACACAAAGCTAGATCCTCCCTTCACTAGCGTGAAGAGAGCACATACCCTACAGGATCATTGGCCTCAGTCACACGAGGTGAGGAGGAACAACGATAAACAGGATCATTGGCCTCAGTCACACGAGGTGAGGAGGAACAACGATAAACAGGATCATTGGCCTCGGTCACACGAGGTGAGGAGGAACAACGATAAAATACTATAATATATATATACTATACAGGACCACGGTAGCGAACCGGGTAAACTATGCAAATTCCAGACTGCAGCTGACTATCAGGAGGGGAAGGAACCCCAAGTCGGTGGATCAAACCAACTAGGTCGTCCAAGCTCAGTGGTGCCGACTCATAGGTCAAATACGATAAATCAAATCGTGTACATATTAAAGAAACGGGGTGCTCATAGGCACAAATACACATTCGTATCTGGTCGGTCATATACAGGTTAGCAAAAGCTAAATACACTTTCAATACTCTCAAGACAGTCTAGTCATATCATGTGGGTTTGAAATCCCAAAATAGGAGTTTGGTTGAAAATCAAATACAAATAGTTTTTCAATACCTTTACAGGCTAACAATGGGGTTTCTAGAATTGAATCAGTGCGAATAGGGTCCCGTATGTCAGTTATGATGAAATTTGGTACTCTTTAAGAGTTAGGGACATTCCGGGTCCTTATACACATTGGTCAATCTAGAAAATCTCATAGAATCTCCATGATGAGTTTCCCCTTCCTCCGGACTTCACGTAATGCCTTACAAGTCCCTAATAACAATGGGGCACCAAATAATACCTCCCCACTACAACCCTTTGCAATTTACCCAATTCATTCATGGGTTTAAATGCATCCTTATAGGTTCAATGCCTTCAAATAAGAAGATAAGGGATAGAGCTGAATTGGACTTGAGTATGGGCTTGGAATGAATCTGGAAGATAGTCCCACAACTCTCTTAATTTACAGTTCATCTCATTTCAGTCCGATCGATCGGGCTCCTTGGCCGATCGATCGGTCCTGAATTGCTTCCAGTTATTTACAGTCCGATCGATCGGACCTGATGGGCGATCGATCGGTTCTGAGAACCCTCTCAGTTATTTACAGTCCGATCGATCGGACATGATGGGCGATCGATCGGTCCTGAGAACCCTCTCAGTTATTTACAGTCCGATCGATCGGACATGATGGGCGATCGATCGGTCCTGAGAACCCTCTCAGTTATTTACAGTCCGATCGATCGGACCTGATGGGCGATCGATCGGTCCTGCAACGAATCCCAACCTATTTGGTTGAATTCTTCTCTTGTCCAACTCCTATCCATTTCCTTTCTTTCCCCTTCTTCCATACACATCTTCACGAATAATTGGGCTATTCCTTGACCTCCTTATCTCATCAAATCATCAATCAAAATCAACAAGACTAAACCATCAAACATGATAAACCATTAAAACTATTAAGGAAAACAAATCAAGATTTTGCATAAAACATGATAAAACACATGAGAATCGTTTCATCCACTTGCCTTGGGTCCAATGCAAATCAATTGAGCTCTAATCACCTCTTAGGCCCAAAATCAAACACCTATACACAAAACCCCCAAATCCAAACCCTAGATTAACAAAACTAATTAAAACAAAACGGAATCTTCCAATAATTGAAATAGAGCTACCCTAGGGCTAAACAAACAAGATTATAAAACTTTTAGAAAGATCACTTACAAAGAAGTTCTTCAAAAAGCAAGGTGTTGTCCAAAGTAAGTTTTGGAGTGGGCGGTTTTCTTCAAAAATGGTGTCAAGATGAAGGCCTTGAGATGAGGAAGAAGATTATAGCAACTAATTTTCCATTAGCACTAGCTTAGTGGGGGATTGAAGATGAAGAAGCAAGAAAAGGTAAAGGAAAACCCTTAGGGCTGGGATTTCTCTTCTCCTCTAGGGTTTTTGCCAGAAATGGGAAAAAGAAGAAGAAGCTTTCTATATATAGTAAGTGGGAGTGGGGCCCACAACTTAAAAGACTTCTCGGGCTCAAAACATGGTTTTCGGGGCTTCAAATGAATTCGACGAAGAAGACAAAGTTGCTCGGCAAAATTTCTAGTTTCCAAAAAGTATATATTTTGCACATTTTGGTGACATTGAGATCGGTGTCCAGATTTTGGGTAAAAAGACCATTTTGCCCTCAATTGCGAAAAATCGGGTTTAAAGTCTTCAAATGAAAACGATGTCAACATGAAAGTTGTAGGGATTAACAAGATAAGTCTAATGGGGTCAAAACACGATTCTTGGAAATCATCGGTAAACCCCCAATCTCACACAATTCCTAACAAGAACCCCCAAAGGGTCCCACAAATAAAAAGGCTCTCCAAATTCCCCAAAGCTAACATAAAAGCTATTCTAGTCCCCAACTAATCCAAAAACCACTAAACACTCTAAAACTAAAACACAACTTAAACAACTCTAAACGAGGTCTCTCGGGTCGGGGTCTTACAGTCACTTTTCCCAGAAGATGTCCATCTGGGGAAACGAGGGCCACCTCAACTGCAAGATCTTCTCCTCCAGTTTGGGTGACCTCCCTCTGAAGTGGTTCTGCGCCCTCCCAGAGAAGTCGATTTCGAGTTGGAAGGAGCTCCAGCTCTCCTTTCTGAAGAAGTTCCAAGCTTACAGCGCCATCCCAAAGAAAGAATGGGACCTTCTCGCCCTGAGAATGAAGCAGGGTGAGACCCTCGCCAAGTTCGCCCGACGATTTTGGGCGGTTTACAGCCAGATCGAGGGCACTAGGGAGGAGATAGCGATCTACGCCTTCCAACATGCCCTGATCCCCGGCCACGACCTCCGGAAGGACTTGGTCGGAGACCCTCCAGAGTCCATGCTAGAGCTAATGTCCCGGATAAAGCGCTTTGTCGCCCGGGAGGAAGATGAAATCCAGGCCCGGGAAGAGGACGAAAGACCGGAACCCGAGCACAAGAGCAGCCAGCCTCGGCAGAGAGGCGGGAGGCCCTTTCAGAAGCAGGAGCCCAAGCAGGCCTGGGCCGCCAGTTCGGCGAAGCCTACGTCGTCCCGGTCTGGGGGCACCTGGAGGCCCAGACCCCCCACCAGCGCCGATCAGAGTGTCAATGTCGTCTTCAAGGAGCCGATATACCGTATCCTGAGCAAGATAAAGACCAAGCCATTCTTCAAGTGACCTCCACCCTTGAAGAATGAGCCCACCTCTGGCAACCGAAGCAAGCTCTACTGCTCCTACCACAAGGGTAAAGGGCACAAGACCGAGGACTGCAATTCTCTGAAATGGTACCTGGAGAAGCTAGCCAGCGAAGGCCACATTCCAGAGTTCGTCAAGGCAGATGATGCCGGCGG
The DNA here is from genome assembly GCA_012931725.1 of Litsea cubeba. Classification (NCBI taxonomy): domain Eukaryota; kingdom Viridiplantae; phylum Streptophyta; class Magnoliopsida; order Laurales; family Lauraceae; genus Litsea; species Litsea cubeba. The sequence goes on from CM022944.1 coordinate 107,757,759, forward strand.
CAGCGAGGGCCGAGTTCACCAGAGCGTGGCTCAGGAGCCAGACAGTGAGGATTCCGAGAAGATCATTAACGTGATCCATCTGGCGTCCTCAGTCCCCTCTCCCTCGTCTCGTGGAGGCTCACAGGCCCGCGCCGAGGCCAGGCGAGCGTCGCATGGGAAGGAGGTGATAAAGGCCGAACTCGCACCGGCATCCAAGAGGGCCCGCCGCGACCGGCCCGCTATCTCGTTCTCAGATAAGGATCTAGAGGGAATCCAGCTCCCTCACAATGACCCCCTGCTCCTCACAATGAAGCTAAGAGACTTCACCGTGAAGAGGATCCTCGTCGACTCCGGCAGCTCTTCCGAGGTCCTCTACTACGATTGCTTCAAGAAGATGAACCTCTCGGAAGCAGACGTCACGGAGGTCCGTGCACCCCTGCTAGGGTTGTCCGCCACGCCAGTCTATCCCAAGGGTAGGATCACTTTGGAAACCCGAGTCGGCGGAGCCTCCGTGTTGGCCGACTTCCTGGTCGTGGACGCCCCTTCTCCCTACAACGTCATCTTGGGCAGAACGTGGCTCCACAAGTTGGAAGCAGTCCCTTCTTCCCTCCACCAGAAGCTGAAGTTCGTCCTCGAGAACAAGGAGGGTAAGATGGAAGTGGTCACAGTGGAAGGAGATCAGCAGCAGGCCAGGCAGTGCATGCTAGCCGCGGTCCCAGCAGTGAAGGAGCCAGAGCGCATCAACCTCGCCGAATTCCAGAAAGGCCTAGATGAAATCGGCCGAGATCCCGAGAAGAAGAGCATTAAGGACCTGGCCGAGGTCAGGCTCAACTCGGCAGACCCAGATAGGTTCTTCCTGAATCGGCACCCAGCTGCCAGACGAAGAGAGAGACGAACTCTCAAGGTTCCTGATGCAGAACGTCGATGTCTTTGTTTGGAGCCCGAGCGAAATGCCTGGGGTTGACCCAGAGGTCATGTGCCACAAGCTGAATGTGGACCCCAACCACAAACCAGTAGTGCAGAGGGCCCGAAGGACAGGGTTGCAGCAGACAGACGCGGTCGTCGAAGAAGTCGACAACCTGCTGAAGGCAGGAGCCATCCGGGAAGTCCAGTACCCGGTCTGGCTGGCCAACACGGTGGTGGTCAAGAAGAAAACTAGTAAATGGAGGGTGTGCGTGGACTTCACAGACTTGAACAGGGCCTGCCCTAAAGATAGTTTCCCCCTTCCAAAGATTGACCAACTGATCGACGCCACCGCTGATCACGACCGAATGAGCTTCCTCGACGCCTACAGAGGCTACCACCAGGTCCCACTATTCGAGCCTGACGAGGAAAAAACGTCATTCATAACCCCCCGCGGCACTTACTGTTACAAGGTGATGCCCTTCGGGCTGAAGAACGCGGGGGCAACCTATCAGCGTCTCGTGACAAAGATGTTCCAGGCTCAACTCGGCCGAACGGTAGAGGTGTACATCGACGACATGGTCATCAAATCAGTGCACTCCAGCGACCACCTGGCGGATCTTGGCCAAGTCTTCGACATCCTTCGCGCGTACAAGCTCAAGCTAAATGCCTCCAAGTGCGCCTTCGGCGTAGCCTCTGGCAAGTTCCTCGGCAGCTTGGTGACGCAGAGGGGGATAGAGGCTAATCCTGACCAGATCACCGCGATCCAGGGCATTCAGAGCCCCTCTACCACGAAAGAAGTCCAGAAGCTCACGGGAATGGCTGCAGCACTCAATCGCTTCATCAGCCGGTCATCAGATAAGTGCAGGCCTTTCTTTCAGCTTCTAAAGAAAAATTTAAAATTCCAGTGGACCCCTGAGTGCGACCAGGCATTGGCCGCACTCAAAACCTATTTGATGTCACCACCCTTACTCTCCACCCCAACTCCGGGGGAGGTTTTGTATTTATATCTTGCGGTCTCGGATCACGCAGTGAGCTCCGTCCTCATCAGAGAGGACGAGGGAGTTCAGAAACTAATTTACTATACGAGCAAGACCCTGCTCGATGCCGAGACTAGATACCTTTTGTTGGAAAAGCTTGCGTTGGCTCTCGTCAGTGCCTCCCGCAAGCTCTCCCATTATTTCCAATCCCACACCATTGTGGTGATCACGGAGCACCCACTCCGTTCAATATTCAAGAAGGCTGACTTTTCAGGGCGAATATCAAAGTGGGCAGTTGAACTGGGGCAGTATGATATACAGTACCGTCCCCGAACTGCGATCAAAGCCCAGATTCTGGCAGACTTCATCGTTGAGTTCGTCTCGCCCAATTCAGCTCCGACCCAGCCCGGCACGGTACTGGGGGGCACAGGGCACGAGCCAGAAGTGACTGAGGTCGAACAGTCTCCCGCCCAGGCATGGAAGATCTTTGTCGACGGATCGTCCACCTCCAAAAGAGCTGGCGCCGGCATAGTCCTCCAATCGCCAGAGGGTCTGGTCATAGAGCAGGCTTTCACCCTGGACTTCAAAGCGACGAACAATGAGGCAGAATATGAAGCACTGATAGCAGGGTTGAACAGCGCCCAAATCCTCGGAGCCCAGCACCTGGTGATCTTCAGCGATTCTCAACTGGTAACTAGCCAGCTGGCTGGAGACTACCAGGCCAGGGACGACAGGATGGCGGCCTACTTAGCCCTTGCGAAAAAACTGCTGTCTCATTTCCAGAAAGCCGAGGTCAGGCAAATATCCCGAGATACCAACACGCACGCAGATGCGCTTGCAAACCTGGCCTCCGCCGTCGAAGCAGGGAAGAGAAGGATCGTCGAGGTTGGGTCAATATCAAGGTCAAGCTTAGAACTCCATTCATCTCGGCTTGTCCTCTGTGCTGATCTCGGCCCAAGCTGGATGGATCCAATCGTCGCCTACTTGAAGGATGATCAGCTCCCTGAAGACAAGACTGAAGCCCACCGGATCAGACTCAAGGCAGCTCGATTCTGGCTCTCTCCCGAAGGCAAACTCTACAGGAAATCCTTCACAGGTCCTTACCTCCAATGCGTCCACCCGAGCAAGGTGGACGACTTCCTGTATGAGATCCACGAAGGAATCTACGGCAGTCACATAGGAGGTCGATCACTGGCCTACAGAGCAATAAGCCAGGGTTACTGGTGGCCCTACATGCAGAAGGACGCGCAAGTATACGCCAGGAAATGCGAGAAGTGCCAGAAGTTCTCCCACTCTCTCCATCAGCCAGCACAAGATCTGAGTCCCCTCACTAGCCCATGGCCCTTCGCTCAATGGGGCCTGGACATTGTGGGGCCTCTTCACCGAGCTCCAGGGAACAAGAGATGGCTGATAGTCGCTACGGACTTCTTCACAAAGTGGATAGAAGCTGAACCGTTGTCCTCAATCACGGGCAGGGACTCCAGGAACTTCGTTTGGAAAAACATCCTAACGAGGTTCGGCATCCCCAGGACCCTGATTTCGGACAACGGGACTCAGTTCGACTCCAAGTCCTTCAGAGACTTCTGCCAAGAACACGGTATCAGAAACCATTACTCCACTCCGGCATATCCGCAGAGTAATGGCCAGGCAGAAATCTCTAACAGAGTGATCCTGGACGGCCTGAAGAAGCGACTGGACAAGGCAAAGGGAAGATGGACAGAGGAGCTTCCGAGCGTGCTATGGGCATACAGAACGACTCCAAGATGTTCCACTTCGGCAACACCTTTCTCTCTGGCCTACGGGATGGAGGCGGTCATTCCTTTAGAAATCGGCCTTCCCACCCTGAGGACAGAGCTAGACGACCAAGGCCGAAATGAGACGAACCTGGCAATGGAGCTGGAGCTGGCTGACGAGCACCGAGAAGCAGCAGCCCTGCGACTGACCGACTATCAGCAGCGGTTAGCCAGGGCATACAATCAAAATGTCAGAGAAAGAAGATTCTCCGTGGGAGAGCTGGTTCTCAAGAAGACCCTACCAGCTGACAATGAACCAAACGAAGGGAAGCTGGCCCCGAACTGGCATGGCCCGTTCAGGGTAGTCTCACTGGCAGGGAAATCAGCCTACAAGCTCGAAGACTTAGAAGGCAAGCCGCTGCCGAGACCGTGGAATGCATCCCACTTAAAGAAATTCTATTTCTAAAGATGTAATGAATCTCAGAATCAATGAAAGCAGCTTTCGCCCTGTCATCAATCTGTCGTCTCTCTTTGACTGACTCAGGCAGCTCTGGGTCTACCGCCCTGGAAAAGGCATCGAGTTCGAACACTCGGCCAATTCCTAAAGTCCGGGTTTTATCCCACTCAAGGGTCTACCGCCCTGGAAAAGGCCTCGAGTTCGAACACTCCGCCAATTCCTAAAGTCCGGGTTTTATCCCACTCAAGGGTCTACCGCCCTGGAAAAGGCCTCGAGTTCGAACACTCGGCCAATTCCTAAAGTCCGGGTTTTATCCCACTCAAGGGTCTACCGCCCTGGAAAAGGCCTCGAGTTCGAACACTCGGCCAATTCCTAAAGTCCGGGTTTTATCCCACTCAAGGGTCTACCGCCCTGGAAAAGGCCTCGAGTTCGAACACTCGGCCGATTCCTAAAGTCCGGGTTTTATCCCATTCAAGGGTCTACCGCCCTGGAAAAGGCCTCGAGTTCGAACACTCGGCCGATTCCTAAAGTCCGGGTTTATCCCACTCAAGGGTCTACCGCCCTGGAAAAGGCCTCGAGTTTCGAACCCTCGGCCGATTCCTAAAGTCCGGGTTTTATCCCACTCAAGGGTCCACCGCCCTGAAAAAGGCCTCGAGTTCGAACACTCGGTCGTTTCCTAAAGTCCGGGTTTATAGACCCCTTAAAGACCGTTGCCGAACTCATGCTCACGTAGCCGAGACCAGCGGAACTATAGATCCACCTCGGCGCAAGACAGTTCGTCTCGGCCAAAGCCTGCCATTTCGGCCAAGGTCAGTTTTTAAGAAAGAAAGAACTGTGCAAGCACTGAAGCACAAAAAGGCAGCACAAAAACACAAATATTCCAAGACAGTGCAGGGAAAGTAAAAGAGAATGCAAAAGCACTGTACACAGTTCAAGTGATCGCAAAATTCTTCCTTTTTATTCATTGTAAACTGCTTCATTACAAGAGTTACAGAACAGAAAACAAAATACAGAAAGGAGGATCGCAGTCCTCTAAAAACAGAAAATAAAGTGAAAGCTGGGAGACTCTGATCTTCACCGACTCTTCAGGCTGCAGGCTCGAAGACGCCGGTTCATTGCCTGGAGGTTCTGAGGGATCCTGAATTTCACCGAGCTCTACAATACACTTTGGTTGGTCAGACCAAAGCGATTGCAGAGCCCCTCCAGTTCGGAGGCCCTGGACCTCGCTGAGCTCTTCAACACCCTCCGGTCAGTAAGACCAACCGAAGTTTGAAGAACCCCCAGGTCCAGCAGAGCCTCAATCCCACCCCTCGTCCGGCGGTCGCGCAAGACCGTGCCAGACGCAGAGGGCGCGACCATCCCACAGTTGCAGAGGATTCCCCTGCAACCGGACCAGGGACGATTGGCCATGAACCCGCGTTCAGAGAGCGCGTGGTCCACGAGGAGTTCCTTCAGAGAGTGCGCAGACCACGACGGGCTTCCCCCCTTAGAGATAGCCGTCCACAGGCGCAGGGGTTCCCCCCGGATCAAAGGTTCCAAAATGTCTGCGAGACATGGCTCCTACAACTATGTGAATTAAACTATCCTAAGTTCTTTTCTTTTCTTCTCCCATGGCGAGCCTACCGCCCCTACTTATAGGAAGAAGAAGGGCTCAGTCTCCGAAGGAAGTTAAGGGGCGAAGTCTCCCACGCGTTACATGGGACGCACGCCTTCCTGTCTATTGACCAGCGGTTCCTATGGCGCCACGTGGAGACATCAGCCCATTTCCCTCATTGGCCGTATCACCATGCTTATTGTTATTTATGGCCTCAGAATACGGAGAATCGGCGCAGACAGCTATGAAGACCGTTTGACTCTCTCTACCTCGAGGATCACGCGTCACAGTAAAGGCATTCAATACCATTCAATAGCACATCCAGAAGCAAAAGAGAGAAAAAAATGCAGGGAAAAATGCATAAGTAAAGGAGCCCGTTTTTCATTAATAACAAAGAGTGTTACAGGGCTGAAGAAGCATTACATACAAAGGGCCAAAGATAAAAAGAAGCAAGGTTACTGTGGCTTCGGCGACTCCACCAGGTCGATCACCGTATCTGCTGGACCAGCAGCATCGGCCGCGACCGTGACCTTACTTGGGGCGTCGCTGGCAGAAGGGGCTCCAACCGGTACCTCAGCCGAAGCAGGGGCAGAAGAGGCCTCACCTTGAGGCATGGCCGAAGCATCGCTGGCGACCGGGGCATCGCTCGGGGCCGGGGCAACTGGAGCGTCGTCTGAAGCAGGAACGACTGCAGGAGCTTCGTCAGGGGCACTTTCAGCTGCAGGGGCGGAGCTCGGCTCGGGAGCCGGGTCTGAGTACTTCGGCAGGTCCCGATAGACAGGGTGGTTTTCAGGGACCCCCGCACATCTCAGTGCGGCCAGGCATCCTTCCTCGAACAGAATGGAGGTGATCTCCTCCACCTGCTTCTCATATAGCTCCGTGGCATGGTCCACCCCATTCTGAAAAGCGGATTGGACCTCGGACAGAAGGGAGGCCTTCTCCTTTTCCAGCTCAGCGTTCGCCATCTTCAGTTTCTCCCTTTCAGCACGCCTGGCCAGCACCTCCCCGCGCAACTTCGTCCCCTCGGCCGCCGATTCAGCCTTCGATCTGGCCAGCTCCGACTCTAGCTCGGCGGTCCTCTTGTTCCTCGCCCAGATCTCGCCTTTCAAATGATTAGCTCTCGACGTGAGCTCGGCGACATCAGTCAGAGCCGACGCCAGCCGAGCAGACTCTTCAGCGCTGGCCTTCTTCAGCCCCTCCATTCCCTTCCGTAGCTCCTCTAGCTCCTTCTTCAGCTTCTCCCTCTCAGACTCCAACTGGGTGACCCTCACTGCGTTCCTGTCACTCCTTCCCACCACGGTCAGGAGCCTCTGCACGTTCTGCAAATAGGAAAAGTGGGTCAAACCAGGGCAGTCGAGCTAAATTACTTGAGGAAAAGCACTGAAAACACTTACCAGGAGATTAGCCTGAATCGCCGAGACCATCAGGCTCTCGTTGTCGAACCTCTCGTGCGTCTCCATGTCTCGCGGCAGAGCGCAGACCTTGGCGAGAGCTCCGATGACGTCGGCGTTCCCCATCAACCGGTCCTCGACATTCAGAGGCTTACCGGGTTGCGTCTCCATCCTCAGCCTCCATGGCGCTGGGGCAGTTCGAGGTCCGGAAGCCGATCCAGACCCTTGCCCCACCGAGATGGCGAGCTCGCGGGTCGCCCCACCGGTCGGCTTGCTGGCCGGCGCAATCTTTTCAGTTGGAGCCTTGACCCCGGGGGCCCACGCAGGGGTTTTGCCCTTTGGAGGCTGTTCAGCCCCCGAGTCCTTCTCCCCCGCCTTGGACTTCTTCCTGGGCGGGGACCCCTCCCTCGGGCGCTCCGGCGAGCGTCGCCGAACTCCCTCGCTCGGAGCAGGAGCAGGAGCAGGAGCAGAAGTAGTGCCAGCACCCCCCGAGCCCGAAACTGCGCGGATACTGGAAGATGATGGCGTCGCAGAAGAGGAAGACCTCTGCCTGAATTTGGCTGCCAGATCCTTAACAACTGGCGCCCTCGAGCTTCCCTCCATGTCTTCTTCCCGATCGGAAGAATAAGCGTCCACTATCTGCGTCAGATTCGGTGGCTCCGAACTAGAGGTAGACGCCTCGGCGCCAGACGCAGCTCGGCTCGCAGCAGGATCGGTCAAAGGGATCCCGGCAGGCACGGCAACGGAGACAGTTGGACGATCAGGGTGCGCCTCGTCCACCTCGGCTACTCCAGTCCTCTGGTAGTGACCACTCTGGTCTCGTGCCCCTTGTATCTCTCTACCTTATTGACGTCCTCAACGTTCCTCCTCCAACCTTCACTCGCAGCTCGGCGTCTCCTCGCACCTGCCTCTGCATAACAGACAATAAAGGTGTCAGCTCGGCATCATCAAAATCAAGCAAAGCAGGTAAGAGAAAAGAAGCGATGTTTACTTGGGACAGTCCCGGGGCGACGTGGGACCATCAGCCTCCTGCTCTCGCCAGCGCCGAACTCCCAGTCCCCCGACACACAGAAGAAAGCTTCTTCGGCATTCTTACTCGAATCTTCCAAGGCCAAGACGAAGCCTCTTCGCTGCGGCTTCACCCAGAGATAGTATTTTCCTTCCCCAGCCTTGCAGATATCATAGGTATCCTCGATATCGTGGACACCCAGGTCGGTCCCCAAAATCTCATTCAGCTTCGCCGTGCCCATGATGACCTTATAGCCATTGGGCATCAGCTGGCACGGGGTAAGGGACCAGGTACTAAGGCAGGCCCTAAACAAGGGGTGCAGAGGAAATCTGACCCCGCCCTCGATCACGGAGATCAGAGGGAACGGCATCCAGCCGCAGGACCAGCGCATCGTGGCATAATCAACGGAGTCCACCGGCTTAAGGAGGACTCCCTCCGAAATATTGTAAGCGGCCCTAAATCTGGCTATGCCCTCTTCGGTATCTAAATCAAACCTAGGGGTGCCCATGTCTAGAAATGGTAACAGCAGAAGTTAAACCCTAAAGGTCGCGAAACCCCAAGAAAAAGCTAGACAGAGGCACGAAGCAACTTACAGAGACAAAGGGGCAACTCAAGAACAGATCCGGGCACGTCCTATGGTCGTCCTCGCTAGAAAAATCTCGAGCAGCGGAAGAGCAGAAATCAAAGATGAAGGCAGAGGCAAAAGGAAATCGGAAACAAGAAAGGAAGAAGACGACCCTATTTATAGAAAGGGAACCCTCGGCGCGCGCCGCTTTCGAAATTCGAAAGGACGAATTTCGCGATCCGCGCCCGTTCCATCAATAAGACAGCGCAATCAGTGAAGAGGATACGCGTGTAGCCGTCGATTCGCTTCCCAGGACAGATAGGGCAGAGCATTTATTGCTTCAGAAAAGTTGAAACGACACCAGGCAATGATCACCGCATCCCCAGACGAGTTTTCTAGCTTTCGACCACTAAAGGCTAGGACGCTTAAGAGGTCAAAAGCTAGGGGGCAATTGTGTGGGGAGATTTCCAGAACTCCAGGATTACGCTAATCACAGCCATCAGATGAGACTAAGCACTCTCACGTGCCATCCGCATGCCATCCACGTGGCACCAAAACTCACCTCGGCTAGCAGGGCAGAGGCCTCAGCCGAAGTCAAACAGCTTCAGGCCGCTAGCGCCGAGCTCGGCCACCCCATGTGCCCATCTCGGCTGAGAACTCCACCTCGGCTGAAGGAGCCGGGACGAAAGCTGAAGCAAGAAAGAACCTCCACTCGCACCCCTCATCCCCCACGTCATCAGGCACGTGGAGAAATAGGGGCGCGAGCTAGTGAGACAGATGCGACATCCAGCCGTCCACAATCTTCGCCAGATCACTGACAGGGCGGCATCCAGCGGCTGAAGCCACATCATGGCAAGGCCCGAGGGCGGACCCGATGGTACCCCAACCGTCAAAGGCGCCCAACACAATCTGGCCCAACAAGACGCGCATTTAATGCGATGTGGGCTGATCCGACTAGCATTAAATGCAGAGTGGGCTGGATTGGACTGTATTTATTACTTTGTGGGCTCATCATGACTTCCCAGTCGAATCATGGGACCCACACCAAGATATCCTCCAAAGATACGACCCAAGCCTCTATAAATAGAGCTTCATACCACATGCAAGGTACGCACAATTGAACACATATAGCGGTTACTCTGCCTCTCTCCTTCCTCTCCTTCCATTGTTCCAGTTCACTCACTAACTTTGGCATCGGAGAGCCTTGCGCCGCCCAGGCCAGGGTCCTCTGACTGTTTGCTCTTCTCTTTCAGGCTTTCGGACGGTACCCAGTCATCACCACTTTGGATAAGTCCTCTTAGCCTCCCTAGTTATTGTGGGTCATTATTTTCTGCACCTACACCTATCTTTCATATGCTTTCTACTCTGCATTCCAGAGTCGTGATGGAAATCAAGGAATCAGAGCGCAGAGCTCGGGCTCAAGCTGAAATGTACCAAACTGTTTTAGATGAGCACCGTCTTGAATTGCGAGTGAAAGCTGCTAAGGAGGCTGAGGCAGCTTGCGAACAAAGGCTTTCTGCTGCTGAAGCTGAAATTTCGGATTTAAGGGCAAAAGTGGATGCTTCTGAGAGGTCCCCCCCCCCCCCCCCCCCCCCCCCCCCCCCCCCCCTTCGTTTATTAAATTTTTGGGCATATCTTATGGAATCTTTCAAAATGAGAGAAATTTCTTGTGATGTCTTTACATTGTTTTGGATGGCCATTTTGGGCTGACTTTTGCATAGATTCGGCATTAGCCCTAGAAATTACTTGCAAATTCTTGTTATTCTCTAAGATCGCACTATCAATGAGCAAGCTTCCATAGGTTATTAATTTTCTGCCTTCACTACAGGATATGAATAAAATTGGCATCAATAAGCCATACTAATATTGGGCGGAATAGTTGGAAGAGGAAATATCTTAACTGAATAAATTATGAATTCCATACGGCCAGCCAAAATTTTCTGACTGAATCGTGCATTGGTTTACATCCGAACTGACTACTGAAAGCAGCAGGATTCCTGAAAGGCCATATGATTTAATAATATCATCGTTATATAATAAATAAACCATCGAATAAAACCTGCATTCTGCCCCCCTTAAAGTGAATGACTGAACAGAAACCCATCATTTTTCCAAAAGTGTTCATACTGTTTATAATTCATGGACATTCAGATGCCCTGCTGTGCTGGTACCTGTGGCTTTGATTATGCCATTTGTCAGAAGCTGTTATGCTTTTACAAATGAATAAGCACGACCAATGTTAAGTACTCTTCTGGTAAATCTTAGTTGGACTAATATTCTTGCCATTATATCACATTCCTTAAAATTATCGACATCAAACAAATTATTGTCTGCTTTCCTAGATAAACCCACTCCCTAATATTATTGCCATCAAACAAACTTGGTGTATTCCTTGTGTTTGGATTAACAACATTAGGTAATTGGGAAAAACTCATAGAACATTCTCCCCTTGATTTGGTTTCCAATGGAAACCCTAGATTTTGTTGATTGACTACTTGTGACGAAGAACACTCTCTCTATGAAGAACACTGCACTTCTCAATCACAAACGAAATTAACTTAAACTTTTACTGAATTTAAGAAACCCTATGATTTTTATGCAATCATGCAACAATATGGGGACTGTCTTTCCTTGATTCCACCTCTTAAACTACATCAATCATCCATTAAAAATGGACATGAACAATATAGATAATTGGGATTTTTACCAAAAAAGTGTCCCTATACACCAATACGGCAGATTTAATCAGAAATGCACGAAAATGACCATTTTAGTGTTCGTACGGTGATTTTTGACACATTTACCCCTATTGTTTCGCACGACATCGTCATCTACATTACATGTAGGAAGAGAAAGATCAGGTCAATCCGATTTATTTTCTTCGGTAGATTTTGAAGAAGAAGAAGAAGGCGCCAATGGAGGAAGTAGATCACCTTGCACATGAAAGGAACAAAGCCCAATTCGATGTGGAAGCCATGAAGATCGTTTGGGCTGGTTCTCAGCACGCTTTCGAAGTTCCGACCGGATGTCTCGCCTCGTTGCAAGCGATCCCGTGAGATTCTTTTCTCATCTGAATTTGTTTTCTAGGTTCATTGACACGATTTCACATATGGGTCTTGGTTGTTTTCGTGTCTTTCTTTGTTTTTTCAACAACTTATGATGCTATCTTCTTCCCCTTTTCTTTGATTTACACGGATTTAAGTAGTTCTGCATCTCTGTTGGGATTGGGTTGGATCTGAAATTTCCATGTGGGGGTAAAGCTGAATCACGATTTTTCGAGAACTCATGAAGTGGGTATTTGAGAAAATTGGGGTGTTGGGATGGAATAACAGGGACAAGGATTCTCTATTTTTGTGTTTTTTGGGAGGGTGTTTCTTCTTTCTTTCTTTTCAGACCGGATTATCACTGTGTTTGTTCCCTTCTAAAAATTTTGTGTTTTAGGGGTGGGATCCATCTTTTATCCAAAACCCAGTGTTGGAAATCTAGACAACACCAATGATCTCGTGAGCAGAGTGGAACTGTAACCAATTTCATGATTTTATTGTGATGAATTGAATTCACTTATGTGGGCTTTTAAATGCAATATTGACATTGAGGTTTTGTCATTCCTTGTCGTGGCTTAAGTTGCATTTTGATGCAAAATCGATTGGAATTTTGAATTAGAGCCTAGAGGAAGCGATGGGATTGTAACTACGCTTCTTCCAAGTCACTTAATATGGTATCTAAGAAGCCAGTTGTAATTTGGTGCGTTCATAGATACCGTATTAAGAACTAGATACCATCTATACCGATGGCTTCTTAGATACCATATTACAAGCCAGTTCATATTAAGAACTCACTTAATATGGTATCTTGTTAAGAACTCACCAAATTACATATGACTTCTTAGATACCATATTACAACTGCACATCTATCCAATTTGGTGAGTGCATAGATATGCATGCTTAGAATTGGATGTTCAGTGTCACTATGAAGAATCAAATTAGATCTAGAACGTTAGAAGAAATTGTAGGATGCCGGCAATTGAGGAAAAAGAAAATCAAAGAATATTATCTGAGATGGTTGGGTGCTTTTATAGAAGACAAAAAATTGCCCCTGTGAGACGAATAGAACTATAGAAGGATTACTTCCAGAAGGTTCATAGAGAAGAGAGAGGCCATTCAAGACCTTGGGAGTTGGGAGGAATTACATGTCATTATTTTGGAGATACTGAGAGCATGATTTAACTAGGTTTGAGTGGAAGAATGATAACTCATGTGACCTTAAAGACAATGTACCAGTTTTGCAAGATTTTACCATGTTTTCAATTTTCAAAGACTTCTATTCTTTTCATGTGTGCTAAAGGTTTCAGATTTTAGTGGTTAATCAACACTTGAATTAGAGCTATTAGTGGTCTTTTTCTTTGTTTCAAAATACTGGGTGCTCTATCAATGAACTGATGTCTCACTATACTTGGCACAATTGCATCTGAGAGTTCAAGAGGTATTATCAGGTTTGTTATATAGCTAGAAAGAAAATTATTCCTTGCACTTCTTTTCCATACTATTACAAGTATATCTGTTTGATATAATTTATTTTTGCTGATCCTTCAGATTTTCTGTGAAGGGAAAATCCAGCCGAGTGGTGCCAAAATAATGTTAAGATATATAACTAAAGGTAAGTTTTACTCCAATAATTTATTTGGGGGACATGTGTGCTTTCCCAGAATCCCTTGTGAAGTTGTTTCCAAGTTTGGGATTCTGTTTGGCTTTTCCAATGATGTTGGGAGCTTTTTGTTGTTCTCTTATGGGTCATCTTTCCTTCCTTTATATTTCTTTTTTTTTTTTTCGTTTTCTTTTCCTTGTTTCCTCCAGGTAAATGTTAGTACCATTAAAAATCCTGCTGAAGTATTTTGTGTTTCAAAAGGGAATTTATTTTGGAACACCATGAGTATTTTTCTTGAAAAGGAGTTGAGATTTGTTGTATTGAATGGGCTATGCTTTCATGTATGTAGTTTACATCCATATATTGAATGGGCTATAGCTACTCTTGTTGGGGATGTGCAACCAAAGTCCCACATCGGCTAGAATTGGGAAAGACCATGGGCATATAAGTTGGACTAAGTACTCCATTGGTATGAGGCCTTTTGAGTAGAACCCAAGAACAAATCCATGAGGGCTTAGGCCCAAAGTGGACAATATCATATCAATGTGGAGTTTGTAGTGGTCCACTGTCCTAACAAGTGGTATCAGAGCCCAGGCCCAGACTTAGCCCTGAGAATCCTCAGATTGCCAAACAAAAGGTGGTGGCCCAGTGATGCGCAGAAAAAGCACAGTACTCACGATTGGTGGATCCGTGGTGAAGCTCTCGAGTTGGCTCTTCTCGATGGAGCGGACGGATGGATGATCGTTTGAGGGGAGGCCCGGTAAAAATATCCAAAGAGCTATGGTCCTTTGTTTGAGGGGAGAATTGTTGGGGATGTGCAACCAAAGTCCCACATCGGCTAGAATTGGGAAAGACCATGGGCATATAAGTTGGACTAAGTACTCCATTGGTATGAGGCCTTTTGAGTAGAACCCAAGAACAAATCCATGAGGGCTTAGGCCCAAAGTGGACAATATCATATCAATGTGGAGTTTATAGTGGTCCACTGTCCTAACAAGTGGACAGTTTCCGCCGTCGATCCCGGTCAAACCCTGTTGACCGTACTGTTCGCTGACGTGGTGCTGACATCAGCAGAATGCTGAAATGGGCTTTCACAGTTCACGGGTCAGGCGAAACTGACCCAGAACCTGACCTGACCTGGTCCTGGCTATACTGGGCTAACTGCAGACGGGTCAAATCGAAGATCCGTTTGCGCCTACAGACTCGTTGCGAGCAGATCTACGTAACTGTAGAAGAAGATTGGCAGTTTGACGGTCAACAAGAAAGTTTGACCAATCGGAGCGCAGAAAACTATTTTTGCGATATCGGAGCCATCCAAAGTCGGATTTCAGATCCGTTTCTTCCAACGTTCTCGTGGTGACGAGATCTACGGTTTGGTGCAGAAATTGAGGTTAGTGACAGTTGTTTATATTTTCTTGATTATTAAATTGAGATGGAGAACAACACTGTGGACACTACCATGATCAAACTCAACTATATCAATTGGTTGATTTGGAAACCTAAGATGGAGGATATACTCTATTGCAAAGACCTCTATGATCCCATTGAGGGGGATAGTGCCCGACCAAAAGAGATGTCTGATCCAGATTGGAAAAAGATGCATCGAAAGAAAATTGGTCACATCAGACAGTGGGTGGATAACAGTATATTTCATCACGTGTCTAATGAAACCAATGCGAGAACCCTTTGGATGAAGTTAGAAGAAAGATATGAGAAGAAAATCGCCGTAAACAAAACTTTTCTGATTAGAAAGCTTGTGAACATGAAATTCAAGGAGGGTGGTAAAATTGAAGATCACATAAATGATTTTCAATGCATTGTGAATGAGCTAGCTACAATGAAGATGGTCCTTGATGATGAGATGCAAGCTTTATTTCTTCTAAGTTCTTTACCAGATACATGGGAGACATTGATTGTTTCCGTGAGCAACTCTACTCCAGATGGTGTGTTATCAATGAGTCAGGTTACTAGCAGCTTGTTAAATGAAGAAACAAGAAGGAAAACTGCAAGGATAGATAATGCACAGGCCTTTGTTACTGAGAATAGAGGGAGGAGTAAGAGTAGGGGACCAAAGGGGGGTCGTGGCAAGTCCAGAGGTGGCAAGGAATCACAGACTAAGAAAAAGTCTAGAAAATGCTTTCATTGTGGTAAGGAGGGTCACATTAGAAAGAATTGCTTTGCCTTGAAGGAAAAGAAAGACACCAATAATGAGCAGAAGAATGACACTAACACTACAGCTACTTTGGATAATGAAGTAGTGATTCTGACCAGTGAAGTTGAAGAGTGTTTGAGTGTTGCAGATAATCAGATTGAGTGGGTTGTTGACACAGCAGCATCCTACCATGCTACTCCTTCTAAGGAGATGTTCACGACGTACAAAGCAGGGGACTTTGGCACTGTGAAGATGGGCAACACAAGTCATTCAAATATTGTTGGGATCGGTGATGTCTGCATTCAAACCGATATTGGTTGCACAATGACGCTGAAAGATGTGCGACATATTTTTTGATTGTTGGGGATGTGCAACCAAAGTCCCACATCGGCTAGAATTGGGAAAGATCATGGGCATATAAGTTGGACTAAGTACTCCATTGGTATGAGGCCTTTTGGGTAGAACCCAAGAACAAATCCATGAGGGCTTAGGCCCAAAGTGGACAATATCATATCAATGTGGAGTTTGTAGTGGTCCACTATCCTAAGAAGTGGTATCAAAGCCCAGGCCCAGACTTAGCCCTGAGAATCCTCAGATTGCCAAACAAAAGGTGGTGGCCCAGTGATGCGCAGGAAAAGCGCAGTACTCACGATTGGTGGATCCGTGGTGAAGCTCTCGAGTTGGCTCTTCTCGATGGAGCGGACGGATGGATGATCGTTTGAGGGGAGGCCCGGTAAAAATATCCAAAGAGATATGGTCCTTTGTTTGAGGGGAGGATTGTTGGGGATGTGCAACCAAAGTCCCACATCGGCTAGAATTGGGAAAGATCATGGGCATATAAGTTGTACTAAGTACTCCATTAGTATGAGGCCTTTTGGATAGAACCCAAGAACAAATCCACGAGGGCTTAGGCCCAAAGTGGACAATATCATATCAATGTGGAGTTTGTAGTGGTCCACTGTCCTAACAAGTGGTATCAAAGCCCAGGCCCAGACTTAGCCCTGAGAATCCTCAGATTGCCAAACAAAAGGTGGTGGCCCAGTGATGCGCAGGAAAAGCGCAGTACTCACGATTGGTGGATCCGTGGTGAAGCTCTCGAGTTGGCTCTTCTCGATGGAGCGGACGGATGGATGATTGTTTGAGTGGAGGCCCGGTAAAAATATCCAAAGAGATATGGTCCTTTGTTTGAGGGGAGGATTGTTGGGGATGTGCAACCAAAGTCCCACATCGGCTAGAATTGGGAAAGATCATGGGCATATAAGTTGGACTAAGTACTCCATTAGTATGAGGCTTTTGGGTAGAACCCAAGAACAAATCCATGAGGGCTTAGGCCTAAAGTGGACAATATCATATCAATGTGGAGTTTGTAGTGGTCCACTGTCCTAACAACTCTGTGGTCGATGCTTTTGTATTTGCCATTGCTCCACATCTGTAACAACCAAGTAAAAGTTTAGAAAAGGCTACAATTCTTTCATTGTGGCCCATTGTCTTTGTTGTCCTTCCCATCAAGAAACTCTATGAATTTTTGTATGGAAGGACACTTGGAATTTTAGGAAACTTGTAGGCAGAGACATAATATATCCTTCATGTTCTTTTTTTTCTCTCGCTAGTAATGTAGTTTCAAATGTGGTTATCCTTATGTAGATATGTTTTTGTTTTCATAGATGAGGCTTTGTGTTGATAGTTTAATTCCATCTTTAAATCTTCTTTGTTGAGTATACTAATTGGCATGTTCTCTCTTTCTTCTTAATCTTCTTTATCATATCCCATCCCATCCCTTTTCTTGAATTTTCTTTGTTACGTTCTCTAAAATTTATGTTGATGTTTAGATTGCTATTGGCCTTTTCTTCAGTGTTAATAATTGATGCCAGTCTCTACCTTGTGTTTATGTAACCAACCCCTTTCTTGATTTTCACTGTGTGGTTTTTATTTATTTATTTAAGGGAGGCCTCTATGTTTTCTTTCTTGGCACATTATCCCCTTTTGGAGTTCTCTTGGACTTGTTTCTGCTTAGATATTCTTTTCTCTTCTTTCTTTGAATTTGTTCTCTTCCTGGACAAAATCTCATGTTGAATCTTGGCATCCTATGTGTTTTATCCTTTCAGATCTCCCATGAGAAAAAGGTCTATTGAAAATTTGCTTCCTATATAATTTTTATTTTTCGGTCATTCTTCTATTGTGCTGATTCCAATTGTGCTTAGTGATCTTGGTTTCTTTTTATTAGATAAGGATTAGCTTTCTACTTTTGTGGTAAGAATTATATAATGAAAATGGCTCTTTCTTCTTATGAAATATGTAGGCGGAGCAGCAGCTATAGGCAATAAGAAGCCCACGGCGGCAGCTGAAGCAAAACATCGTAGAGCACTTGGAGATATTGGTAATCTGGTCAATTTCCGATTCTTAGAAGGGTAACAACCCCATCATAAAATCTGCACTATTTTTTATTCTATGCCTTGTATTCCATCTAATGAGCGTAAGTTCCCTCTATGTTTGGGTTTTTATCACTTCAAGTACTAACCTGATCTGGGCTTTTCTTTACTTTGGCTTTTGAATTGATTAAAACTCATCTGCATTGTTTTGCTTTGGATATTTTCCATGATACTGATTAGATTTCTCTTTGGTTCTCTCTCTGCAGTCTTATGTGGTGTACATGGGTGCACATTCTCATGATGCATCGTCTAATTTGTAGATTATGAGAAAGTGACAGATTCTCATTATGATTTCTTGGGATCTTTCTTGGGAAGGTTAGGAACTGAAATCAATTGTTTTCTTCAACTCCATGCAGGACCATGTTTTTTTTATTTCGTTTTGAGTCCTCTGAATTTTTTCTCATTATGAATTTTATTTGATTATATTTGCAGTAAGGAGAAAGCAAAAGATGCCATCTTCTACTCATACACAAGTGAAAGAACTAGCTGGTCCCAGATGGGTGTTGGAACCGAACTCGCCGAGAACCTTGTGCATTCCGGTGTGGGGTAGACCTGCGAACTCGCTGCGAATGCTTTCAGATCTACTGGATTATCAAGCAAGGGTTCCCATCTCCCTTATATAGAGCAATCCCTAGGAGTCACGACTACAACGGACTCTACCCCTCCTGGAATCCCACATCTCCTGACCAGCGTGGGAATTCTGCCAACTAAGAGTCTGAACTTGATCCAAACTCTACCACCAAGAGTTTGATCCTTATCTGACTCACCAGATCAAGACTTGTTGGGAGTTCATCCACGGCACACCGTCGGACTCAATTTGGCGTGGGCCCAATGGCAGTCGGGCCACACAATTTTCTTAACAGATCTATTAATGGCTTTGCAGCGAACCTTGATGAGGAAGAAGCTCAACAGATATCAAGTAACATGCAGTTCTCTGTGTCATCTACTGACGTCTAGTTTCCATTCATTTGCTTTCCTATGTTCCAACTAATTCTTATTGTTAACTTGTAATGCCTGTTTTCACCTTGCTTTCCAATGTAGGACATCCCAATGTGATTTCAGTATTCTTAAGCAAGAGAAAGAAATTACACACCACTAGATCATGGGGTTTTCTTGGACTTGAGCGAGATGGGCGTGTTCCAAAGGACTCACTCATGAACCAGGGCAAATACGGTGAAGGCGTAATAATAACAAATATTGGCACTGGTAATGTTTTGAATCTCTCAGTTAGCCTCCATACACTTGAACTAATGTCTCTTGCTCTCTTTCTTTTTGTTAGAGAATTTAGATATGAACCTTTTATTTGTTGGCTAACACCAATGAGACCATTTCACTTCATTGGATTCCAAGTCATTTGAATATTTATACCTTTACTACTCAATGTGTTTGCTACCTAGTTTGAAATGGGTGGTAACACTGCAATACTCAAGTTGTTATAAAAAAAAATCAAGAACTGCAATACTCAAGTGATTAGCTTTTTGTTTTGTTGGTTGGTCGGGTTGTGGTCAGAATCTGAGAGGTTTCAATGATACAGGACTTGGACCCGCTCCACCAAGGTGGAAGGGAACATGTGAGACCAATACCTCAGCTCCAGTCAAATGCAACAGGTCTCTTTCTACCCCTTTTAAAATCATCAATCTCTACAAAAATGAGAAAAGAAAAATCAATCCTAACAACATATTTTCTAAATTTTCTGACACTTGAAATAAGAAAGTTGCATTTGTCAGAAAAATCAATCCTGGCCATGTGCTATTAGCACTACCTGTCATGGCATTTTACAAATATCCACTGTATTTTTTTTTTATAATTGCAACTGTATTTTTTAAATTCACCAAAATTCATTTGATGCCATTTTGACAGTCACTTTGACCTGTTAATATGTTTTGAGATAAACGAAAAGGCCTTCTTGCCCTCAAAATCAGTTTTGATCCACTCACCGAAATGATAGAATTATGATTGGCGCATGCATGTGCATTTACAGAGTAGCATCACTCCAAAAAAACAAAACAAAATCCTTTAAAAGGTTACTTAATACAAAATTTTCTTTTGTGTGATTCTCATAGCATCTATGGCCTAAAAATTGTCTTATGCCCGGCAGAAGATTCTTCAAATCCATATGATCCTATTTGTACCATGCATGTTGTATACTTGTAGGCCAACAATGACCATAGAAAACTTGGGGATTAAAATCAATAGTGCATCATCACAATTTAAGGTGGTCATTGAAAATAAGCCCTGGACGGATTAGTAGGCAATATAGACCTGTGATTATTAGACTTGAATAGATTCCATTTCATACAAAATTATGGTACTTATCACATGTTGATGAGCTAGACTGCATGGCCAGGAATGAAAAAAAAGGTGATGGCTCTCTTTATTATATTACTTGATTTTGAGTTTCTTTTTAAGGGTTGAAGAGTGAAGTGTTAAGTGATATATATATGGAAGTAGCCATCAATTTTTCCATATCTTATGTTAAATAGTTTCTTATTCTCTCCCCCATGAAGTGTTCTGATACGATGGACTATTGGTTTAAATGCACGTAAGAGGAAGTGCAAAATGATTGTTGTTATTTTGACTGGACCTTAATATGAAGATGAATCTCATCAATTTTGGAATCATAACACTAGCAAATCACATGAACTTAATGAGTTTGAGTAAGTTTTGATGCTATCATTTATTTCTTATGTATGTATGAAAAATATTCTATAAATGTGCAGATGTGACTGTGGCATATTCGTGATGGCATTTGCCGATTGCAACCCATAAGTGTCGACCGTTGACCTTCACAGAAGCCAGGCATGTGGTACTGCAGGCAAAAGATTGTCATTGACATTTATGCTAGGCAATGGAAGCTAAATCCCTACAAAGTACCGGAGTCTGAAGAGAACTCGTTTTCATGATAAAAAAATGTTGAGAGGCCTCTCCCTTTTTTCCACGTGAATGTACACACTGAGATTTAGTGTTGTGAATTTAATGTAACCATCTTATGTTGTAAAGAGGCTGTATTCATTTTGGATTGGAAATAAATGAATGGAATGCAATGTACTGAAATTACATGGCTATGGAATGGAATAAATGCATTGTGGAGTTCAGTAAATATCTGGAATGTATACTGTATGCATTGTGGATATGTTATGAATTGGTTGTATGTTGGACTGGATATATTTCATGCCTTGAACACCAGGTTATTGCCTTAAGTGTTTTTTTCTAGTGTGCAAGAGAAGTAAGAGTGACAATCCTCTCTTCCATGGGCCAAAATCCAGCTAGATTAAAAAAAATGTCTTTAAGAACTTAGATTATGAATCTTCCTACTTGAAATCTCTTTAAGCATCCCTAATAGAGACATTGTCGCCATCAAGTGATATTCCTTACCACTATTTTTGCTATTTTCTCCTTTCATAAACTCATTGTGATGGTCTTATTTTCTCATGTTTCTCATAGACTCAAATCGAGGGTTTGAACCTGCATATTAATCACTAGGAACATATTAAGCACTAGGAACATGCATCAACTTCTAGTTGGGATAGTTCTATTTATTTAGATCCCTCCATTCGGAAAAATAGCTGATTATATTTCATTTATAACATACTAAGAGCATTGTTTTCAATGACTTAAATGTGATGTCAGCCGGTTTTACAAAATCTATAGATGGTTTTTAGGGGGGGAAATCTTTAAGAACTTGAATTCCTACTCATACAAACCTGAATTTTGTGCCCGACATTGTTTTTTGATAATGATATCGTTACCATTATTTATAGTTTCTTCATCCATTTTTTGTGTCCAACAAGGAAATAATGGTAAATTTATATTGAGATGCATAAACAATAATAAAGACTCACGATTTCACTCAACATTGTGTTTTCAAAATTTTTTGATAACGATATCGTTACAATTATTTATTGGCTCTTCACCCATTTTTTGTCTCCAACAACAAAATGACAATGACTTTATAATGGGGTGCATAAACAATGAGAAAGGCTCACGGATTTGGCTCAGAAATGCATTTTCCATCTATTCAATTATTTGACACCACTTAGCTGCAACTATTCGATACCTAAGCGTTGAACCAGCATAAATTTGCCTAGATAACTTTTAAACCATGATAA
This sequence comes from Litsea cubeba, assembly GCA_012931725.1. NCBI lineage: Eukaryota > Viridiplantae > Streptophyta > Magnoliopsida > Laurales > Lauraceae > Litsea > Litsea cubeba. The sequence goes on from CM022944.1 coordinate 107,779,705, forward strand.
GATCAAAATAGTCCCATTGTTCAGTTCTGATAAATAATCATCACACATTATACAATTTAAATAATGTTTCTCAAATCAGCTCTCTTTTGCCATCTTTAATTATCCTTATTAGGGATGAACCAAAAGAGATTTAAAGTAGGAAGATTCATAATCTAAGTGCAATACAATTTAGAGTTTTTATTTTTATTTTCTTCCTTTTCTAGTTTTTGGCTTCCTTACAAAATTTCAACCAGAAACTCCTTCTGGAAGTGGACTAACCAGCCTCCTAAACAGGGATACTCGGACATGTTTTCAAGAAAACAGCAGATCTGAACCCACTTGGTTGAAAAAGTGCGCGACTGTAAAACTAACCAAATATGATTGTTTCCGTCCCAAAAAATGCAAATCTAGAGTGTGCCATATGGTCTTTGAAACCCCAAAATTTTAGCCAAAAACTCCATCGGGAAGTGGACTAACCAGCCCCCTAAACAGGGGTACTCGGACATGTTTTCAAGAAAACAGCAGATCTGAACTCACTTGGTTGAAAAAGTGCGCGACTGCAAAACTAACCAAATGCGATTGTTTCCGTCCAAAAAAAATGCATGTTTAGAGTGTGCCATATGGTCTTTGGAAACCCAAAATTTCAACCATAAACTCCATCGGGAAGTGGACTAACCAGTCCCCTAAATAGGGGTACTCGGCAAGCTAAAAAAAAAAGTGTTGGCGGATCCCAAAGGTTTGAACCCTTACAGTAAGGGTTCGAACTTCGAACCATTGCTTCGTAACTCTTCTGGGCCAAATCCCAGAGACCACTAAGGTTCGAACCCTTACAGTAAAGGTTCGAACCTTCACTTCGTTGGTCTCCTTGCCAAATCCCAGAGAGCATTAAGGTTCAAACCTTTGCACACAGGGTTCGAACCTTCACTTCTTTGCCATCCTGGGCCAAATCCTAGGATGCACTAAGGCTCAAACCCTTACACACAGGGTTTGGAACTTCACTTATTTCCTTTCCTAGGCCAAACCCATTTGTCATGTAGAGAGGCCTGTTCTGGTTTTCTTCTTTATCCCGAATCAGCTTTTCAATGCCTTGTACTGAAATTGATGTTTGTGGAGCAATTGTGTTGCAGAGATTAGTGGTTTCTAATTTTTTTTTGATAACGATATCGTTATAATCCTTTAGACTTTTTTCTTTCACTTTTTACCGTTCAGCAATGAGATTGGCCCTGACTTTATATTGAGATACATAAACCAGGAAAAAGGCTCATGGAGGTTATATTCCAATAACAAAATCGTTACCATCCTGTAGAGTTTTCACTCTCAAATTTATTATCTAGCAAGTTGATGGCCTCGATTTTAAAAGTAAGGACTTGTAACCCTGAAACCTATATTACGTTCCCCTCATTCCATTTCATCATGTAATGTAAAAAAAAAAAAAAAACATTGGTCAAAAGTCCATTATGTTCTATTTCTACAACATTCATTTTCATACATTAATTCTAAATCATGACACAACAATTGGATGATTAAGTGTTATATCCAGTCCAACAGGTTCTAACTCTCAAGATGAGAGTTCGAACCTTCCTGTAATTGCACTCGGTAAGCCATTTTCCAGGGACCGCAAAGGTTTGAACTCTCAAGAGGAGAGTTTGAACCCTACTGTTAAGTGCACGCATGAGCCATTTTCATTGTTTATGTATCTCAATTTATAGTCAGGGTCAATCTTGTTGCTGGACAACAAATTGAGAGAAAAAGCTCTAAAGCATCGTAACGATATCGTTATCAAAAAAGTTTAGAAATCACTAGTCTGGGTGAAATCCATGAACCTTTTTCATTGTTTTTGTATCTCACTAGTCTGGATGATTGTCTGTTGATAAACTAACATGACTTCTCCTCTTTATAGTCTCACAATCAATCATAAGATTGACATCCCTAAATTTTCGTTGATTGGATGGGTCCTGATGGTAGCTTTACCAAGATAGGGGTTACATGAGTTTTTCTCATTGTTTATATATCCCATCATAAATTCATATCCATTAGGCCATTGGACACAAAAAAAAAAATTGGACCATGAACCTGCAAATAATGGTAATGATTTCATTATAAAACAATTTTAAAATAAAATCATGGGTGAAATTCATTAGTCTTTCTCCTTGTTTATGCTTCTCAATATAAAGTCATTGCCATTTGGTTGTTTGACACAAAAAATGGACCAAGAACCTATAAATAATAGTAACGATTTCGTTATCGAAAAATGATGAAAATAAAATTCTGGATGAGATTCGTTAGTCTTTCTCCTTGTTTATATATCTCATTATAAAGTCATTGCCATTTGGCCATTGCACACAAAAGATGGACCAAGAACCTATAAATAATAGTAATGATTTCGTTATAAAAAAATGATGAAAATAAAATTCTAGATGAGATTCGTTAGTCTTTCTCCTTGTTTATGGTTCTCAATATAAAGTCATTGTCATTTGGTTGTTTGACATAAAAAATGGATGAAGAATCTATAAATAATGGTAACGATATCATTACCAATATTTATAGTATATTCGTCAGTTTTTGTGACAGACAACCAAATTACAATGCCTTTATACTGAGAAGCATAAACAAGGACACAACCAAACGGTATTATTCCCCTTCAAATTACTCTCTCCTTCAAAAATTTAGAAAAGACATCTCTTGTTAATGTTATTGATATGAGTAACTATTGGGTCACTTCTCTCATCAATGATTCAGAGGTTTTTATGTATGACCATTGACTAACCGTTAAATTTTTCCCCCAACCAGACAGAAGGGGAATGGAAAATGTGGTTTATAAGTCAACCGGATTTCTCTTTTTGGAGTTGTGGCACAAAAAAGTAAACCTACATAAGGTGAAGAAAACAAAGAACTTAGATTTTCCATATCAACCTGATACGAAACTTGAGACATATTTCATAAATACAAATAGAAAATTGATCCTGCCCTCATTGTGTGAAGATGGAACATTATTTAAAGGCTCTTCGGCTTTTTTTTTTTGTTGCCAAACAACAAATGGCAATTCCTTTATATTGAGAAGCATAAGCAGGGAGAAAAGCTAATAAATTTTATCCAGAATGTTAATTCCAAATTTCTGAGATAACGATATCGTTACCATTATTGGTAAGGTTCTTGGTGCATTTTTTCCACCAACTCCCAAATGGCAATGAATTTGTATTAAGATACATAAACACTGATGTGCCAGCATATCAAACACTATTATGCAAGTATATGGCAATTACTTTATCGGCTCTTTTGAGACTTTGACTCCAAATACTTATAAGCCAGAAGCTTTTTACCGACTCCAGAAATATGTTTTTAAAAAAGTGGGTTCTCTACATAAGAAAGCTACTCCTAAAGCCTACCGTACACTTACAAAGAGTTCCATTCCGAAGGCCCCCTCTTCAGCTCTTGATTAAGAAAGAGAAGGAGGTCAACTAAGTCATCAATATGCAAGTCTTCCACCAAGCTTACTTGATTGGTTAAAAGAGAAACCAACACAATCTGCTTTAGGAACTGAAAATTGGCAATAAGTGCAAGCGTCTGAATCTTCACACGGTGAACATAGTAAAGAACCAAAATCTTCAATATTAACATGATGTGAAAGTGGAGATAGATTTCATAAATACACAGAGAAAACCGATCCTACTCTAATGGTGTTGTAGGTGCAGAAAATAATGACCCACAATAACTGGGGAGCCTTAGAGGACTTATCCGATGATGATGATGACTGGGTGCCGTCCGAAAGCCTGAAAGAGAAGAACACACGGTCAGAGGACCCTGGCCTGGGCGGCGCAAGGCTCTCCGATGCCAAAGTCAGTGAATGAACTGGAACAATGGAAGGAGAGGGAGAAGAGAGGCAGAGTAACGGCTATGGGTATGAAAATGTGCGTACCTTTTATGGTGGTTTAGCCTCTATTTATAGAGCTTGGGACGTATCTCTGGGAGATATCGTGGTGTGGGTCCCGTGATTCGACTGGGAAGTCACGATCAGCCCACATTGCATTAATTGCGGTCCAATCCAGCCCACTCTGCATTAAATGCGCGTCGGGTCAGCCCACGTCGCATTAAATGCGCGTCTTGTTGGGCCAGATCGTGTTGGGCGCCTTTGGCGGTAGGAGTACCAGCGGATCTGCCCTCGGGCCCTGCCCTGATGTGGCCTCAGCCGCTGGATGCCGCCCTGTCAGGGATCTGGCGAAGATTATGAGCGGATGGATGTCGCATCTGTCTTACTAGCTCGCGCCCCTATTCTTTCACGTGCCTGATGACGTGGGGGGGATGAGGGGCGCAAGTGGAGGTTCCTTCTTGGTTCGGCTTTCGTCCCAGCTCCTTCAGCCGAGGTGGAGCTTTCTGCCGAGATGGGGTGCCGAAATGGACACATGGGGTAGCCGAATTCGGCACTAGCGGCCCGGGCCTGCCTGAGTTCGGCCGAAGACCTTGCCCTGGTAGCCGAGGTGAAACTGATGCCACCCATGTGGCACGCGGCGGGCACGTGAGGGTGCTTAGTCTCACCTGATGGCTGTGATTAGCGTGATCCTGTGGCTCTGGAAATCTCCCCACACAATTGCCCCCTAGCTTTTGACCTCTTAAGCGCCCTAGCCTTTAGTGGTCAGAAGCTAGAGTACTTGTCAGGGGGTGCGGCGACCATTGCCTGATGTCGTTTCAATCTCTTCTGAAGCAGTTAATGCTTTGCCCTATCTGTCTTGGCGAGCGAGTCGACGGCAGCACGCGTGGCTTTTCTACGGACTGCGCCAATTGTAGGTGCAGAAAATATTGACCCACAATAATGGGGGAGCCTTAGAGGACTTATCCGATGATGATGATGACTGGGTGCCGTCCGAAAGCCTGAAAGAGAAGAGCAAACGATCAAAGGACCCTGGCCTGGGCGGCGCAAGGCTCTCCGATGCCAAAGTCAGTGAATGGACTGGAACAATGGAAGGAGAGGAAGAAGAGAGACAGAGTAACGGCTCTGTGTATGAAATTATGCGTACCTTGCATGTGGAAATGCAGTCCATTTATAGGCGATTTGGAAGATATCTTGCACGATATCTTGGCATGGGTCTCATGATTCGACTGGGAAGTCATGATCAGCCCACGTTGCCATTAATGCGGTCCAATCCAGCCCACTCTGCATTAAATGCGCGTCGGATCAGCCCACGTCGCATTTAATGCGCGTCTTGTTGGGCCAGATCGTGTTGGACGCCTTTGGCGGTAGGGGATCGTGGGATCTGCCCTCGGGCCTTGCCCTGATGTGGCCTCAGCCGCTGGATGTCGCGTCTGTCCCACTAGCTCGTGCCCCTATCCCTCCACGTGCCTGGTGACGTGGGGGATGAAGGGCGTGAGTGGAGACTCTTTCTGGCTTCGACTTCCATCCCGGCTTCTTCAGCCGAGGTGGAGCTTTCTGCCGAGATGGCATCCGGGGTGGCCCAGCCGAGGTGGCGCCCGGGGTGGGCCAGTTCGGCGCTGGTGGCCCGGAGCTGCCTGACTTCGGCCGGACCTCCTGTCCTGGCGGCCGGGGTGAGCTTGGTGCCACGTAGATGGCATGCGGATGGCACGTGAGAGTGCTTAGTCTCATCTGATGGCTGTGATTATCGTAATCCTGTGGTTCTGGAAATCTCCCCACACAATTGCCCCCTAGCTTTTGACCTCTTGAGCGCCTTGGCCTTTAGTGGTTGAAAGCTAGAAGACTCGCCTGGGGATGCGACGGTCATTGCCTGGTGTCGCTTCAACTGTCCTGAAGCAATGAATGCTCTGTCTTGCCTGTACTGGGAAGCGAGTCGACGGTTACACGTGTCGGCTCTTCACTGATCGCGCTGTCTTATTGATGGAATAGGCGCGGATTGCGAAATCCGTCCTTTCGAATTTCGAAGGCAGCGCGCGCCGAGGGTTTCTTCTCCATAAATAGGGTCGTCTTCTTCTCTTCTTGTTTCTGATTTCTTTTCGCCTCCGCCCTCATCTCCGATTTCTGCTCTGCTGCTCAAGATCTTTCTAGCGAGGACGACCACAGGGCGTGTCTGGATCTGTACCCGAGTCGCCCCTTTTCGTCTCTGTAAGTTGCTTCACGCCTCTGTGTAGCTTTTTCCTAGGGTTCAGTAGCCTTTAGGGTTTTTTCTTTTGCTGTATCCTTCTTTCTAGATATGGGCACCCCTAGGTTTGATTTAGAAACCGAAGAGGGCTTAGCCAGATTTAGGGCTGCCTTCAGTATTCCGGAGGGGGTTCTCCTCAAACCGGCGGATTCCGTTGACTATGCCACGATGCGCTGGTCCTGCGGATGGATGCTGTTCCCTTTGATCGCCGTGATCGAGGGCGGGGTCAGATTTCCTCTGCACCCCTTGCTTAGGGCCTGTCTTAGTACCTGGTCCCTTGCTCCGTGCCAGCTGATGCCCAATGGCTATAAGGTCATCATGGGTACGGCGAAGCTGAACGAGATTCTGGGGACCGACCTAGGTGTCCATGATATCGAGGATGCATACAATATCTGCAAGGCCGGGGAAGGGAAATATTATCTTCGGGTGAAGCCGCAGCGAAGAGGCTTCGTCCTGGCCTTGGAAGATTCAAGTAAGAATGCCGAAGAAGCCTTCTTCTCTGTCCCGGGGCGGCAATTGTGTGGGGAGATTTCCAGAACCACAGGATTACGATAATCACAGCCATCAGATGAGACTAAGCACTCTCACGTGCCATCCGCATGCCATCTACGTGGCACCAAGCTCACCCCGGCCGCCAGGACAGGAGGTCCGGCCGAAGTCAGGCAGCTCCGGGCCACCAGCGCCGAACTGGCCCACCTCGGGCGCCACCTCGGCTGGGCCACCCCGGATGCCATCTCGGCAGAAAGCTCCACCTCGGCTGAAGAAGCCGGGATGGAAGTCGAAGCCAGAAAGAGTCTCCACTCACGCCCCTCATCCCCCACGTCACCAAGCACGTGGAGGGATAGGGGCACGAGCTAGTGGGACAGACGCGACATCCAGCGGCTGAGGCCACATCAGGGCAAGGCCCGAGGGCAGATCCCACGATCCCCTACCGCCAAAGGCGTCCAACACGATCTGGCCCAACAAGACGCGCATTAAATGCGACGTGGGCTGATCCGACGCGCATTTAATGCAGAGTGGGCTGGATTGGACCGCATTAATGGCAACGTGGGCTGATCATGACTTCCCAGTCGAATCATGAGACCCATGCCAAGATATCGTGCAAGATATCTTCCAAATCACCTATAAATGGACTGCATTTCCACATGCAAGGTACGCACAATTTCATACACAGAGCCGTTACTCTGTCTCTCTTCTTCCTCTCCTTCCATTGTTCCAGTCCATTCACTGACTTTGGCATCGGAGAGCCTTACGCCGCCCAGGCCAGGGTCCTTTGATCGTTTACTCTTCTCTTTCAGGCTTTCGGACGGCACCCAGTCATCATCATCATCGGATAAGTCCTCTAAGGCTCCCCCATTATTGTGGGTCAATATTTTCTGCACCTACAGGTGTGTTCATATAGTTGCCAGCCAAGATAATTACTTCTTAAGTTCCGAACTTTGAAGAAAGATTGCTTGGAAGGGGATTCCAAAACTTCTAGGCAGTTCTGAAAACCACATGGGAAGAGAAAAATGACCACGGATGCTTTCTCACTCTGCATAACTATGGGCCTAGTTCCCAATAAAATGACCATCGAAGCTGATTTTAGTTGCAACGAATACAATCCCCAATGCTCCTACAAATCAAGAAGGTCACACCAGAACCATGTCAGAAAAAAATTTTACATGAAAAGAATAAGATGGTATTCTTGTCTAAACAGCCCAACAATACTTGGACCAAGATTGTATATGTGATGGGTAATTACTTCCATTGAATTTGGCGATGTTCTATCATTGAGTTCCTTGAACCAGTTCGCGTCGAAGAACCCTCCCGGTGCCAGTATGAGTGGCTTCACTTCGATAGCCCTGTAGTTATCATTCACTATGGAGTGGAGGGAAATCACATCAGTAGCATATTGATCTGCTCCAATTCTTGCTCCAACACCATTCCCACTATCTGTAATCATCTGTTAAAATGGTTGATTTGAGTTTTGTTTAAGTCGAATGTGGTAAGAGTGAAAAACTGTTACCGAGTTCCCAGCCATGGATGGTGTAGCCCTTGCTGACAAGTGTAACGAATAAGTGAAGCGGCATTGGTTTAATCCCAAGGTCCTCCTAATGAACCATCTAGCAAAGGCACCCTCCCATTCAGTGCATTTAACCCGAAAATAACCTTGGCACTGAAGAAAAAATGCAATGGTGGAAATGAATGTTGTCCCTAGGAACAAGCATTTATACAACAGAAAAGGGCCCATAGTCCATGGATTGTGGTCTGCATACTCCCATTGGTGGCAAGTGATGGATGGACCTGTGATTTGGGAACTTCCATTGGAGGAGAAGTGCTCAAACCATCCCATGTAATATATTTCAATCTCCCAAATGTATAACCAACGAGAGGGTACAACTACAAAGTCTCATGGAGGACCAAAAGATCACAAAATCACAATCACAATTAGAAAAAGAACCACAGAAGTTACAGTGATAAATATGAACCTTTTGGGCACAATAGAAACAAAATCTCAAGTTAAGATCAAAGCATTCTTAAATTAATTTGGTGACAAAATGAACCCATTGCTTTTGCAATACATAAATCTATAATGAAGAGATAGTACCAATCGAAAGGAAAAAATGAAGAGATAGTATAGCAGACTTTGTCTTTTGGAAGAAACCATTGAGTTCGTCCCAGCAAAACATGGGCAAACAACCTTGTGTAAAACCAAACATCTCAGAGTGTTTCTTATGAATGAATTATAAGGTTGTGGAGGATCACCAGTATCATAAATGACGTTATCTTGCAGAGTCCCTCCTAATCGAATTTTGAGAAGAGAAAAGACTGCAAAACCATCAAAGTTTTCAGAGTTAATAAAATAACAATAAAAGAATTCTAATCCAAGTTATTTTATCAAGGAACAAAACCAAGGACTGGTGGTGCTGAGTTAATGGAGCAATATAACAAAAATGTCCATACCTTTGACTGCATTTATAAAAATGGGATTGTTAAGATCCTGAATGAATGAAAGATTGATGAGTTCAAAACAGAACATTCAATATTTTTCATTAAGTCTTCAACCATCGCATGTTAATATTAAGAAAAATAATAATTACTTGTATCAGAGCAATAAATATTCAACAAGAACTGTAATTTGATCCTATAGATCAACTCCAACAATCTAATTCCAAAGAAACATTTCTCGAAGCAGAAAATCAAGCAAACCCTGAACAAGAGGTGGAAAGAACATTTGAAAAAGAGACCCAAAGGAGAGCATTCAAATTTTAAAATGTTTTGATATTTTTCATCAAACAAATTCTGCGGAGTGATAAATCTTAAACAGTAGAAGCAAATTAACAGAGTGAAAAAGTGACACTATCAAGGTAGTAGCAAATCAAACCACCCAAAAATACAAACATAATCCATGATTTTCTTATTCCACAATTATAATTCAATGCTATCGATATCATAAAACATAAATGAAAAATTGAGGGGAATAATTAAAATGAAAAGCATAAATTCATCAGTCAAACTGTCTTCAATAATTAAACACACAACCAGAACAAAAACAATTAAGAAAAAAAATGGAAGAATTTGGGTAACATGGAAATCAATCATTCAAAAAAAAGAAAAGAAATAGAAGTGGAAATTGGAAAAAGCCTCCGTTTGGTTGCAGCTATACCCAACTCTTCCATACCAAATCAGTATCAATTAATTAGTTCCTACTAATAGTCAGGGGAGGAAAAACGCAGAAAAAAATATCCCATAAAATGAGATCCCTTTTCCTTCTGATTGAGATGCATTTTGTAATGAGTAGCAATTCATTTTACTAATTGTAGGTGCAGAAAAATTATCACCCACAATAATTGGGGTGCCTTACAGGACTTATCCAAATGGAGAAGATGACCTGCTGCCTGAAAGCCTGAAAGGGAAGAGCAAACGGTCAGAGGACCCTAGCCTGAGTGGCGCAAGGCTCTCCAATGCCTAAGTCAGTAGGTGAACAAAGGAAGGAGAGGGAGAAGAGAGGCATAGTAATAGCTCTGGTTTTTTGGTGCGCATACCTGTAATGGAGAGTGTTTCTCTTCTTATAGAGGAAGATGCCTACGTTGCATGGGGGAGACTCATGATGATGCCTTGGCATGTCTAGGGGCGTCATCATGTTTGCCCACCATTCATTAAATGAGGGTCCGATCAGCCCACAAAGTAATAAATACGATCCACTCCAGCCCACATTACATTTAATGCCAGTCATGTTGGGCCAGATCGTGTTGGACGCCTTTGGCGGTAGAGGTACCATCGGATCCACCCTCGGGCCTTGCCCTGATTTGGCTTCAGCCGCTGGATGCCGCCCTGTCAGTGATCTGGCGAAGATTGTGGACGGCTGGATGTCACATCTGTCTCATTGGCTCGCGCCCCCTATTCCTCCATGTGTCCGATGACGTTGGGGGCGAAAGGCGCGAGTGGAGATTCTCTTCTCGCTTCGGCTTTCGTCCCGGCACCCTCGGCCGAGGTGGAGCTTTCAGCCGAGGTGAGCACCTGGGTAGCCGAGCTCGGCGCTAGCGGCCCGGACCTGTCTGACTTCGGCTGAGGCCTATGTCCTGGTAGCCGGGGTGAGTCTGAGGCCACGTGGTTAGCACGTGGATGGCACGTGAGAATGCTTAGTCCCATTTGATGGCTGTGATTAGCATAATCCTGGAGCTTTGGAAATCTCCCCACACAATTGTCCCCTAGCTTCTGACCTTGCGAGGCTCGCCAACAAAGTGAGGTCGGGAGCTATATGACGGGGAGTTTTCCTTGGGATTGTCCTGCTTTGTCTTGGCAGTTGGCGCTTGGCCTCTGATCGGAGTCGCTTTGGATGGTTGAGGCAATAAATGTCGTCTGCTAATCAATGCCGAAGATATATCGACGACTCCGCGTGTCATTCTCTGATTAGTTGCCCGATTGCCTCGATGTTGCATGCGCCGTTTTGTCAGGGATGTATTCAATATTTGAAATGATTTGCGCGGAACCCTAGGAAGTGTTATTTGGCGCGCGCAGTTAGGGTTTCTGAAGAGGGGGTCCTTTCTGCTATATATAGGGCAATCGAGGCTCGTTTCTTCCTCGTTTATCATTCTGAATCAGAGGAGAGGAAGCTGCTGCAAGGGAACTTCGTCTAAGAAGTGGAGCGTTGCTGGGGTCGAGTCTCTTTGCTGCTCAGCATCTTCGTTTCGCCTCCGTAAGTCCCCTTTACCGTGCCTCCTTCCTGTGGGTTTCTCTGTTTTTGGATTAGGGTAGGAATGGGAATCTATAGCCACTGGTTAGAGGGCGAGGCAGCGATTGAGGGTTTTAGGTCAACTTTTAGGATTCCCGCCGATGTCCAAGTCAGGGGTGCTGAACCTAATGGCATCAACCTTCGTGACTTCTCGGGAGGTTGGATGCCTTTCCCCTTAGTGGCCATGATAGAAGGTGGGGTCCGATTTCCCCTTCATCCCCTTCTCAGGAGATGCCTCAGTCAATGGTGCCTCTGCCCTTGCCAGTTGCTGCCCAATGCTTTCAAGATCGTGATGGGCACGGCCAAATTAAACGAGGTTCTGGGCATTAACCTCGGCGTCTTCGACATTGAGGACGTCTATGATATATGTAAGTCCGGAGGTGCTTATTATCTCCGGGATAAGCCGGGTCGGGATGGCTTCGTCCGGTACTTGGAAGATTCGAGCAAATATGCCGGAGATGACCTTCTGTATGTCTCGGGCAACTGGGAGTTCGGGATGGCCGACACCGATAGAGGCTACCAAGTTCCTCGCCATTTCGGAACTATTCCAAGTAAACACCCTTTTTTCTCCGTTCGTTTTCCAGATGATTTTTTGTCTGTTCTGCCATACTGATGCCTCTTATCGCTGCAGCTTTGAAGGAGAGAAAATAGGGTGCTCGGTACATCTGGAAGAGGAATGAAGCCTAGCTCCGTTTAGTAAAGCGATACGGCGGTCATGATGGCAGGGCGGCTTGGTCACTGCTAGGGTACCAGCCGAAATATCGCGGATACTAAAGGGGCACCATCGAGCCGGCCCGAGACGAAGGTTCGGGCGGTGCCGATCCTGAGGACGGGCGAGAACAGGCCGGTCCTAGAGTAAGGGTCGAAGAGGGGCCTTCACGGGCGGCGTCCGACGTCAGAGTCGCGTCCGGTGCCCGAGCTTCCACGTTGGGGTCGAGACCTCACAAGGCTTCAGGAAGGGAATCGAGTCAGATTGCTCAATCTCCCTCACCGAGTTCGGAGATGAGGCGCGCCAGACGTTTTTCCTTCGAGGACCTCGAGACCTTGGCGCTCGGAGTTGAAGATGCCCGAGCTCCCCAAGAGCCTGCGAATTTTAGTCCCCCTGAGGCTTCTTCTCCGAGGGTTCGGGTAATTTCTCCTGAGACTGCGGTAGAGGATTCTGCCCCCACAAGCCCCACCGGTCCGGAGGTACGCTCGCCCCCGACTGAGGTCGGGCAAGAGGAAGTTCGGCCGCTGAAGATGCCGAGAACCGATGCAGGCCCTAGTTCGGCCGCGGCTTCGCTACCCCAGGGTCCACCTCCGTGGGAGCCGAGCTTCATGCTTGGACCGGGGAGGCCGATGACGATGGACGATCGCGTCCTTCACAAGATCGATCCCCCGGTCCTCGAGGCACTCGGGCAAGCCTGCGCCCTTCCTCGAAACATAGCGCAACTGGATTGGTACAACGACCAGAAGCTGATTTTGTCGATGCTGCAGTCGAACTTCACGGTAAATTTATCTGTACTTTTTTATGTCATCCAGCTGTTCAATATCAAATGTTTCCTGAATTTTGTTATGAATGCCCTGTCTCTCCAACAGGCGGTGCAGAAGTCCATGGTCGCGGCCGATAGACTCTGTAAGTACGGCGCCGACATTGCCGAGCTGACCGTGGAGAAAAATGGCCTGCAAGAATCCCTAGACGCCGTTACTCAGAAATTGACAAGGGTTGAGGAAGAGTATACGGCGAGGCTCGAGCAAGCGAAGAGAGATGCCGAGGCGGAGAGGACCAGAGTGGTCGAACTCGAGGTTTCCATCTCGAAGATGGAAGATGACTACGCGGCCCTTCTTCAAGCCGAATCCAAAAGGGCGGATGAAGCCGAGGCGAAGCTTGAGTCAGAGTGCGATGCTTCATTTGAGGACGCCAGAGCGCAGGTCACCGCCTACTATAAGGAAAGAGTCCTCGTTGTGAGGGATAAGGCCTGGGTGAAAGGATGGCGCGCTGGCCTAAAGGAGGCCGGGATCTCGGAGGATCACCCGTCCTTCCAGGAGCCTCCTCCGTTTCCACTTCAAACGCCGAACTCTGCCCCTCCAGCCGGCGAAGCTTCTGATGCTGACGCCCGCACATCTGACCGAGCTTGACCTCGGGACAATCTTGTTGCCTCTGATCGTGGAGAAGGCTTTTTTGTTATATATTCCTTGTAATTCCTTTCAATTGTATCTGCCGCGCACTGTAATGAACAAAATTTTAATGCAATTGAGAGTTTCTCCAGCCGCTTGTCTCTACTTTACCAGTCGAGTGCTTTTTGTTTCAAATGTGTATGGACTCAGTAGGAGTAGATGCTGAACTGCCCCCAGTTTAGTTCTGGGCTAAGCCAGCGGGAGTACCGAAGTCGTTGTAGACCCCTGTCTCTCCTGCTTTTGCTCCTGCAATTTCTGTCCCATCCATCTTTTTGAGCTCGGCTCTTATATGCTTGAGTGCGGCTGAGTGCTTTTCGTGATGCGATGCGTGAGTTGAGTTGGGGAGAGTACCGAGTGGTCTTCTTAGGTATTCGCGCTGATACTCCGTATTCTGAAGACCATAAATAGCAGTAAGTATGGAGGTATGGTCAATGGGGAAATCGAGTAGATGGCTCCACGTGTCACCATCGGAGCCGGTGGTCAACATATTGGAAGACGCGCGCTCCTCGTGGGGCGTGGGAGGCCTCGCCCCATAAATTTTCTTGAGTGTCGTGTCCTCCGTCCCTCTATAAATATGGGGGGTAAGCTCGCCATGGGAGAGAGGACTTAAACCAGAGGCCCTTCTTCTTCTCTTCGATTTTCCAGTGTAATGGGGACCTTTTTACCTCTACCAAACACTCTGGCAGCCAGGCACTGTAGAGGTTTAGGAACCTTTGACCCGGGTGAAACCCCTGCCCCAGATGATAGCTTCCTCCGAGAGGGACTGTCTGTCGTGGTCTGCACTCCCTCTGAAGGCGATCTCCATGGACTGCGCACCCTCTGAACGAGGGTGCTCTGTGGAGATCCAAGCATCGACAGCGGACCAGGAGCTCGGGCTTTCTGGCAAAGCTTGGTCTGACCAGCCAAAGCGTATTGCAGAGCTCCTGGCGCTGAACACCAGATCCAAGTGCCCCCGGGTGGCCAGGGAGTCTTATTTTCATCCCAAAGGGCTCCGTGTGGGACCACGCCACAGGTCGCCATGTGGGATGTCAAGACCTCCAGGCAGCGGGTGGAATCGAGAAGTCTTGCAGCTGAAGATCTCCAGTCAGCGGATGGAATCGGCGAAGAGCAGCCTCGAAGCCTCCTTTCTTTTTCTGTTTTTAGAGGACTGCGAACTTCCTTTCTGTATTTTGTTTCCTTTTCTGTAACCCTTGTAATGAAGTAATTACAATGAATAAAAAGGGCAAATTTTGTGATCACACAATCTGTGTACAATATTTTTGTATTCTTTTTTGCTTTTCTAGTACTATTTTGTGATACTTGTATTTCTGTGCTGCTTTTTTGCACTTCAGTGCTTGCACTGCTCTTTTTCTTTTTAAAACTGACATTGGCCGAAATGGACCAGCATTGGCCGAGACGAACTGTCTTTTGCCGAGATGAACCCAGAGTTTCAAGGATCTCGGCTATACAAGCCTGAGTTCGGGAACGATCTCGAGGGGTGTGTGAACCCGGAGTTTAGGAAGCGACTGGATGTATGAATCCGAAGCCTCTTCCAGGGTCATGGACCCAAACTTCAGGAAACGACTGAGTGTATGAACTCGAAGCCTTTTCCAGGGTCAAGGACCCAAACTTTAGGAAACGACTGAGTGTATGAACTCGAAGCCTTTTCCAGGGTCAAGGACCCAAACTTTAGGAAACGACTGAGTGTATGAACTCGAAGCCTTTTCCAGGGTCAAGGACCCAGAGATGCCGAACTCAGATAAGGAGAGATGTCACAAATTGATGAGAGGGCAAAAGTTGCTTTCATTGATTCTGAGACTCATGTTACATCTTTAAAAATAGAATTTCTTCAAGTGGGATGCATTCCATGGTCTCGGCAACGGCTTTCCTTCTAAGTCTTCGAGCTTGTAGGATGATCGTCCTGCCTGTGAGACCACCTTGAATGGGCCATGCCAGTTCGGGGCCAGCTTTCCTTCGTTCGGATCTTTGTCAGCGGGCAGGGTCTTCTTCAGGACTAGCTCTCCTACAGAGAAACTTCTTTCTCTAACTTTTTCATTGTAGCCTCTGGCTAGCCGCTGCTGATAGTCAGTCAGTCGTAGGGCTGCTGCTTCTCGACGTTGGTCTGCTAGGTCCAGCTCCATTGCCAAGTTTGTCTCGTTTCGGCCATGGTCGACCAACTCTGTCCTCAAGGTGGGGAGGCCAATTTCCAAGGGAATGACCCCCTCCATCCCAAAAGCCAGAGAAAGGGGTCGCCGAGGTGGATCGCCTTGGAGTTGTTCTGTATGCCCACAGCATGCTGGGAAGCTCCTCTACCCATCTCCCTTTTGCCTTATCTAACCGCTTCTTCAAGCCGTCCAGGATTATCTTGTTGGAGATTTCGGCCTGGCCATTGCTCTGTGGATACGCCGAAGTGGAGTAATGGTTTCTGATGCCGTGCTCTTGACAGAAGTCCTTGAAGGGTCTGGAGTCGAACTGAGTCCCGTTGTCCGAAATCAGGGTCCTGGGGATGCCGAACCTCGTTATGATGTTTTTCCAGATGAAGTTCCTGGAGTCCCTATCCGTGATGGAGGACAGCGGCTCAGCTTTTATCCACTTCGTGAAGTAATCCGTCGCAACGATCAGCCACCTCTTGTTACCCGGAGCTCAGTGAAGAGGCCCCACAATGTCCAGCCCCCATTAAGCGAAGGGCCACGGACTAGAGAGGGGACTCAAGTCTTGCGCTGGCTGATGAAGAGAGTGGGAGAACTTCTGGCACTTCTCGCATTTCCTGGCGTATACTTGCGCGTCCTTCTGCATGTAGGGCCACCAGTAACCTTGGCTTATAGCCCTGTAGGCCAGTGATCGACCTTCGATGTGACTGCCACAGATTCCTTCATGGATCTCATACAGGAAGTTGTCCACCTTGGTCGGGTGGACGCATTGGAGGTATGGACCCGTGAAGGATTTTCTGTAGAGTTTGCCTTCGGGAGATAGCCAGAATCGAGCTGCCTTGAGCCTGATTTGGTGGGCTTCAGTCTTGTCCTCGGGGAGCTGGTCGTCCTTCAAGTAGGAGATGATTGGGTCCATCCAGCTCGGGCCGAGATCAACACAAAGGACTTGCCGAGGTGAGTGGAGCTCTAAGCTTGATCTTGATATTGATCCAACTTCGACAGTCCTTTTCTTTCCTGTTTCGACAGCGGAGGCCAGGTTTACAAGCGCATCAGCGTGTGTGTTGGTGTCTCTGGAGAGACTGCCTGACATCGGCTGTCTGGAAGTGAGAGAGCAGTTTTTTCGCGAGGGCTAAGTAGGCCGCCATCCTGTCGTCCCTGGCCTGGTAGTCTCCAGCGAGCTGGCTAGTCACCAGTTGCGAATCGCTGAAGATCACCAGGTGCTGGGCTCCGAGGATTTGGGCGCAGTTCAACCCTGCTATCAGTGCTTCATACTCTACTTCATTGTTTGTTGCTTTGAAGTCCAAGGTGAAGGCTTGCTCTATGACCAGCCCCTATGTCGATTGGAGGACTATGCCGGTGCTAGCCCGCTTCGAGGTGGACGAACCGTCAACAAAGACCTTCCATGCCGAGGTGGGAGCTTGTTCGACCTCGGTGACTTCAGGCTCATGCCCTATTCCCCCCAGTTCCGTGCCGGACTGGGGCGGAGCCGAGCTTGGCGAGACGAACTCTACAATGAAGTCTGCTAGAATCTGGGCTTTGATCGCAGTCCGGGGACGGTACTGAATATCATACTGCCCCAGTTCGACTGCCCACTTGGAGATTCGCCCTAAAAAGTCAGCCTTTTTGAATATAGAACGGAGTGGATGCTCCGTGATCACCACAATGGTGTGGGATTGGAAATAATGGGAGAGCTTGCGGGAGGCGCTGACGAGTGCCAGTGCGAGCTTCTCCAACAAAAGGTATCTGGTATCGGCGTCAAGCAGGATCTTGCTTGTATAATAAATTGGTTTTTGGACTCCTTCGTCCTCTCTGATGAGGACGGAGCTCACCGCATGATCCGAGACCGTAAGATATAAATACAAAATCTCCCCCTGAGTTGGGGTAGAGAGTAGAGGTGGTGAAGACAAATAAGTTTTGAGTGCTGCCAACGCTTGGTCGCACTCAGGGGTCCACTGGAATTTTAAATTTTTTCTCAGAAGCTGAAAGAAAAGCCTGCACTTATCTGATGATCGGCTAATGAAGCGATTGAGTGCCGCAGCCATGCCTGTAAGCTTCTGGACTTCTTTTGTAGTAGATGGGCTCTGGATGCCCAAGATCGCAGTAATCTGGTCCGGGTTGGCCTCTATCCCTCTCCGCATTACTAGGCTTCCGAGGAACTTGCCAGAAGCTACGCCAAAGGCGCACTTGGATGCATTTAACTTGAGCTTGAACGCGCGAAGGATGCTGAAGACTTGGGCCAGATCCGCCAGATGATCGCTGGAGTGTCTGGACTTGACGACTATGTCGTCAATGTAGACTTCCACCGTCTTGCCGAGCTGAGCCTAGAATATCTTTGTCACGAGGCGCTGATATGTTGCCCCCGCGTTCTTCAGTCCGAAGGGCATGACTTTGTAGCAATAAGTGCCGCGGGGGGTTATGAACGTGGTCTTCTCCTCGTCTGGCTCATATATTGGGATTTGATGGTAGCCTCTGTAGGCGTCAAGGAAGCTCATTCGGTCATGGCCGGCGGTGGCGTCGATCAGCTGATCAATCTTCGGAAGGGGGAAACATCTTTAGGGCAGGCCCTGTTGAGATCGGTGAAGTCTACGCACACCCTCCATTTGCCTGTTTTCTTCTTAACCACCACTGTATTGGCCTGCCAGACTGGGTACTGAACTTCGCGGATTGTGCCTGCCTCCAGTAACTTGCCGACCTCTTCGACCACCGCGTCTGTCTACTGTATCCCCGTCCTTCGGGCTTTCTGCACCACCGGCTTGTGGCTGGGATCCACATTGAGCTTGTGGCACGTGACCTCGGGGTCGATGTCACGCCCCGAGCCCGAGATTACACACATCCCGAGGCGCGACACATGCCCGCGTGGAAATTCGAGTCAAACTCATTGACTCTAGGTCCCCACGTACGGAATTTACCCACAGGATATCACGTGTGAGGTTTATATTTCTCAATATACCTGTATAAATCTGTCAAATAGATATCCAATTAACATACCACAATCATCAAGATATAGAGCATAAGGGTCCATGAGCATAAATTTAAGATTCAAGTTTAAGAGATAGAAAGAGAAGGAGTAAGTTAGTTAGGTTTACAATCCAAAAGCTAACAAGTTTATAAACTACTACAAAATATGTGGCAATCCTAGCCACGGTCAGTGGGTCATTTAAGCGTCCTTTTCTCATCGAGTGGATGTCTAGAAGACATCATCAGGAGTCCACTCTGCTACGTTGTGTGGAGGTTCCTCTTCCTCAAGGATCTCCGGGGCAATGGCGTCGATGTATTCACCTGTAACGCCAAGTGTAGCACCATTAGACTAAGCTAAGCAAGGCAAACATATACAGTCCATATAACATGTATCAAATGAATAGTCAGACAGGTATAAATCATAAGAGATGAAGGAATAATCACTAGGCATATCAGTGCATGAATTTAGCATGAGACATACGAGTCATAGATAACAGGTAAACACATTAACAATCTAGTTGGCACATCCACATAAGCTATGTTCTCTCAAGTTAATCATATAGCATGAAATAAAATGAGAGCAGGATATCAGGACAGGACAGGGCGGTGCTACTAGGAGACAGAGGTACCCAGAATTCTCCATCGTAGACCTAGGGTGCCGGTAAACCCTCAGAATATATTCCCATCTGCAGAGGGCCAGAAGTTTACTAAACCCACACTTAGCCGGGTCCGACTTAGATAGGGTCGAAGCTAAGTGGTGCCGACTCATAGAGTACAATATACAAACAACAGAGCAGGTGCAGGACAGTGTAAATCAGATACAGGACATATACAGGACAAGACATATAAATAACAAATCGGGACTTACTGAAATATGCTGAACAAATACATAAATAAATATAACCTAACAGATGTGTAACAGAAAATACATAACTGAACAGAAGTATGATCAAGTCATACTAGAATACTGGAAACGGAATGCAATGCATGTACATACAGATCATTTACGGAGTCAAGATGTAATTCAAGCCAAGCCTACGGTCTTGGGAACACATGTGGTCTTCACCGTCCAACTCAGGGTAGTATTAAGAGTTCAACATTATCGGGCTACAAGGACCCCTTGGCGTTACATAATTTGGGTGTCGAATCCCTTAATAGAACACATTTGGCGCGGTTACAATCCGAAGAACACAAGGCCCCTTTTGTGGGTACGGGCGCTCAATCCATATCCACAATTAAACAAACCCAGTGGTCATGATAAGAGTTCAGGGTGCACATCCTACAAGTCCATCTATCAGGCCAATCAACTAGATCAAGCTACGGTTCAACGTCCGGCTCATGGAGACGTCTATTTGTCACAATTATATAGAATCCAACATATAATCTTTTCCAAGGCTCAAATCAAATAAAATCACTTTTTGTTGGGTTCTACACATCATGAGCTTTCCAACGGTATATAGATCTCCAAAAACGGACTTACGGTTGAAAAGTTATGGTCATTGGAAAATCTGCATACTGCAAGTATCAGGTTCGCTTGAGCGACCAGATGTTCGCTCGAGCGGACCCGAGACAGAGAGCTGTTCGCTCGACCGGACCTAAAGTTCGCTCGAGTGAACTCTCCCAGAGAGCTCTTCGCTCGAGCGTTCACTCACGCTCGCTCGAGCGAACTGTCAAATCCTGGGTTCCGAAAATCTGAACTTCTTGATTTCTCTCAAGCCATTCAAGGCATTCCATCAGGTTTTAAAACACTACCAAGAGGTATCTTTGGGCTTCCAAAATGCTCATCAAAACCATCAATAAACCCATAGACATTAACAAAAGAAATCACCCACAAAATCCATTCTTGAGCAAGAACAAGGGTATCTAAGCAAGATTGATCATATTCAAGAGACAAACAAAGAAGCATGCATATCAATGTACATATTTACTTGCCTTGGTGCTTTGAAAGCTAGCTCTCACACCTAATCCTTGCTAAACTCGAAAATCCCCAAAATGCAAGCTCAAATGCCCTAAAATGGTGAAAAACGAAATGGAAGAAATGGATGAGGAAGAAGATGATGCATGCACGAATTTAGGACATTCTTACACTAATATGGAGCAAGAGAAAGGAAATGGAAGTTGAGACTTACCAATGGAGGAAATGAAGCACTTTTAGAGGGAATGGAAGCTTGGAGAAGATGAATAGGAAGATGAAGATGTCTCTACCAAGACTCACATGCAAGGATCCTTGGATTGTTGCTTGAGATGAGGAAGGAAGAAATGAAGAAGAAGAGAAGAGAAAACTCTCAGCTGGAAGTGAAGGAAGAACAAGAGGAGAAGTAGCAAAAATGGCTGGGGTTAAGGCTTTTAAGCCAATTTTTCCCTGCACTTGCATTCAAGTCCAGAAATGGGCTGAAATTGCAAGAAAGGGCCTGGGGTGATTAAGTGGGCTGGGAATGGGCCTAAATGGATCCAAATTTGATGGGTCAAGGCATGAAAGTTAAGGCCCATGAAATGCTCTAAGCAATGCATTAAAAACCCAAAAATTTCTAAATACACACAAAACCCAAAACACTCCAAAAGTCATAGTCTACCTAGTAAATGGTCAAACCCCACTAATTCTACCTAATCAAGTCCAATCAAGATCAAAACATCCATTAAGCAATTAATCTAAATTAATTAACTCTAAAACGAGATTAAGGTGGGTTGGGGTGTTACAGTCGACCCCAGGCATTTCGCTCGGGGTCCAGGCGAAGACATCCACGTTCTGCATTAGAAACCTTGAGAGCTCGGCTCTCTCTTCGTCTGGCAGCTGCGTGCCAATCAGGAAAAATCTATCAGGGTCTGCTGAGTCGAGCCTGACTTCGGCTAGGTCCTCTATACTTTTCTTGTCAGGATCTCGGCCGATCTCATCTAGACCCTTTTCAAACTCTGCCAGGTTGACGCGCTCTGGCTCTTTCTCTGCTAGGACTACTGCCAGCATGCATTGCCTAGCTTGCTGCTGATCTCCTTCCACTGTGACCACTTCCATCTTGCCCTCTTTGCCTTTGAACACGAACTTTAGCTTCTGGTGGAGGGAAAAGGGGACTGCTTCCAACTTGTGGAGCCACGTTCTGCCCAGGATGACATTGTAGGGAGAAGGGGCGTCCACGACTAGAAAGTCGGCCAACACGGAGGCTCCGCCCACTCGGTTTTCCAGGGTGATTTTACCCTTGGGATAAACTGGCTTGGCGGATAACCCTAGCAAGGGCACACGGACCTCCGTGAGGTCGGCTTCTGAGAGGTTCATCTTCTTGAAGCACTCATAGTAGAGGACCTCGGAAGAGCTGCCGGAGTCGACGAGGATCCTCTTTACAGTGAAATCCTTCAACTTCATGGTCAAGAGCACAGGGTCATTGTGAGGGAGTTGGATTCCCTCCAGATCTTTGTCTGAGAAAGAGATTGCTGGTCGGTCGCGGCGAGTTTTCTTGGGCGCTGGCCTGAGTTCGACTCTCATCACTTCCTTCCCGTGCGAGGCCCGCCTGGCTTCGGCAAGAGCCTGAGGGCTGTCTCGAGCTGAGGGAGAGGGAGCTGAGGGCGCCAGGTGGATCACATTGATGATCTTTTCAGAGTCTTTACTGTCCGGATCCCTGGCCACGCTCTGATGAGCTCGGCTACCGCCGCCGCCACCAACGTCTCCCGCCTTCACGAACTCCGCGAGATGGCTTTCCTTGGCGAGCTTCTCCAAGTGAAACTTCAGACTTCTGCACTCCTCGGTCCTGTACTCGTTACCCTTATGGTAGGCACAGAACCTGGATTGGTCACGGGTGGAGGGATCGCCTAGCAAGGGACGAGGCCATCTGAAGAACGGCTGGGTCTTGACTTTGTCCATAACCTGGTGGATTGGCTCCTTGAAGACGATGTTCATAGTCTGGTAGGTGTCAGGGGGAGGTCTGGCCCTCCTGCTTCCCCCGGACCTGGACACTGAAGCTCTTGCCGAACTGGAGACCCAGGTTTGCTTTGGCTCCTGCCTCTGGTATGGCTTCTTACCCCGCTGCTGGGGCTGACTGTTCCTTTCTTTGGGTTCCGGGCCTGCGATCTCCCGGTCTTCCTCCTCCCGAGCCCGGATTTCGTCCTCCTCCCGGGCGATAAAGCGTTTTATCCGGGACATCAGAGCCGGCATGGAGGGAGCGGGATCTCCTGCCAAATCTTTCCGCAGCTCGTGCCCTGGTAACAGGGCATTCTGGAAGGCGAAAGTCGCCACCTCTTCTCTGGTGTCCTCGATTTGGCTGTAAACTGCCTAGAATCGCCGGGCGAACTGGGTGAGGGTCTCGCCCTGCTTCATCTTTAGAGCGAGGATGTCAGCATCGATCTTGGGGACGACGCTGTAGGCCTGGAAATTCTTGAGGAAGGAGAGCTGGAGCTCTTTCCAACTTGAAATAGATTTCTCTGGTAGAGCGTAGAACCACTTTAGAGGGAGGTCGCTCAAACTGGAGGAAAAGATCTTGCAGTTGAGATGGCCCTCGTTCCCCCAGATGGACATCTTTTGGGAGAAATGACGGAGGTGAGCAGACGGGTCAGACAATCCGTCATAGGGGACGAACCGCGGGACTGAAAACTTCTTAGGGAAGGGAGTTCTCTCGATGTCCCGCATGAAAGGAGAGGCCCCCAGATCAGTGGGGCCACAGATCTCTTGCTGGTCCTGCATCTCTAGATTGCGCTGGAGAGCTAGCTTGATGCGCTTATCGAGCCGCTCCTGCTCGTCGTCCTTCTCTGGCGTCAGCGCTCTTGGCTTCCGCTTTGCATGGCCTCGACCATGGTGGCTATGAGCTCGCCCGTCGCGGCCACGATGGCTACGGGTGTTGCTCGAGCCCTCATCGTAGGCATTGCTGCGCTTCTGATACAGAAAGGCTCTTAGATCCTCTCGGGATGGCTGGACCACCATGCTCTGGACAGCTCTCTTCTCGCCTTGGGGCTCTGAGGGCTGCCTTTGAGAGGCATTTTGCACCGCCCTCAGCTGCTTACTGGAGCTGGCGGATTACTCGCTCCTGTTCCTGGAGGAGAGCGTTTTGGGCTGCGATGTCTCCTCCAGCGTCAGGGGGTTGCACACGGCGCGGCTCCTCCACTGCTGGAGCTTTGCCTTTGAGAGGATGCTCACATCGACGCTTCCCTCATGGGGGAGGCGGGACTTCATCGTCAGAGCACGAGGTCTCGACTCCCTTTCGGAAGGGAGATTCGATAAAGGGCCGCGAGGCTATGCGCTCCTCGCCTGCTGACGCGCCACGGTCCGCTCCGGGCCGTCCCTGAGGAGGGACGCCCGTCGACTGGCCTGGACGCTCGAACGCTGCTCTCAGGGACTCTCCGCCCTTCTTAGCTTTCGGAGGCATGGTTTCTGGAAAGGTTAAGAAGATTGGGAAGGTTGGGATAGTACTTCCCCACAGACGGCGCCAATTGTAGGTGCAGAAAAATTATGACCCACAATAATCGGGGTGCCTTACAGGACTTATCCAAATGGAGAAGATGACCTACTGCCTGAAAGCCTGAAAGGGAAGAGCAAACGGGCAGAGGACCCTGGCCTGAGTGGCGCAAGGCTCTCCGATGCCTAAGTCAGTAGGTGAACAAAGGAAGGAGAGGGAGAAGAGAGGCAGAGTAATAGCTCTGGTTTTTTGGTGTGCATACCTGTAATGGAGAGTGTTTCTTTTCTTATAGAGGAAGATGCCTACGTTGCATGGGGGAGACTCATGATGATGCCTTGGCATGTCTAGGGGCGTCATCATGTCAGCCCACCATTCATTAAATGAGCGTCCAATCAGCCCACAAAGTAATAAATACGGTCCACTCCATCCCACATTGCATTTAATGCCAGTCATGTTGGGTCAGATCGTGTTGGACGCTTTTGGCGGTAGAGGTACCATCGGATTCACCCTCGGGCCTTGCCCTGATTTGGCTTCAGCCGCTGGATGCCGCCCTGTCAGTGATCTGGCGAAGATTGTGGATGGCTGGATGTCACATCTGTCTTATTGGCTCGCGCCCCCTATTCCTCCACGTGTCCGATGACGTTGGGGGCGAAGGGCGCGAGTGGAGATTCTCTTCTCGCTTCGGTTTTCATCCCGGCACCCTCGGCCGAGGTGGAGCTTTCAGCCGAGGTGGGCACCTGGGTAGCCGAGCTCGGCGCTAGCGGCCCGGACCTGTCTGACTTCGGCTGAGGCCTATGTCCTGGTAGCCGGGGTGAGTCTGAGGCCACGTGGTTAGCACGTGGACGGCACGTGAGAATGCTTAGTCCTATTTGATGGCTGTGATTAGCATAATCCTGGAGCTTTGGAAATCTCCCCACACACTAATAAAAACCACCTGCCATTTGGGCTACATGCAAATGAGCCCTGAGACCAATAAATCCAACACTAAAAAAAAGCCACCCAGATCCAAATCTACTCCTATATCATCTCCGGCAACCAAAATCACCAAACAGACACTTTCCAAAATGAGGAATCTGTATTATTCATTACGATTAAAATTTTTGATAACAATACCAGATTGAGAAGGGAAGCAAGACCCCAGCTGCAGGTCCCATAATCACACTTCTCAGGAGGCCACCAATCCAAAGTAGCACAAATAAAATCACTGTCTATTCTTCCAGTGGGAATACCACTATTGATATGAACATACCCTTAAACAACACCAGATTTCAAGCTGCTGGTTGTGTTTCCTGTGACTGACAGAGCACCCCAACAGAGCTCCAAACTAAAATAGACACCAAAAATCATAAGCCTTGGTAAAAAAGACTCATCTTGGGATTCATTTTTGGGAAAGAGAGAGCAGGAGCGGCGAAGAAAGAGAGAAAGGGTGGGAGAGGTTCAATTTTGGGTAAAAACGGGAGAACGAAATCGATTGAGAATGAGGTATAAGGTCTATAATGACATGACGATGTCGTTCGCACAGCAAGGTGTAAAAGCATCCAAAAATGCTATACGAACACCAAAATGAGTATATTGATGTATTTCTATTTAAAATGGGCGTAATACATATCTAGAAATACTTTTTTGGTAAAAATCCCTACATAATTACAGCACCAAGTCTGAACCATGAGTCATAACGGCAGAGAATACTCCTACAAACAGGCCTCGATACCCTATGGACCAGCTGCCGTAAGGTGCTGGCTTGTGCACATGGTGCCTGACATCAGCCCTGCCTTAAACCCTTGTGATCTATTTTTTCTTCCCTGACAAAAGATCACCTCGTGCGCTATTCTTTTATGAGTCTCCTTCAAGAGAATGCGCTCTGATACCAAATTGGGTTTGTAGATCAAAGATCTTAGGGGCTGTTTGGTAATTTATTAGTAACGAAAAGTAATTTATTTGTAACTAAAAGTAAAAATGCAACGCTAAATTTTTTTTCCATGAAGCATGATTGGCAGCCCCTACTACTATTAAAGTGAAATTGCCACCTGCAGTATTGAGATGAAGAAGATTCCTTATGAGTCAAGGAATAGGACTTATTTGGAATTTGTAGTGAGCTAGGGGCTTTCATGTAAATACTATAAACTAAGGGGCTTTTTCGTTATTTCCAGATATAGTGAAATAACATCATAACAAGCGTTGCCTAACTATCTTGGTTATTCGACTCTTCTATTTTCTCAAGGGAAAATTGCAAAACAGGGCTTAAGTTTTTTGCAGATTTCAAAATAGGACAAAACTAGAATGTAATTTCAAAATAGGCCTTATGTTTTACAAAAACATTTCAATTGAGGACATCTGGCGATTTTGATGATATTCCGGCCGTTTCTTCCCTCATTTTTTCCAAAACCCCCAAAATGTCGTAGGGCCAACAGCGACCATGTTGTCTTCTACGGCGAGCACCAAAGAGGACTGAGAATTTCAGTAATCAAACGGAAAAGAAGAAGAAGAGAATTACAGAAAGCAAAGGGAAACTTCAAGCACCTCGTCTTCGCTGAATCTTCTGGCATAGCTGATTCGCTCGAAAGCTCCCCACCTACAGCGAACTCCATTACAATAGCTAGATGCGTTGGCGTCAAAACCACCTGCAAAATATCTAAAAAATGACTAAAAAGCCTAAGAACACCATGCAAGCCCAATAAAAATGTTCCAGTTTGAAGCAGACTCGAAGAATCACTCAAAAAATTCCTTACTTTGAGTTATGTTAACACCAAAAATGTCACTTTGCCTCTTCAAGATCCAAAAAGCTACATGAAGTCGCAACCTGCCATAAATAGGCTATGCTACTTCCAAAAAAATCAAATCTTGTCAGAATCAAACAAAAACTGCAAGATCCTTCAAGACAGCCAAAAGAGGAGTACACAAAAAGTTTCGGGCCATTTCAAAATCATTTAGCCTAACTTCGCTTCTCCGACAGCTGAAAATGAGCTCCCGGAGGCGAAAGCATCGGAGACACCAAATCTTCGATCAGAGCCTGTGGATGGTATCAAAATACATCCAAAAGGCTTCACGTCAAGTTCCGAGTCAAACCGACAATGTTTGACCCTACATCAACCCTCGAACAGCTAAATTAAGCCTCTCGGCGGCGAGAACCACCGAGGCCATCACTCATCAAAAAGAGCACATGGACGGCTTCAAAATGCTTACAAAGGGCTACACGTCAAGTTTCAGGTCATTTCGACCATACTTTGACGCTCGGAAGCCAAATCAGGCCTCTCGGCGGCGAAGCTCCCCGGGACCGTGGTTTCCAAGATAGAGCCTATGGATCATCTTAAAATGACTCCAATAGGTTCTCTATCAAATTTCAAGTCAATCGGACATCGGTTGACCGCACATCAAGCCGCGACATCTTCATCGCGACAAAAATAAGTCTACTAGCGATAGGACCCCAAACAGCTTCAAAACTCAAACAAAAGCCTATGGTTGGTCTTATTTATTGCTCAGGAGGCTTCACCCCAAATTTCAGGTCATTCCGACATCATTTGACCCAGTTTCAGCTTCTGACGGAAAATTGGCAACTATGTGCGGTAAAGTCTTCGGCTTTCCCGGAAAATTAGAAACTTTGCACTAAAAAATGCAAGGATTCTCATCAAGTTTTCTACAGGGAAATCGGGCCAATAAATGATAAAAAATGTCAAGAGAAAATACAGAAGAAAAAAGAATAAAGAATCGAAAAACATAAAAAACGGTCGCAAAACGGGACAAAAGGGGGGAAATTCCCCCCAGGGTCGCAGACCCCTGCGACCCTAGCCCAGGGTCACCAACCCCTGCGACCCTGGCCCATGGTCGCCGGCGACCATGGAGCCTAGAATCGCCAGGTTGGCCCCGGAAAGCCCGTTTTTCGTCGTTTTTCGTGATTTGAAGCTTCCAACTCCTTGGATTTTCCGAAATTCATACTTTTGTAGTGCCAAATCCTTTGACATCCGTCAAAATCACGGGTCAATCATCAAGAGTATCAAAATCAACATTGATCGCCAACTGGTCAACCAAAAAAGTGTGATTTCTACCCGACCGATCGAGAAATCGACAGGACAGATGGCACCGACCCGTTGTTGGCAACCAATACCTGAAGTTACATGGTCATCCAATGTCGATCTACATAAAGATTCATCGATGATCATTGCCAGAAGAATCCCAAAAGACGCGGCACGGCCTGCGACTCTTCAACTACTTGGCGACCACTTAATGCAATTAATTGACTAACTTTATTGCAGTCATAATTCATTTCTTTGGACAGGCCCAATCAGAAGCAAGCAAATGGGAGTTACAAGTCAATTGATTCATGGCATTTAACCCATGAAACTCCTTCCATCATGGCGATTAAAGGCGATTAAATGCCCTCCATCTCCACCGGCCAATCAGAAGCCAAGAAAAAGGAGTTACAAAATAAAGGAATTAAACCCTGTAACTCCTCCCATTATGCGGCTTAATGACAATAAAAGCCCATAAACTCATCTAAATGGCTACCAAGAGCCTATAAATAGGAGAGCACTCCAAAGAAATCTAGATCGGAAAAATCAGATAGACTTCGGACAATCCGGAAAACCAGACAAAAAAAGGCATCAGAAATCTAAGAGAAAGAAAGAGAGAAAACTATGCTGAAGTTCTGCACCGGCCACCGCTACAAGGTGACAAAAGTCCCTTAGGGGGGTACCCCCCCCCCCAAGGTCCTTGCCTTCTCCTTCTGCCTCCAAGGGCTTAGACGTGGCTTTTCAGCCCGTCTACTTAGCTTTTTATTGGACATAGGACCTCCTCTTGGTCTTTGTCCTCTAAAAATCTGAGATTATAGCCAAGCCAAGCGAATCAAGAGCATCCTCTGTTCTCATCTGCATGGATGATGGCGAAGTCCACATATGGCTTGCAACTGTCAATCTGAACGAGTCCCCCACAATCTCCTGAGAAAGTAGATCCTCTTTTTCTTGCTTTTCATTGTAGTTTGTATTTTTCTAAAAGAGACAAAAATCACAACTCTTGTCTTTCATTATTGATAAGAATTGTAAATCGGCTATAAACGCCAAAATCAGCTATAAATGCCAAAAATCGGCTATAAATGCCAAAATCGGCTATAAACGCCAAAAATCGGCTATAAATGCCAAAAAATTGTCTTTCACGGCAAATCAAGAAAAATGTCTCTTTTCTTAAGTATATGTGCAATGGAAACTTAAAAGAAGTTGATTTCCTTTTTACTTGCAAAGGTCGATCTCCGGATCACCACTTGCAATTCCAAGTAAAATAGAAAATCTGGCACGCCCATACAAAAAAATGTTGATACCCGCTTTCTCCCCCCCGGGCGCGAAAGAGTCGTACCCAATGGACTCCCACGTCTGCCGACCTCGGTAGCACCGGGCAACGAACGCGCGGTCCATCAAGCTGGCACACCCGGTGGGACTCGTTCATTTGAGAACACGATGCTAGAAATGGAGTATTTGCATATCATATCTTTTGCTCTATGCTTATACTTCTTTTCTGGATTCCATGGCTACTTTCTAATTGGTGGCCTAAGTTGAATTTCGCATCTAAAAAAAATGAGATGAGATTTTTTGGAAATTTCTAATTCTTTGAATTTATTTCCACTCTTTCTCTTTTAAAAAAAATCAAAAAATCAGATTTTTCAGATTGGATTCAAAATTGAGAAACCTTGATCATTTCCTATCGTTCATCGTGCTTGCAGAAATGTTAAGCCTATTCGACTAAGGTTTTGGGCCATCGTTTCTCTTCGATGAGTTCATTAAAGATCTAAAAAAAAATTAAAAAACAAAAAAAAATCAGATTTTTCATTTTGGATTCAAAATTGAGAAACCTTGATCCTTTCCTATCGTTCATCGTGCTTGCATAAATGTTGAGCCTGTTCGACTAAGGTTTTGGGCCATCGTTTCTCTTCAATGAGTTCATTAAAGATCTAAAAAAAATCAAATTTTTCAGTTTGGATTCAAAATTGAGAAACCTTGATCATTTCCTATCATTCATCATGCTTACAGAAATGTTGAGCCTGTTCGACTAAGGTTTTGGGCCATCGTTTCTCTTCGATGAGTTCATTAAAGATCTAAAAAAAAAAACAAAAAAAAAATCAGAATTTTCATTTTGGATTCAAAATTGAGAAACCTTGATACTTTCCTATCGTTCATCGTGCTTGCAGAAATGTTGAGCCTGTTCCACTAAGGTTTTGGGCCATCGTTTCTCTTCGATGTGTTTATTAAAGATCTAAAAACAAAAAAAAATAAAAAAAAATCTGGTTTTCATTTTGGATTGAAAATTGAGAAACCTTGATCCTTTCCTATCGTTCATCGTGCTTGCAGAAATGTTGAGCCTGTTCGACTAAGATTTTGGGCCATCGTTTAAAGATCTAAAAAAAAAACAAAAAATAAAAAAAGACATAGACCACTAAGGTTAAACCAACTGCGTTCTTTGATCACGGTTGATTCAAGAAAAGCCTTGTCCAGAGTGTGGAGACAACTTGACTGTTCTAGGCAGGGGTCCTCCAAACGGGTTCATTAAGTAATCCTACCCTTACTTGGGGGCAATTCTATCAATCGAGATTTCATACGACTAATGGACCGCGCTCCTGCCTGGTTCTACCGAGGTCGGCGGTCGTGAGAGTCCGTTGGGTCCGACCCTTTCGTAACCGGGGGGCAAGGGCATGCATCAACATTTCTTTTGTGTGGGTGTGCCAGATTTTCTATTTTACTTGGAACTGCAAGTGGTGATCCGGAGATCAACCTTCGCAAGTAAAAAGGAAATCAACTTCTTTCAAGTTTTCCATTGCACATATATTTAAGAAAAGAGACATTTTCTTGATTTGCCGTGAAAGGCGATTTTTTTGGCATTTATAGCCGATTTTGGTGTTTATAGCCGATTTTGTCGTTTATAGCCGATTTACAATCCTTATCAATAATGAAGGACAAGAGTTGTTATTTTTGTCTCTTTTAAAAAAAATACAAACTACAATGAAAAGCAAGAAAAGGAGGATCTAACTTCTCAGGAGATTGTGGGGGACCCGTTCAGATTGACGGTCGCAAGCCATATGTGGACTTCGCCATCATCCATGCAGATGAGAACAGAGGATGCTATTGATTCACTTGGCTTGGCTATAACCTTAGGTTTTTAGAGAACAAAGACCAAAATGAGGTCCTATGTCTAATAAAAAGCCGAGTAGATGGGCTGAAAAGCCACGTCTAAGCCATTTGGAGGCAGAAGGAGAAGGCAAGGACCTTGGGGGGGGGGGTACCCCCCAAGGGACTTTTGTCACCTTGTAGCGGTGGTCGGTGTAGAACTTCCGCAGAGTTTTCTCTCTTTTCCTTCTCTGAATTTTTGTGCTTTGCCTATGTCTCTGTGTTTTTTTCTTTTCTTTCTTCTTGGAGAGCTCTCCTATTTATAGGTTTTTAGGTAGCCATTTAGGAGGGTTTATGAGCCTTAATTGTCATAAAGCTACATAAAGAGAGAAGTTACAAGATTGAATTCTTTATTTTGTAACTCCTTTTTCTTGGCTTCTGATTGGCCGGAGGAGATTGAGGGCATTTAATCGCCTTTAATCGCCATGATGGGAGGAGTTTCATGGGTTAAATGCCATGAATCTCTTGACTTGTAACTCCCGGATGCTTGCTTCTGATTGGTCCGTCCAAAGAAATGGATTAATGAATGTAATAAAGCTAGTCAATTAATCACATTAAGTGGTCGCCGAGCAGTTGAAGAGTCGCGGGCCGTGCCGCGTCTTTTGGGATTCTTCTGGCGATGATCATCGATGGATCTTTATGTAGATCGACATCGGATGACCATGTAACTTCAGGTGTTGGTTGCCAACAGCGGGTCGATGCCATATGTCCTGTCGATTTCTCGATCGGTCGGGTAGGAAGCACACTTTTTTTGCTTGACCGGGTGGCGATCAATGTTGTTTTCGATACTCTTGATGATTAACCCATGTTTTTTACGGATGTTAGAGGATTTGGTGTCTCAAAAGTATGAATTTTGGAAAATACCAGAGGCCGGACGCTTCGAATCGCAAAAAAACGACGAAAAACGGGGTTTCCGGTGCCCACCGGGCGATCCCGAGCCTGGCCCAGGGTCGCAGGGGCCGGCGACCCTGGGGGGTTTTCCCCCCTTTTGTCCCGTTTTGTGTCCGTTTTTGCTGTTTTTTTATTCTTTTTTCTTCTGTATTTTTCCTTGAAATTTTTTATCATTTATTGGCCTAATTTCCCTGTAGAAAACCTGATGAGAATCCTCTCATTTTATTTTTCAAAGTTTCCAATTTTCTGAGAAAGCCGAAGACTTTGTTGCGCAGAGCTGCCGATTTTCCGTCAGAAGCTGAAACTGGGACAAACGATGTCGGAATGACCTGAAATTTGAGATAAAGCCTGCTGAGCAATAAATAAGACCAACCACAGGCTTTTGTTTGAGTTTTGAGGCAGTTTGGGGCCCTATCATCAGTAGACTTGCTTTTGTCGCGATGAAGATGTCGCGGCTTGATGTGCGGTCAACCGATGTCCGATTGACTTGAAATTTGACAGGGAACCTATTGGAGACATTTTAAGATGATCCATAGGCTCTGTCTTAAAAACCACGGTCCCGGGGAGCTTCGCCACCGAGAGGCCCGATTTGGCTTCCGAGCATCAAAGTATGGTCAAATGTTGTCGAAATGACCTGAAATTTGACGTGTAGCCCTTTGTAAGCATTTTGAAGCCATCTATGTGCTCTATCTGATGAGTGATGGCCTCAGTGGTTCTCGCCGCCGAGAGGCTTGATTTAGCTGTTCGAGGGTTGATGTAGGGTCAAACGTTGTCGGTTTGACTCGGAACTTGACGTGGAGCCTTTTGGATGTATTTTGAGACCATCCATAGGCTCTGATCGAAGATTTGATGTCTCTGATGCTTTCGCCGCTGTGAGCTCCTTTTCAGCTGTCGGAGAAGCGAAGTTAGGCCAAATGATTTTGAAATGGCCTGAAACTTCTTGTGTACTCCTCTTTTGGCTGTCTTGAAGGATCTTGCAGTTTTTGTTTGATTCTGACAAGATTTGATTTTTTTGGAAGTAGCATTGCCTATTTGTGGCAGGTTGTGACTTCATGTAGCTCTTTGGATCTTGAAGAGGCAAAGTGACATTTTTGGTGTCAACAAATGCCCCCTCGAGGTACAGCGACGAGTTGCTTAACTTTTATAGTCGATGTGCCTCGAAGAGATTTTTGAAGGAGAGCCTGTGACTAGACCAAGAGTCTTTGAGCAGTCTTTCTTTTTGGTATTTGTAGCCTTTTGAGCTTCTAAGGGAATTTTATGGTTGTCAAAGGGATCACGTACCATCTCAAGGCAAAGTTTTGAAGATGACATCAGGGATGTGGATTTGGGTTTTGACCTTGTGACCTAACAGGCTGTATGTGGCAGGTTAGGGGGTCGGGTTTGGTTTTGACCGTGTGACACAACAAGCTGTATGTGGAATGTTGGGGGATCAATTTTGGTTTTGATCTTGTGACCTAACAGGCTGTATGTGGCAAGTTAGGGGACCAGGTTTTGGTTTTTGGTTTTGGTCTTGTGACCTAACAAGTTGTATGTGGCAAGTTAGGGGACCAGGATTTGGTTTGGATTTTTGTGGAATGTCAATTTCAAGATTTTGGCTCAATTTGGTATATGAGGCTGGATGATTTGATTTTTGGAAGCTCATGGGGCTTGGAATTCTCTTTGTATGGTTGAATCAACTCAAAAGAGGCATGGAACCATTTTTGTATGCTCTTGGTAAGAGGGATTTCTCTTTGACTAAAAGCCCAAATTTTTTTTTTAAGTGCCTAGGTGGTCAAACCTGGCTCATATGGGCAAACCCATGGGACCTTAAGCTTTTGAAATGGCTTAGATCTCATATGATGTCATTTTTGTAAAGAATATCCAAAAACATCTCCTTTGGATAGAGAATATCTAAGAATATCTTTACTTGGAGAGAATCTCTCATGTTCCCTTTATTTTGGGAGAGAATATGTCAAGATATCCTCCTTTGGGAAAGAATCTTTTATTGATCTTATCTTTTGGGAGAAAATCTCTCATTGATTTCTTTTTGGGAGAGAATCCCTCAAGATATCTTTCTTTTGGGAAAGAATCTTTCTAATCTCTTTCTTTTGGTGAGGTTACTAATTAGTAATACTTACCTCTTTCTTCTTTCCTTCTTTGGTTTGCTTTCTTCTATAAAAGCAAGGAGGAGGTTGGACCTCTTGCTCTTATTACTTTCTTTTGCAACAATCCCAAGAGGGCTTCAAGACCAAGAGTTCTTCTTCTTCAAGATCTTCAAGACTTTTCTTCTTCTTCTCCATCAATAGCTTCAAGTAAGTTCCCTTTTTCAAGAAAACCCCATTGTAGAAAAAAAGTCCGTTCTTTTTTTGTTTCTTACTTTTCTTTTCTTCTTTTTTTTTCCACGTGTTTGTTTCTTTTTCACACGTTTTTTTTTTTTGCTTTCTTTTTCTTTTTCTTTTTTTTTGCATGTTTTTTTTTGTTTCTTTTGTGGGCCGTACGGACAGATCCGTACGGATCTGGCCATACGGCAACGTGGCCTGTGGGCCAGTCCCCGTTTTTTTCTTTTCTTTTTTTGTTTTCTTTCTCTCTCCTTTTTTTTTTAGAAAGTTTTCTATTTTTCTTGTTCTTTTCTTTCTCCCCCTTTTTTTTTTAAAAAAGTTTCTTTCTTTTTTTCTTTTTTTTTGCTCATCATGATAATGCATTTTTTTCGCAAACCAAGATGTTCATGCATGTATATATTTTTTTTTTAAAATTGAATTGTAGCATGATGTGATAGCATACCTTAAAGTTTTCGCAAATTTGGGAATTTGGAGCTCGCATCGATGTTGAGCCCTTCCTGATTTTGCGGAGACTTTGAGGTTTCGAAAGTTTGGAGTTTCAGAGCTCGCAGCAATGTTGTGCCCATCTTCAAGCTTTCTATTTCTTTCAGGATAATTCATTTTCTTCGGAATTGCCCCGTCATCATGTCAAAATTTCGCCAGATTTTTTTTTTAGCGAGATTCTGTCATTTTGATGTTTGATCTTTTTCTTTTCCATTCTTTTCAGGTGGTTCCTCCAGAACGAACAAGGGTAAAGAGCCTGCTATAAGCGTACCTCGTCGATCTGCTAGATCTTCTAATCCAGCCGTTCAGCAGGCCTTTGAGAAGGTCCAATATGTTGAGAGAAATTTGGAAGAATGCGACTCCCTCAACAGAGATGAGATGAGGTAGCGACTAATCACTCCCAAGGGAGAGGAATTCTATAAGATCATGGTAAGCAGTCGTCCATGGGTGATGGAAGATCTGAGGGTTTTGCCCAAGCCTACCTTCTTCTTTGGTGATGCAGTCCCTGATGACATGACATACCAGAGGAGATGTTTTCAGTTCTCTTTCACAGCAGATGGTGAGAAGAAGACTGTTGCTACCCGGTCGACGTTTGATCGCACCGTCTCGATCATGAGCCTTGCCCCCACGTGCTCTAGGAGGGAAGATCCTCCAAGCTGGGTGAGAAGGACAAATGTAATCAAGACCGGGGTTTTTGTTGGCGGTTCTCCTGGATATACGGAGAGGTCGCCTGCTGACATGGACCTGTTGATGCCATCCAGTGGCTACCAGGGCTCTGATTATCCGTCAGTCGATTTGAGACCGGTGGGCCTTGGTATTTTCAGCGATGACGGCAGCAATTGGATAAAGCCTTTTCGACTTCGTGGCCGTTTCAATGCTGACTCCGAGTGGAAGTCGTGGATTAATCGCGTCCTGCTGATTGGTGGC
Source organism: Litsea cubeba (assembly GCA_012931725.1). Taxonomy (NCBI): domain Eukaryota; kingdom Viridiplantae; phylum Streptophyta; class Magnoliopsida; order Laurales; family Lauraceae; genus Litsea; species Litsea cubeba. The sequence continues at coordinate 107,815,392 of CM022944.1, forward strand.
GCCATTTTGAAGGAAGCCGGGATTTTTTATGCGGTCCGCGCCTTTAGGGAGACCGTGATCTTTTCCGACAAGGCCTTCATGGCTATGCTGGAGTCATTCCTCTCACAAACCAATAACTTCGTTGTGACGAATGGTGAGATTGGTTTCTCTTTGAAGGAGCTGAGCGCCATTACTAGATTGCCCATCCTTGGCAAACTCTTTGAGGAGTTTATGCCGATTGACAGCGTCCTTGAGGGGCAGTCCGAGGAGTTCAGGCTTTTGTACTTTCAGCTCGTCGCCTTCTATGATTTTTTGAAGGAGAAGGAGGGTTTGAAAGTTAGATCCAGCAGTTGGAAGAGTTCTAGCTCTTCGTTCCCCAACTTTTTTGATAGCAGGGAGTCTTCTGATAGTGTGACCCAGGAAGCCAAGGCCCAGGATCCAAGTTCGAAGAAGATCTTGGCCATGCAAGAAGAGTTGAGAGATTTCTGTGCGAGTACGAACGCATTGCACTGCGGAGAGATCTCGCTGTTTACCTCACTTATTGGCTTGGTGAGGCTATTTTTGCTGGAGGAGATGGAACGCACATCAGGCCGCATTGTATTTTTCCGGCTTGTCAGATGGCGTTTGGAGAGCAGCTTGCTTTGGTGCCAACTCTTTACTCGTACCTGTTTACCGAACTGCAGGCTCCTGCTTTTTTGGTTCGGCTTGAGCTTCCCATGAATAGGGTATTTTCAGCCCACATCTTTTATTCGTGGTACGTGTACCACTGTCCTGGCTTCCACCGGCTGGGTGCTGCACAGGATGATGATCCTCTGATGATTCGGCTGGCTAAGGGCAAAGTCGTGTCCGAATCACTTTTGTTTGCCCGCATGAGGATCCGACGGTTCAGGGACGTCGAGATGGGGCAGTCTTCAGTGAAGCTTTCTCCGGAGTTGTGGAAGAAGGCCTTTGATCTTGGTGCCTCCCGAGACTCTACCAGGGCGGGGTCGGGAAGGCGTTACTCCTTGACGAATGCGAGAGAGAGAGTGGCTTTTCAGCATACGTGTCGGCACGATGGTGTACCGCAGACATATTTTCGTCGACATCCAGCCGTATGTACCCTCTCGCTTTGCTTTGCAGCTGGGCTTTTCTCAAGGCGTTGTTGGAGCGCCTTCAAGCATGGTGAAGCGCTTTGGAGGTTTACAGGACGGGAGAAATGCATGGTGATGGACCGCGCTCCTGCTCGGTTCTACCGAGGTCGGCGGACGTGGGAGTCCGTTGGGTCCGACCCTTTCGTAACCGGGGGGCAGAGGCGCGCATCAACATTTTTGTTGTGTGGGTGTGCCAGATTTTATATTTTACTTGGAATTGCAAGTGGTGATCCGGAGATCAACCTTCGCAAGTAAAAAGAAATCAACTTCTTTCAAGTTTTCCATTGCACATATATTTAAGAAAAGAGACAATTTCTTTGGTTTGCCGTGAAAGGCGATTTTTTTTGCATTTATAGCCGATTTTTGGCGTTTATAGCCGATTTTGGCGTTTATAGCCGATTTACAATCCTTATCAATAATGAAAGACAAGAGTTGTGATTTTTGTCTCTTTTGAAAAAATACAAACTACAATGAAAAGCAAGAAAAGGAGGATCTAACTTCTCAGGAGATTGTGGGGGACCCGTTTAGATTGACGGTTGCAAGCTGTTGGAATTTGAGATGACTTGAGAAGTCTTTTGATGAATTGAAGAAGTTAGCATCTCAAGTATTGATTTGAGTTGGAATTCTTGTCAACACATTGTCACAAGCATGATGTTAATAGGCTAGTGTTGATAGAGCTGAAAAGAAGAAACAGAATTGAAACAGTCAGGAATTCAGAATTCCTGAAGCAGAGCACGCGGTCGACCGAGCTCTTCATGCGGTTGACCGAGCAAGAAGAAACCTGCAGAAAACAGATTCAGGTAGCTCCCGGTTATTTTCGTGACACAGTGTGTCTTCGGTCGACCGAGACCTCAAGATGTCGACCGAGCTCGAAAGTTGTCTATTTTCAGACAGTGTCTTCGGTCGACCGAGCAAGCAAGGATGTCGACCGAGCACGGGAACCAGAGTTGCGCAGAATTAGAAGTTTTGCACGAAAATTCAGCACTCTTATCTATTTCGTTTGGGACTCTTTCTAAACGAATTGTAGCCTGTCTTGAACACAATTAAGGGTTACTATAACCTATATAAAGGCATGTATGGGTCGTTCAAAAGATACACCAGAAGAGAGAAAGAATAGAGAAGAGTTTTAGAGAGTTCTTGAGAGAAAGAAGAAGCTGCTGGTGTGTGTTGCTGTGTGCTGATGTGGTGACGTTTTCTACAGCAATTGTGGACGAGATTATGCTCTAGAAGATGGTGATTCGTCCATGAGTTAAGTGTCTCTCTGTTTATGCTTTAATTTCAATTTATAAGGGATTGAGAGAGAGAGAATTGTAGAGGGGAAGGGCTGTAGACAGAGTTTGATCTTCTATTCTGTTTTTACATCAAGTTGGTGCTTGATGTCTGGGGTTTGGTGATCCTATCTGTTGGTGCAGATAAATTGTAAAGGGAGTCGGTGCTTCCTAGATAGTTGGTGCTATCTGAGACTAAGGGTTGGTGCTCTTTGTCGTTGGTGCGACTAAATATATTCAGACCTGTACCGGATCGGTGTTCGGACGGTCTTGATCCGTGGACGTAGCCTTTTGGTGAACCACGTTAAATCTGGTGTCATTGTGTGGTTTGACTTGTTTTGTTGTTGAATTGGACCTGTTTTTAGAAATCACTGATTCACCCCCCCCCCTCTCAGTGATCGCGATATCCAACAATTGGTATCAGAGCAAGGCTCCCTTGATCAGTTTAATACGCTAAGGGTGATCTCTTGTCAAATCACATGGCAGTCAATACAGGGAATATGAAAGCACCTCTGTTTGATGGTTCTAATTACTCCTTTTGGAAGATTAGGATGCAAGCCTTCATCAAATCTCTTGGCTATGATGTTTGGGAGGCTGTCAGAGCCGGTTACAATGCTGCCACCGTACCCAATGATACTGCATCGAAGAAGTTGGCAGACAATGACTCCAAGGCGCAGAATGCACTCTTTAGTGGCCTTGTGGACAGCGAGCTTGTCAAAGTAATTGCATGCAAAACAACCAAGGAAATTTGGGACAAGTTGCAAAGCATACATGAAGGTGATGAGAAGATTAAAGAAGCCAAATTGCAAACCCATCGCTCTCAATTTGAATCTCTTCGCATGGAGGAAAGCGAGAATGTTGACTCATATTTGCAACGAGTGAATGAAGTCACGAATGACATTCGTGGACTAGGGGAGGAGATTAAAGAGCCGGTCATCGTCAAAAAGGTTCTAAGATCTCTTCTTCCCCGGTTTGATTCAAAAGTCTCAGCCATCGAAGAAGCCAAAGATCTGAATGCATTTTCCATGGATGAATTACATGGTTCTCTAACTGCCTATGAGATGCGCATAGGAAAGACGTCTTCATCTGATAAAGAAGCGGCCTTCAAAGTTCAGAAAAAGGCAAAAGAGACTGCTGGTCGTGATTCTGATACTGATGATGATGAGCTTGAGGCTCAATTTGTTAGAAAACTGAAGAAAGGAAGCAATGGCAAGTACAAAGGGAAGCTACCCTTTAAATGCTTCAATTGTGGAGGTGTTGGTCACTTTGCTGCGAAGTGTCCGCTAAAAGAAGACAATGATAATGACTCTTATGCTGAAAAGAGTAAAGGAAAGAGAAATTTCAGAAAAAGGGGCAAAGCTAAAAACTTTCTATGTCAACAAGATGACAGCACGTCTGAAACTTCAGACGATGATGAATCAACCGAAGCTCTCTTCATGGTCACTGTTGAAGAAGAAGAAGAGCTAGATCCGGAAGAGGATGAGGAGGCTGAAGTCAATCTTGAAGAGGAACTCATAGCCGCACTTGAGGAGCTTAGCATGGAACGCAAATCAAGTAAGAAAAATCTGAAACTTCTCCATGAATCTGAAAGTTCTATTATTGCTTTGAAAACTCAAGTAGAAGAATATAAAAGAATGGTAGAAGTCCTTGAAAACCAAATAAGTATCAAAAAGGAAGAGGCTATGAAACTTGAAACTGAGATCGCTAGAGCAAAGGCTGAAAATTTGGAAAATGGCAAAAAACTCAAAGTGCTCCAAGCGATTGAAGGGACTATGAAACTCGATGAACTACTGAAAGTTCAAAGACCAGCCCACTTCAGATTTGGTCTAGGATTTGAGAAAGGTGAATCCTCTAAGATTGCTCCTCCTGAAAAGAAAGAGTTTATGAAGCAAGTCACTGCACCTTCTAACTCCATGAAGCCCACTCAACCTAGAAAGGAGTCCATTCCTGTTAGAAAGGTAATGAAGACTAACCAGCCACAAAGAAGATACAAATTCTATGGTTATTGCTTTCATTGTAATATGTTTGGACATAAAAGAGCTGATTGTAGATTCTATGTAAGAAACAGCCCACTCGTTACTAGGAACCCTTTTTCAATCCTAAACAGCCACAAAATTGAGTGCTATATATGTCATAATTATGGACACTTGGCTAGGGATTGTAGGTTGCATATTGCTAACAAATTTCAGGTTGAAAAGAAACCCAAGTTAATCAAGGCTTGGAGAGCAAAGCAAAGTGCAGAAAGTCCCAAAGAATCTCTAATTGTGCAAATGGCATTCAATGCACAAAAGAAGGCAGCACCATGGGTCCTTGATAGTGGTTGTTCAAGCCATATGACTGGTGATAAAGAGAAATTCATCAAATTACAGCACTATGAAGGCGGTTCAGTGAAGTTTGGCAACAATGATGGTGCCAAAATCTGCGGAAAAGGTGTTATTCAGCTTATGGCAAACAAGATCAGATCGGAAGAAGTCTTATATGTGTCTGGATTGAGACACAACCTGCTTAGTGTGAGCCAGATCTGTGACAAGGGTCACGAAGTTATCTTCACAAAGAATGGGTTTGCCATCAAGAAGAGTAGCAACGGCAAAACAGTGGCAACTGGATCAAGAACTGCTGGAAATCTCTATACATTGTCAGATGGAGCTGAAAAGACCTGCTTGATGAGTTGGACAGAGGAAAGTTGGTTGTGGCACAAACGCCTTGGGCATCTAAGCTTTGATAACATGTCAAAGATTTGCTATTCAAAGGCTGTAAGAGGCATGTCTACAGTTGAAAAGCCTTCCAATCCCATTTGCGACTCTTGCCAAAAGGGAAAGCAAACGAGGGTCATGTTCAAGTCAAAGGAGCATCATTCCAAGAAACCTCTTGAGCTAGTGCACACTGATCTCTGTGGACCGATGCGAACTCAAAGCACCAATGGAGATAAGTATTTCATGTTATGCATTGATGATTATACTCGTATGACATGGGTATTGTTTCTTAAGCATAAGAATCAAGCACTTGATCGTTTTAAAGTGTTTAAAGCACAGGTTGAAAATCAATTGGAAAAACGTATCAAGATTTTAAGGTCTGATCGTGGAGGCGAGTTCACATCAAAAGAGTTCACTAAATATTGTGAATATCATGGCATTCAAAGACAGTACTCAGCCCCTAGAACTCCACAGCAAAATGGAGTTGTGGAACGGAAGAATCGCACCATACAAGAGATGGCTCGTACGATGCTAAGTGAAAGCAAGATGGCTGACAAGTATTGGAAAGAGGCAATTCATACGGCTATATACATTCAAAATCGATGCTTGATCAGGCCACATGAAGACAAAACTCCCTATGAGCTATGGTTTGGAAGAAAAGCAACAGTCAAGCACTTCAGAGTCTTCGGCAGCAAGTGTTACATCAAGCGGCTCGAACAAAATCCGGGCAAATTTGAAGAAAGAGCTGACGAAGGTATATTTCTGGGTTACTCCTCTACTAGCAAGGCATATAGGTGTCTTAACAAAAGAACCAGAAAAATCATAGAAAGTGCTGATGTGAGAATAGATGAGAATATTGAACCAAAGAATGCAACTCATAATGACAGTCCAGTTTATGAGGACTCGAGTGAGATTGATGATGAGATGGCTGAATCTAATGATTCTGAGAAATCAAAGGATGACTCAGAAGATACTTCACCTAAGAAGCACAGCACTTGGGTAGAGCAACACCCTAAGGATCAAATCATTGGAGATCCTAAGGCAGGCGTTCAAACTAGACAAAGTGTAGTTAGCAATTACTCACTTGTGTCCACCATTGAACCCAAGACTGTGGCTGAAGCCAGTCTCGATGATAGTTGGTTGAAAGCTATGCATGAGGAGTTGGAGCAAATTGAGAAGAACTCCACATGGGAACTTGTTCCTCGACCTACTGATAAGAATGTTATTGGTACTAAATGGGTCTTTCGGAATAAGCTGAATGAAGATGGTCAAGTCATTAGAAACAAAGCAAGGTTGGTTTGTAAAGGCTATGCTCAAGTTGAAGGCATAGATTTTGAAGAGACCTTTGCACCGGTGGCTCGTCTGGAAGCTATTCGTATGTTTCTTGCATTGGCAGCATACAAAACCTTCAAGGTATTTCAGATGGACGTAAAGTCAGCTTTCTTGAATGGTTTACTTGAAGAGGAGGTCTACATTGAGCAACCTGATGGTTTTCTCATCAGCAAGAATTCAGATCTAGTGTGCAAGTTGAAAAAGGCTCTTTATGGACTGAAACAAGCGCCAAGGGCATGGTATGCAAGGCTGGATCTCTATCTCCGCAAGATCGGTTTTGGAAAAGGAATGGTTGATAGCAATCTGTATGTCAAAACTGAGTTAAGCAAACAGCTGGTTGTCATTGTTTATGTTGATGACATAATCTTTGGTGGCAATGATGAGGAGATGTGCAGGAATTTTGCTGAAGAGATGAAGAAAGAATTTGAGATGTCAATGCTTGGCGAACTAAAGTTCTTTCTTGGTTTACAAGTTCAGCAGCTGAAACATGGCATCTTCATATCACAAATGAAGTACATTAAGGAAATGCTGAAACGGTTCAATATGGAAGACAGCAAGCCAGTGAGCACACCAATGTCAACGAACACGAAGCTTAGCAAAGATGATAAGGCCTCGTCCGTTGATCATACCACCTATCGCTCTATGATAGGAAGCTTGCTCTACTTGACTGGAACAAGACCAGATCTTCTACAAGCAGTATGTATGGTTGCACGTTTTCAAGCAGCACCAACTGAAACGCACCTTACAGCAGTGAAAAGAATCTTTCGATATCTGAAAGGTACTATGGAGCTTGGTATCTGGTATCCCAAAGGCAAGTCCTTCACTCTTGTTGCATATTCTGATGCCGATTGGGCTGGATGCGTAGATGATCGCAAGAGTACTAGCGGCGGCGCATTTTATCTTGGAGAAAGATTAGTTGCTTGGCATAGTAAGAAGCAAGACTCAGTATCCCTTTCGACAGCGGAAGCGGAATATATTGCAGCGGCAACTTGTTGTACGCAAGTGTTATGGATGCGGCAAATGCTCTCTGATCTAGGAGTTCCTACAACGGATCCTACGCCGATCCTATGTGACAACACGAGTGCAATTCACATCTCCAAGAATCCTGTTCAACATTCTAGGACGAAGCATGTAGCAATTCGTTATCATTTTCTTAAAGATAAAGTTGCTGATGGAGAGGTCAAGTTGGAATATGTTCCAACAACTGAGCAAGTGGCTGATATTTTCACGAAACCTCTGCCAAAGGAAGTCTTCGAGTATCTCCGGAAAAAGTTAGGAGTTACTCACTCTCCTAAACCGTAGGAGTTGTGCTTGAAAGGGGGAGCAATGCATTCATTGAATATCCTATTCGCTCCTCGGTTTGGTCCCTTTGGACTTGTTGTCAAAGGGGGAGAGATGTTATGCTATAATAGCAAGGAGAGATGTTATGCTAGGGGGAGATTGTTGACAATGCACGGTTGTTATTTCAGAATTTCAGAATTGGTTCCAAGTGAGTGTTGAAAAGAACTTGGAAGAGCTGCAAGCTGGAGTTGAAAGTGTTGAAGTTCCAATAGTGTTGCCAACAATTCCAAAGGGGGAGATTGTTGGAATTTGAGATGACTTGAGAAGTCTTTTGATGAATTGAAGAAGTTAGCATCTCAAGTATTGATTTGAGTTGGAATTCTTGTCAACACATTGTCACAAGCATGATGTTAATAGGCTAGTGTTGATAGAGCTGAAAAGAAGAAACAGAATTGAAACAGTCAGGAATTCAGAATTCCTGAAGCAGAGCACGCGGTCGACCGAGCTCTTCATGCGGTCGACCGAGCAAGAAGAAACCTGCAGAAAACAGATTCAGGTAGCTCCCAGTTATTTTCGTGACACAGTGTGTCTTCGGTCGACCGAGACCTCAGGATGTCGACCGAGCTCGAAAGTTGTCTATTTTCAGACAGTGTCTTCGGTCGACCGAGCAAGCAAGGATGTCGACCGAGCACGGGAACCAGAGTTGCGCAGAATTAGAAGTTTTGCACGAAAATTCAGCACTCTTATCTATTTCATTTGGGACTCTTTCTAAACGAATTGTAGCCTGTCTTGAACACAATTAAGGGTTACTATAACCTATATAAAGGCATGTATGGGTCGTTCAAAAGATACACCAGAAGAGAGAAAGAATAGAGAAGAGTTTTAGAGAGTTCTTGAGAGAAAGAAGAAGCTGCTGGTGTGTGTTGCTGTGTGCTGATGTGGTGACGTTTTCTACAGCAATTGTGGACGAGATTATGCTCTAGAAGATGGTGATTCGTCCATGAGTTAAGTGTCTCTCTGTTTATGCTTTAATTTCAATTTGTAAGGGATTGAGAGAGAGAGAATTGTAGAGGGGAAGGGCTGTAGACAGAGTTTGATCTTCTATTCTGTTTTTACATCAAGTTGGTGCTTGATGTCTGGGGTTTGGTGATCCTATCTGTTGGTGCAGATAAATTGTAAAGGGAGTCGGTGCTTCCTAGATAGTTGGTGCTATCTGAAACTAAGGGTTGGTGCTCTTTGTCGTTGGTGCGACTAAATATATTCAGACCTGTACCGGATCGGTGTTCGGACGGTCTTGATCCATGGACGTAGCCTTTTGGTGAACCACGTTAAATCTGGTGTCATTGTGTGGTTTGACTTGTTTTGTTGTTGAATTGGACCTGTTTTTAGAAATCACTGATTCACCCCCCCCCCCCTCTCAGTGATCGCGATATCCAACACAAGCCATATGTGGGCTTCGCCATCATCCATGCAGATGAGAACAGAGGATGCTATTGATTCTCCTTGGCTTGGCTATAACCTCAGGTTTTTAGAGGACAAAGACCAAAAGGAGGTCCTATGTCCAATAAAAAACCGAGTAGACGGGCTGAAAAGCCACATCTAAGCCATTGGAGGCAGAAGGAGAAGGCAAGGACCTTGGGGGGGGTCCCCCAAGGGACTTTTGTCACCTTGTAGCGGTGGTCGGTGTAGGATTTCCGCAGAGTTTTCTCTCTTTTCCTTCTCTGAATTTCTGTGCTTTGTCTGTGTCTCTGTCTGTGATTTTTCTTTGATCTCTTTCTTCTTGGAGAGCTCTCCTATTTATAGGCTTTTAGGTAGCCATTTAGGAGGGTTTATGGGCTTTTATTGTCATTAAGCCGCATAATGGGAGGAGTTACAGGATTTAAATCTTTATTTTGTAACTCCTTTTTCTTGGCTTCTGATTGGCCGGAGGAAATTGAGGGCATTTCATCGCCTTTAATCGCCATGATGGGAGGAGTTTCATGGGTTAAATGCTATGAATCTCTTGACTTGTAACTCTCGGATGCTTGCTTCTGATTGGTCCATCCAAAAAAATGGATTAATGAATGTAATAAAGCTAGTCAATTAAAGTGGTCGCCGAGCAGTTGAAGAGTCGCGGGCCGTGCCGCGTCTTTTGGGATTCTTCTGGTAATGATCATCGATGGATCTTCATGTAGATCGACATCGGATGACCATGTGACTTCAGGTGTTGGTTGCCAACAGCGGGTCAGTGCCATCCGTCCTGTCGATTTCTCGATCGGTCGGGTAGAAAGCACACTTTTTTTGTTGACCGGGTGGCGATCAATGTTGTTTTCGATACTTTTGATGATTGACCCGTATTTTTGACGGATGTCAGAGGATTTGGTGTCTCAAAAGTATGAGTTTTGGAAACTACCAGAGGCCGGATGCTTCGAATCACGGAAAAACGGCGAAAATCGGGTTTCCGGGGATCCCGGGCTCCGGGGGGGGGTTTTTTCCCTTTTTGTCCCATTTTGTGTCCGTTTTTGCTGTTTTTCGATTCTTTTTTTCTTCTATATTTTTCCTTGACATTTTTTTACCATTTATTGGCTTGATTTCCCTGTAGGAAACCTGATGAGAATCCTTGCATTTTATTTTGCAAAGTTTCCAATTTCTTGAGAAAGCCGAAGACTTTGTCGCGCAGAGCTGCCGATTTTCCGTCAGAAGCTGAAACTAGGTCAAACGATGTCGGAATGACCTGAAATTTGGTGTGAAGCCTCCTGAGCAATAAATAAGACCAACCATAGGTTTTTTTTTTGTGTTTTGAAGCCGTTTGGGGTCCTATCACCAGTAGACTCGCTTTTGTCGCGATGAAGATGTCGCGGTTTGATGTGCGGTCAACCGATGTCCGATTAACTTGAAATTTGACAGGGAACCCATTGGAGTCATTTTAAGATGATCCATAGGCTCTGTCTTGGAAACCATGGTCCCAGAGAGCTTTGCCACCGAGAGGCCTGATTTGGCTTCCGAAAACTATGGTCAAATGTTGTCGAAAAGACCTGGAATTTTACGTGCAGCCCCTTGTAAGCATTTTGAAGCCGTCCATGTGCTCTATCTGATGAGTGATGGCCTCGGCGGTTCTTGCTGCCGAGAGGCTTGATTTAGCTGTTCGAGGGTTGATGTAGGGTCAAACGTTGTTGGTTTGGCTCGGAACTTGACGTGGAGACTTTTGGAAGTATTTTGAGACCATCCATCGGCTCTGATCGAAGATTTGGTGTCTCCGATGCTTTCGCCGCCGAGAGCTCCTTTTCGGCTGTCGGAGAAGCGAAGTTAGGCCAAATGATTTTGAAATGACCCGAAACTTCTTGTGTACTCCTCTTTTGGCTATCTTGAAGGATCTTGCAGTTTTTGTTTGATTCTGACAAGATTTGATTTTTTGTAAGTAGCATTGCCTATTAATAGCAGGTTGCGACTTCATGTAGCTCTTTAGATCTTGAAGAGGCAAAGTGACATTTTTGGTGTCAACACATGGGCTTTCTATAGTGCTGAAGACACTACAGCCATGATCTCTTATCTTGTGTTGTTGACTTCCCGGACTGCCGGCTTTGCGAAGTGGTTCGCGGAGAGCTTTTCGGCATATCGGGGGCTTTCCAAGAAGGAGCTTGATGTGAAGCTGGCATCTGGAAAGGGCTTTAGAAAGTCGGATGGCGTCCGGCGAGAGGAAGTTTGGGCCTTCCTTTCTGGAGAGAAGCACAAGATAGGCTTTCTCGGTGACTAGGGCGTCATTGGTTCTGAAGCTGTTCGAGAAATACCTGATGAGGCTTTAGAGCAGCTAGAACAGGAGGAAGCCAAACTTGGTGCTTGGATGCAAGCGACGCAAAGGCAAGCTTCCGTGGAGTCTACTGGCAAGAGTAGACCATCCAGTGAGGAGTCAAGTGGAAGACCTGACTCTGACAGTGGGGCAGTTCCTCTAAGAAGCGAGCCCGCAGGAGTAAGAGGAGGAGTCATCATCGTAGCAAGGGGCAGCATGAGGACTCTCCTGATTTGGAAGTCCCTCTTACTATCAATGAGGATGTGCCAATGGATGCTGACGAGCCTCTAGAGAAGAGAAGCCTAGAAGAAGAGACCGTCGGTGAAGGTATGATTCTTCCTTTTTCTCTTTCCATTTCTTTTCATGGGATTTTTCCATGTTCTGACTTGCTTCTTGTTTCTGCTTTTCTTTTCTTTTTTTTTAGCAGAGGAAGACTTGGTGATGCCTGAGGTTCCAACCGATGAGGTGGTGACGGATCCTGTCGGGGCACCTGAAGAAGAACCGAGGGATTCTGGAGTGAATCCAGAATCTCCAATTGGTATGACTTCTTTTGCTTTCTTTTTTTTTTTGTCTGTGACTTGGTTTGCTAACATTTTTCTTGCCAGCTGACTTGCCACATGATTCCGATGACTTTGAACCATCGATAGACGCAAATGTTGATGATGCTTCCGATGAGTTCATGGAGGAAGAGAGTCGTCCGCCAGTTGTCAAAGAAGGTATTTTGTAGTAATAACCCTGATAATGATTTTCAAATAGGATTATATTCATACCTTTTTGTGTTTATTTGGCAGGTTTTGAAGTGACAGAGGAGAGTCCGTCGCTTCCTTTAGAACCAGAGCAAGGGATGCCAGAGGTTGATCCAGAGGTAGAGACTCCTGGGACCAGTTCTGACACTGTTGAGGAGATACCTCGTGCTGAGATTCCTTCCCGAGCAGGAGCAGCTTCAACTGGAAAGAGTTCTTTTGTTACTCATCCAATGAGTGATGACATGAGCAGTCGACCAATGGAGTTGGGTGAATCTTCAGCTGGGCCATCTCTTCTTTTTGCGAAGAAGGTTGTGGTGCGGGTTCTGAGCTCTTGGATTGAGACTCTGCTTTCTGGGCACTTAAATGCCGGATTTGGGATGATCCAGCATGTACGTGAGATTCTCGGTGATGCCGAAGAGGCTGGTCTAGATGTAACAAGTGCCAGGGCGATCGTTGATAGGATCATTAAGCTGGGTGACAGGTGGTTTGAGACCATGGGTTTTCCTGACGACCAGTTCTTCAAGGAGATGTTCCTGGACCCTGCGGATAAGGCTCAGTCTAACCTGGATGAGGCTACACAAAGCAGGAAGCAGGTAGTCCGAGAGAAGAACTTAGAAGAGCTAAACATCATTGGGCTGACACATGACCTTAACATCCTTGATAGGGAGGTCGATGAGGCCAGGAAACGTCTTGAGCATCTGCAGGCACAAGTCGCTGCCAAGTGGACTGCAATAACAGAGGCTCATGACAGGGAGAGTGCTCTGATTCGCCGGGTTGCAGATGCCGATCGAGTTCTTAAAAGGAAGTCTGAAGAAAACAAACAATGGCAAACTGCTCGGGAGAAGCTTCCCGGTGCGAAAGAAAGGTTACAGCCCACCCCAGCATCTCATGGCAAGTTCCTGAAGAAGCGTGCCTTGGAATCCCTGACGGCTGAGGCCAAAAGTTTGCTTGAGGAGCTGAACTCTTGGCTGGAGACCATTTTTGATTGAGCTCCTATTTTTTTTTTTAACAGAAACCATCCTTCTCTCTTTTTTGGTTCCACTTGTATCTTTTGGTACTTTTTTTTGTAGTGCTTGTGAACACTTTCTTTTTTTTTGGTACCACATGTATTTTTTTTGTACTCTTTTTTTTGTTTTGCCCTACGCTCACTTAAATCTTTTTGTGATGAAAGTAATTGCTAAATGGGATGCCTTTTTTTTTGTTTTTCCTACGCTCACTTAAATCTTTTTGTGATAAAAGTAATTGCTAAATGGAATGTTTTTTTTTTTGTTTTCCCTACGCTCACTTAAATCTTTTTGTGATAAAAGTAATTGCTAAATGGGATTTGATCAAAAGTTTATCATTTTGTGAAAATCTTTTGTCAAATGATTATTTTGGCATGGAAGCCAGATTTTTGTTTGTGGCATGGAAGCCGATTTTTGGCATGAGAGCCGGTTTTGATGGCATCTATAGCCGGGTTTTGGTGGCATTGATAGCCGGGTTTGTGGCGTTGATAGCCGGGTTTTTTGAAAGCCAATTTTTTTTTTTTGTTTGTGGCATTGATAGCCGGTTTGTTTTGGTGGCATCTATAGCCTGTTTGTGGCATTTATAGCCTGTTTTGGTGGCATTTATAGCCGGTTTGTTGCATTTATAGCCTGTTTGGTGGCATCTATGGCCGGTTTGGCTTTCAAAAATGCAAGTATCGACTAAAAGTCGCCTCCCTGCTGAATGTTCTTGCAAGTATCGATGGAATGTCGCATCCTTGCTCATTCGGTTGCGAGTATCGATGGAATGTCGCATCCTCGCGGATTTGGGTGCAAGTATCGATGGAATGTCGCATCCTTACTTTTCAAAAAAATTGGTTTTGCGGGTACTGACTTGATGTCGTTTCCCCACGATTTTCGAAATTTGTGGTTTTCTCAAACCTTTGGGTTATGGATATCAACTGAAATGTTGCGTCTCCATGGTTTTTTAGGTTTTTACGAACCTTTGAAATTTGGGTTGTGGATATCAACTGAAATGTTGCGTCTCCATGGTTTTTGATTTTGCAAGTATCGACGAAATGTCGCTTCCCTGCGGCTTTTTGAAAAACCATTTTTTTTGTTTAAAGACATGAGGGTCATAAGTTTTGACCTAAAACCATTTTGGCGGTAAAAGGCAGGGTGGACTATGGTGGAAATCCCTGAATCCAGATTTTGTTTCAAACCATGAATTTTGGGTTCAAGGGTTGAAAATTTTGGTCAAGTTAGGGAAAGGTTCCTAAACTTGGATTTTTGAACAATGAAACGATGGAAGTAAGCATTGTTTAAATTTCTAGAAATTTCAACATTTGATATGAAAATTCTAAAAAAAGGTGGGTTTAGCGAGCGTGTACCTGGAAACCGGTTTTGGCCGTACAGGCATTGCTCTTACCCAGTTGGGTAAGTCTTCAAGGGTAGTACCACTTTAAGAACTTGCCGTTGATGGGCAGCATACATCTGTCACCTTCCATGTTTAGGAGTGCGTATGCGCCGTTGGAGAAAACCTTGTCGATGACGTAGGGTCCCTCCCATTTTTGCTCAAATTTGCCTTTGGACTTGTGAGCGAAGACCATTGGTCTTTTTACCACAAGAACCAAGTCACCCTTTTTGTAGGCGCGTTGCCTGACCTTTTTGTCGAAAGATCCTGCCATGCGTGCTTGGTAAAGTTCAATGCTTTGTTGAGCTTCGACCCGTCTCTCATCGAGATTGTCCAGCTCATGGAGTCGCAATTTGACATTGCTTTCTTGAGTCATGTCATTTTGCAAAGATACCCTCAAGGAAGGAATTTGTACTTCCAAGGGCACGACAGCTTCGCATCCATAGACTAAGGAGAATGGTGTACTATGGGTTGGTCCTCGAACGGTGGTTCGATAGGCCCACAAAGCTTTAAACATTTTGTCGCTCCAGTCTCTTTTGTGACTAGAGACCATTTTTTTGAGGATTTTGCAGAGTGTCTTGTTGAAAGCTTCTGCTAATCCGTTTGCTTCCGGATTGTATGGAGTCGAAGGACAGCTTTGGATTTTGTATTTGTCGCAGAACCTGTAGAATCGATGATCCCAGAATTGTGGTCCGTTATTATGGACGAATCTTTTGGGTATGCCGAAACGACAAATGATGTTGGTGCGCAGGAACTGAAGGACTGATGAGGTCTTCATTTTGTTGAACGCAAATGCTTCTAACCACTTGGAGAAATAATCCGTAGCGGCGAAGATGAAGCGATGACCTTTCACTACGTCAAAACTGGCCATTAACGACACTAAAAAGGTAGGAAAACCACTGATTTGGTCAGTGGTATTTTTTGACACAGGTATTTTTATAAACCACAGCCCCTCTTTGTCGTTGTTTTCATCTAAAAGAGGACCCCTAAAATTATTCCTGCACTATTCCCTCCCGCCCCCGCTCTATCCCCTCTTTCTTTCCCGCCCTGTGCTCTCTTGACATATCTTTAGGATATCTTTTTGGAAACCTCATCTGCTTGTCTCCCCTCTGTGTGAAGATATCTCTGTGATCGGGCGAGAGAGGAGGAGATGAGGCAGAGGTCTGGGTTTTCTTCCGATCTTCTGATTTGAGCGAAGAGACGAGGAAGAGATTGGGTTTCTTCCGATTTTCTGAGTTTTTTCATTTCGAGCTTTGGCAACCATTTCAGAAGCTTGAGATCGTCAGGTGAAGAGATCTTTGCAACCGATCGAGAGAGATGACCAAGCCTTCCACCCTCGGCCGGCGGCTGGTGTACTGTTGTTGTTGGGCGGCTGTTGTTGGGTAATCAATCAGGTGGGTTCGATTCCTTCAAATGCAGTCTTTGATTTGGGTTTGATTCATTGTTTTTTTTTTTTCAATGTTGGTTAAATTTTTAGATTTTGAAGTGCTGTTGTCTGATCTTTCTTGATTTTTTCCTCCTTTCTTTGTGCTTTGTGTTCCGCTGGTTGGAGTTCTCTCGCTGGTTTGCAGGTCTTGCTGTGTTCTGTTGTGCTTCTATGCTTGGTGGTGTCCTGCTGAGCCCTCTTTTTGAGCTGTTCTCTGTTTTTGGCTGTTGGGGGTGTTTGGTTCTATTCCTGTGATCTGTTGCTTCCTTTCCTCTTTCTGTGCAGGAGAGAACACCAGAGCAGCTAATGCCATTCTATTGAGGTTCCGTGTAAGTCTTATTCTTCTCCTTCTCTCTTTTCCCTTTGAAGAATATTGATTCTTGATGTAGGAGATTCCTAGATATTGATGAAAACTCATGTGGATTTGAGGTTCTTTTTGATCGGTTGTAGTGTTTGGGCGACCAAATAGTAAATCATAGATTTTAGACTGTCACTGAATTTTCCTGCAATAATCGATGTTGGTCCAACAATCCTCATCCATGGGTCTATTTGGTCGCCAGTTTGGGTTCATCACAACATCTCATGTTACAGGGATACTGCTGGACAAGAGAGATTTAGGAGTCTCATTCCAAGCTACATTAGGGATTCCTCTGTTGCAGTAATTGTCTATGATGTAGCTAGTGAGTAATGGTTCTATTGGATGAAATTTTCAATTACTTTGTTTTCTTGAAACTCTCTTCATCCTTTGGCCATCTTTTCTTGTATAAAATCTCACATGCATTATGAACGAAATATGCAAAGTAAATGGGCTTAGTCATGCAATCAAAAGCCTCAAATTCATCATATCGTTGGAAGTCTTATCCCATCATCGTGATTGTGGTTTTGCTTCAAGAAGCGGCATAGGGATGTGTGATCTAGTGCGATGCTTTACAGAATTTTTAGGACCCACTTAGGTGCGCTAAATGAGCAGGGGAGTGTCTGAATTATGTAGATTGCGTGGGTGAAATTCCATCCCAATCAGAGCATTGGAGCCGTGTGGTTTGGCTTCAAAAAATGGACACTCGAACAAAATCACATTCCCTAGGCCTAAATCACATGGATATGCCCAAGTGGGGGCCCACAACCTACAATTTTCATCTCAACATCTCATTGGTTACTAGATCACTACTCCCCTTACTGGTCACTAGATCACTACTCCTTACCTACGTGTCTATCTATATGTACATATGTGTTTGTAGGTGTGTGGCCAAAACTAAGAAAATATGGGCACATATGTTCAATCCAAACCCTCCACTGCATTATATGGGATGAGGGGTTGGATTCACACCAAATTTGAAATTGATCCAACAGTCATCCTCCATTGAGTTGAACTTTACCCTCATGATTGTCATGTTTTCCAGTGAGTTTAAGTTTTCGGTTGCGCGGCTTGCGCCTATACGTTATGCACACCTAAACTTTGAATCCAAGCTACACTGCCGATTGGTTAGAATCAGCCTTTTATAAGGGTTACATCTTTGAGTCCATGAGATACAGCTATCATGAGATAGTAAGGATGATTTTGGGACTATCCCTGATCCACTCTAAGACCATCCTGTCCCTCTCCCATTGATTGGCAGTATTCATTGTGTCCCCATAGAACTTCTCACACGGTAAAACTTCACCTTTTATTTTCCTTTGCCTCTTTGATGTTTTTTTTTTTAGATCGTAGGGGGCATTTGTAGTAATCTACCCAATGTTTTGATGGTCAAAGCATAAGCTTGATTATTTCTCTACTAGTTGCACAACCTCATGGGCTACTTTTTCCCATTTTGTTGGAAATCATTACAAACACGTCATAGAAAATATAGTTTCTCAAGAAGTTCTAGAAAGGCAACCTGACAATCAACAGGCTTGTGGTTAAACACAAATGCAAATGAGAAAGACCATCTTTTGGATTACCATGCTTGTAATGTTCCGCTAACTTCTTCTCTTAGGTCATCAAATTTTTAGATGCATATAAAAATTCATCTGAGCTATATCTTTCTCTCCTTAATGTAATGCAGATAGACCGTCATTTATAAACACTTCCAAGTGGATAGAAGAGGTGCGCACAGAACGTGGCAGTGATGTCATTATTGTAGTTGTTGGAAACAAAACTGATCTTGTGGAGAAAAGGTGACTAGTTGATGCTAGATTAAAAATATATCTCTTTTCCATATTTGGCATGAACAATTCATGCTTGTGCTGCTATTTTCTATTTCTTAACAATGAGTCTGGTATGTTTGAAGTTCTTAACCTTTATATGTTACTATAGGACAAGGATGATGATCTAGTGTAGCATGACTCTGTGCTTTTACCATTTGAGGTCTCAAGAGAGAAGTAAGAAACGTGTGACAATGCTATCCTGTTGCCCATTTGAATTGAGCCACTGTTTCTCTTCATTTGAGTACTTCTGTCTCATAATCATCTTAGCCTCATCCTAGGCTTTAAGAGTTATCGCACCATTTGGCTTGCTGCTCTAAGAATATGCACCCGTATGAGTGAAAACAGAAAAACAAAACCTAGATTTTGTCTAAAAAGGTTTGCGATCTATCCAATGTTTAAACTTCTCTATGGAGTTTTTATCCTAACCAAAGAATTAATTCTTTATGATAATTACTTTACTGCTGCTTTGTGTAATGCACTAATGCTAAGATTCTGCACTATATGGAAATCCTGTTTTTGTAAACTAGCATAAATTCTATTTAGGTGTCCCTCTGGTTTAAAAAAAAAAAAGTTACTTAATACTGTCATTAAAAGATTATTCAATGAACCTTCTATTTTTAATACCAATTGATCATTTAAATGCTATTGCTTTAAATGGAGAAAAGTTTCCCCAATTTTGTGGTTTTGCCCAATCATGCATGACAAAGCCATTGCTCTTTGATGAGTTTATCTTAACCATGCTTTGTGGTGGCTAAACAGACAAGTTTCTATAGAGGAAGGAGATGCAAAGTCTCGTGAGTTGGGTGCTTTGTTTATAGAAACCAGTGCCAAAGCAGGATTCAATATCAAGGTGAAATGAGACAATAATGACCCTTTCCACTCCTGTCTCAGAACATGCCTTCAGCACATTGGGTGTGCCTCTTTCGGTCTACATAACATTGTTGCAAAACTTTGAAAACTGAATAAGAAGTTTTGTTTCAAACACAACCCCCTTCTCCGGCCAGATTCAGCAGCCAGCCACCACTCCTCTGCAACCACAGCAACCACACCATCTCCCCCCTCTTCCCAGCCAACCTTCAGCCCTGTTACCTCACCATCTCCCCCCTCTTCCCAGCTGAATTTGATGCCTTTTAAATTACTTTAATAGGCAGAGTGTATTTTAAGGAAAATACTGGGTGAAAGTTCAGGCTTATTAGCCCAAGTTGTACAAAAGCTTGATTATTTTTTTGGTAAAGAAAACCCTCGAACCCTTTGTTGTAATATATAATATCTTCATATGAAATATGCTTCACGAGACGAGGCTGTATGGTGCATGCATGGAGCCAAAACTTTCTAATCACCAGCATAATATGTACCTTCTTGAACCCGAACTATCCAAAATTATGTCATGTTGTGTATTGTTTTGATGCTCCTCCTAGTACTATCCCTTTCAAGCAATTCAATCTCTTACAAAACCTTAAAAATAACATTTACCAACTCTTGATTTGATATTTTTGCAAAAGGTTGCATTTAAAGCTTTATTTTCTACAGTTTCATACTCTGTGGTAGAACAGAACCCTTTTCATGTGTTGGATGTATTTCAAGCTTTAGCATAAGAATGCAGAAAAAAAAAAAAAAAAAAAAAACAAAGTTGCTCCATCTCTAGTGTTTGCAAAAAGTCTCTGTGTGTGTTTCTCCTTCAAAATTGTAAGAAACGTTCTAGTCCCAGAAAAATGAAGACTTTGAAAATGTCAACAAAGAAACATTTGTGTAAGAGTTCTGACTCTAGGGAGTACGTAGTATATTGTGACACACTTTGATATTCCTCGCACAAATTTTTAGTATTTGGTGTGATACTTTTCCACTTCGAGAAAAAAAAAGGAAACTTAAACTAAACTAATTTTCCTTATATATGTGTAATAGATTGGGCCTGTACTTTTTTAAATTTTGAATTATTAGAGTGCTGGATGAGTATTCATTTCTCACATCTTCATACTCTAGAGATTTTATATTTCAGAAAATGTCTCAAAGCAAGGCGTGGATGATGGCACCAAGGCATTCGATTGAATACATAGAAGGGGTTAAGTCGTTTTTTGCATTCATAGAAGCTAATAAAGAGAAATTAGGGGGTGATGATTGGTATTGTTGCCCTTGTGTCAAATGTCGTAATCTGAAAGGAGGGAAGAAAACATTAGGAGCTATTTATGAGCATTTAATTTGTCATGGTATAGATACAAGTTACACAACATGGATTCATCATGGAGAAATCCATCCAAAAAGTTGCATAAACGTAGCGGGCAGTAGCATGGAAAGATTGAGTGATACATTTCCAAGAATGGTTGATATGGTCAATGATGTATTTGAACATTTTCATGACGAGATTGAATCTCAAGCTCATATGGGAGGTAATACATCTCCATCCTCTCATGAAGCTCCTAATGAAGAATTTGTTGAATCTCAAGATTATTCAACGGACGATATTCGGTACAAGAAGTTGATGGAGAATGCGATAAAACCATTGTATCCTTCATGTCAAATTGAACATACAAAGTTGTCTGTGACAGTGGATTTGTTAAGCTTGAAGGCTACATTTCAATGGTCTAATCAGAGTTTCAATGCGTTGCTGAAATTGATGAAAAATGTTTTGCCACTTGAAAACACTTTGCCGGATACCACCTACAATGCAAAGAAAATGATCAAGTCTTTGCGTATGGATTATAAGATTATCCATGCATGCCGTAATGATTGCATACTTTATTGGAGAGAGCATGAAGATAAGGACAGTTGTCCTACATGTGGTGAAAGCAGATGGCAACCAGAGAGTTCAGATAAACCAAGAAAAAGACCTCTGCCTTGGAAAAAACTAAGATACTTTCCATTAACACCAAGATTGCAAAGACTGTATAGTGTACCCTGGATTGCGGAGAGCATGAGATGGCATGCGAATGCAAGCTTAATAGCAGATGAATCGGTCATGCGCCATCCAGTGGATTCTTCATCTTGGAAACAAGTTGACCGTAAATGGCCCGACTTTGCACGCGAGGCACGTAATGTTCGTCTTGGACTTGCGACGGATGGATTTAATCCATTTGGAAATAAGAATAACTCCTATAGTTGTTGGCCTGTTATGGTTGTTCCATACAATCTTCCCCCATCTTTATGCATGCGGAAGGAATTCACTATGTTATCACTATTGATTCCCGGGCAGTATGGCCCAGGACATGACATTGATGTCTACTTGCAACCATTGGTGGATGAGTTGAATGATTTGTGGTCCACAGGAGCCACAACATATGACTCGTCTAATAAAAATAGATTCTCAATGAAAGCAATTCTGTTATGGGCTATACATGATTTTCCAGCATATGGTCACTTGTCGGGTTGTAAGACTGCAGGAAAGTATGCATGCCCTGTGTGTAGTGAAGGAACAAAATCATTATGGCTGAATAATGGGAATAAGTTTTGTTACATGGGGCATAGAAAGTGGCTACAAGATATGGGACATCCTTTTAGGAGCCAAAAATCCCAATTTGATGGGAGTGAAGAACATGAGAAGAATCCTAAGCGTATGAATGGTTCAGAATTGTTAAGAAAAATGGAAACTATACATACTAAATTCGGAAAAGAATCAGGTAATAAGAGGAAGAGAAAACGTCCAGAGGTTAATGAGAACACTCCATGGTCAAAGAGATCTATTTTGTTTGACTTGCCTTATTGGAAGGTGCGCTCTAACAAATTCTTTCTATTAAACTAATGTGCTTTAGTAAACTAACATATTAGCATAATTTTTTTAATTTTGCAGGATTTATTTATTCGCCATAATTTGGATGTAATGCACGTGGAAAAGAATGTGGCAGAAAACCTATTTGCAACCATCATGAACACAAAGGGCAAGTCTAAGGATAATCTTAAAGCCCGAGAAGACTTGCAAGAGCTGGGGATTAAAAAAAAATTGTGGCCAATTGAAAAAAATGGCAAGAGGATACTTCCAGATGCTCCTTTTACTCTATCCCAATTGGAGAAAGATTTGATATGTAAAACATTATATCATTTAAAGGTTCCTATCGGATATAGTGCATGTTGGAGACACAATGTTAGCTTGGAGGAGAAGGAGCTAAAAAATCTTAAGTCGCATGATTATCACATTCTTTTGCAACAGTTATTACCCGTGTTGCTTATGCATGCTTTTGAGTCACATAAGCCATTACGTTCTGCCATTCGAGACTTATCAATATTCTTTAATGTCCTATGCTCAAAGGTTATCAACCGTCAAGAACTCTTAAAGATGCAAGAACGTATTGTGGTAGCACTTTGTGTGTTTGAGAAATACTTCCCTCCATCATTTTTCGTTTCAATGATACACCTAGTCGTGCACTTGGCAGAGGAGGCGATGTTTTGTGGACCTGTTAGATATCGATGGATGTATCCTTTTGAGCGGTAATTATAATATCTTTGTTAATTTGAGTTCTTTTGAGCGGTAATTATAATATCTTTGTTAATTTGAGTTCTTTCCTAATTAACTAATTTATTACAAATTAGCATTGGTATCTAATTTAGCTAACTTGTATCAGGAAGATGAAGACATATAAACGTTATGTGGTGAATCAAACATATCCAGAGGGTTGCATTACAGAGTGTTACTTAATGGAGGAATCCATGCTGTATGCCATGAATTATATGCCAGATAGTAAAGAAAGAAGTCATAAGCAAGGACATGGGAAATGGATGGATGAGGATGGTGAATGTGCATACCCTATTGATAAAAATGGGAAGGTCTACAATCTTACTTTTGTACAATACCAGCAAGCTCGTAAATGGGTGTTGAAACATTATGCTGAGAATGCGGAGTGGGAGAGGTAAGTAAAATTACAAGATCTTAACATGTACGTTATGAAAACATTGCATAATTTGAGACCGACAATCTAACTCTTGTGGTTAAATCTAATCAGGAAATATGATGAATACATTCAAAGCCTAAGGCCCATTGTTCATAATCGAAGAGGCGCTATGCGAACAGAAAAAGCAATTGAATACATTCCTTGGCTTAGACAAGAATTAAGAAATGGAGTTAACAGTGTTATGAAAAGGCTTGCTGATGGACCTTCATTTGAAGCCATTTCATATAATGCATACGCAATAAATGGATATGTATTTCATACTTTGGACGCGGAAATGAATAAAACGACACAGAATAGTGGTGTCTCAATGAAGGCTTTAACCTCTTTCAGGTCAAGCGTCGGGGACACCAACCTTGTGCATGAAGAAGCCGCTTACTATGGAGTTATCAAACAAATTCTAGAACTAGATTACCATGACTTTAAACAAGTGGTATTCTATTGTGATTGGGTGCGTATAGAAGACAAACATGGATGCTATGTTGATCCAGCAACTAACTTGATATATGTCAACTTGAGAAGGTTGCAAAGAAATTCAAAGGAAGGTGATGAGCCTTTTATTTTAGCTTCTCAAGGCACTCAAGTGTTCTACTGTAAAGATCATAGTAGGCCAGCAGATGATTGGCATGTTGTCTTGGATGTTCCAAAGAAATTGAATCAGGACGTTGATTCTTTTGAAGATCCCTTAGTCTTCGAGGCTAGAACTAATGGAAGTAGCTTAAGCGCAACATTGCAAGATGCTATAGTTGATGACGAGGAGATCTAAGTTTTAAATTCATGTACGACAAGCTTTTTAATACTAACATTCGTGCTAGCATATAAGTTTCTATTAGCAACATTTGCATGTTTTCTTTTACTGCCTATGAATCAAATCCAGCTTCATTTCACATGTCGATATTTGTAATATTGTCACGAATTTTCTAATGCAGCTCTTGTGGTTACAGGCACTATGTCGCATGACAGATCAACGGTGGCAAGTCCAACATCTAATTTACAGGGATGTTCTTCCCATGAGAGTATGTATTGCGACATTAATTTTTTCAACATTCACTAATTTTTGTAATATTACTAACTTAAAATGACATGTTGTAGCGAGTCATCTTCCCCGTGTTACATTTACCCTCTGTGGCCAAGCCATTGGTCCTAATGCAGCTAAGCTATCTTCGGCCATAGGGAAGGTTGCCAAGTCCAACATATCACCTTGTATTGATAACTGGTCACAAGTGCCAATTTTAGTGAAGGAGCATGTGTGGGAGATTGTCAGTGTGAGTACCCATTTATATAGTCCTTTATTATTATTATTTTTCAACATATGACTAATCTATTAATTAAACAGAGTATGTTTGAAGTCCCAATTGAGAACAAAGCATATGTGCTAAAAAAGTCAAATGCACATTGGAGGAATTGGAAGTCGAAGCTACGCAGGGATTTTTACGATAAATATCAAACAGATGTTGAGAGAAAAAATAACCCACCCAAAAAAGTTAAGAAAGAAGACTGGGAGAAGTTCGTTAACATGTGTTCGATGGAAGCGACAATAGCTAAGAGGAATCATGGGAAACAAGCAAGAAAAGCATTGAAAAGCCAACATACCTCAGGTAGAATGGGCCAAGCTAGAGTGGCAGAAAACTTGGTAAGCACTGTGCTTTGATGTTTTAATTTTTCCCATTTAACTAATTTTGTTATGAGGATGTATGCTCCCTTCTTTTTCAGAGGCAACAAAATCCAGGAGTTGAGATCACTCGGACTCAAACATGGCTTGCTACACATACTCCAAAGAATAGTTCTGCTAGATGCGAATACAGGGTGAGAAGTAGATTTTTTCTTCTAAAATGCAAAACCTTATGATGAGTTATTAAGTAATATATATATTTTTTTTCACTGTGTTTGTAGTCTTTTTTATTTCTACATTTTTAAATTCAATGATAGATGGATGGAGTTAATAGACATTGTTTCATCTCTTGACTTTTAGGCCCGTCCTTCATGTGTTTTTGGCTTGTGCCTTGGGTTTTCAGTGTTTCCTGCAATTTAGTGCTTCTCTGGGCTTTTAAAGTATTTCTCTTTTACTGTATTCAGATCCCTTTAATGAAAGCTACCTAAAAAAAAGGGAGCAGTGGACCCTTGTAACAGGTTTTCCAAAACACAGTCTACTCCTTGTGACTTGTGAATTCCCTTGGGAGGTGTCTTCACCTTGGGAGGTGTCTTTATGTAATTGTGTTGTAGGGTATAAAGCTCTTATGCACAGATTTTACTTGTGAGGGTAGTTGTATGTTGTAATATGATAGGGTTGTTTATAATACTAAAATTTATCACTACAAATCTACAATGCATCTTTAACATGATTTGAACACTTACAAGTTACAACTATTAGTAGAAAAAATATTTCTCATGATGCTTCAATCATTATTTGTCTTTAAATGAGCTTCCAATGGTTGAACCCATTATCTCTTTCAAGCATTTTTTTAAATGGTTATTCTTGTTATGAGTAGATGTTGGAGACTTTTAAAGTCATTTTGCATTATTTATAAAGATTAAAACCATATTTTCTAGAAGATCTAAGCATTCAAAGATTGAAGGTGATCTCTTTCACCATATGTTGTCGAATTGTATTTTGTTTTCCCTTCCATCTGTAGCCAGGTCGTTTATACTGTAATTTGACTATTGATTGATAACATCCATGTGAGATGAATTTCCATTTACATCTACTGAAATATGAATGATGAAATGCCACTAGGATCAGATTGATAAATTGGCACCTCACTTATTAAGGGTGGATCATGGATGTTGACTGATGGGTTGTTGTGGAGGGAGATTGCAGGAGATGGATGATGGTTTGTTTGTGATGTTGGATTGAAGCTAATGAGAATTGCTTTAGTTGAGAATGAAGATGGGCTTTGGAGGAGCTGGGCATGGATTTGTTTGAGCTGTTGGGTTGTTGTGGAGGGAGATTGCAGGAGATGGATGATGGTTTGTTTGTGATGTTGGATTGAAGCTAATGAGAATTGCTTTAGTTGAATATGATGCATTGATCTCACAAACATGAAGAAAAAATGAGATTGAACCTTGTAAAGTCTGTCAGTGCATCATTAAGTAAAGTAACAGTAGATTCAATGTTCAATTTGAGCATTGTGTTTCATTGGTGAATCAGATTCAATGATTTGTTATGCATTGAGAGAGGGAGCAGAGATGATTACTGAACAGGTAGGAGTTTTTTTTTACCTTCCAAAGGTACCATGAGACTATGAGGCCCCAACCCAAGGCCTAGACAACAGCTGATCTTAGAGGCCCTCCAAAACCTTTGTCCAAAGTGCCAAAGTAGAATTCGGATTCTCTGAGGCATAATTATTACAGAGGTCCTGAGTTAAAAAAAGGAGATGAACTTGTGGGGTCTTGCTATTGAAATAGTATTTGGGCTTCTCCTATCTCCTTTTTATGATGTGGGCTTGCTCTATTCATATTTGTGGGCTCTCTTGGACCCTAGCGCCCTTAGATGGGGTATTAAAAAATAGAAAAAGAAGTGTTTGCAATCAATTCACAGACACCATTGCCAAATGATCTAGCTGATAACAAAAGTATGAGCTGTTTGATACTTGATTGTTTTATCATGCATATAGTGGAGAAGAAAGTAACATACAATGGATAGAAAAGTATTATATGATTCCTGATTTAAAATCAATGCTACACCCTTTGCTAGAGCTTGTACATGGGGGACATCTCATATGATTCCTCTCCTTTCCATCTCAAAAACACTTTACTTTACTTTACTTTACTACCAGAGCTGCAAGAAATTAAACTGTGTAGATCTTCAACCAATATTTAGTCCTCTGTTTCACCACTGTGTTTGGGTTCTCCAATTTCTGTGTTTTTTCATGTAACTGAGATTTTAGCAGGCCTTCTTACTTGATGCCCTTCTATTCTTATGGCTTGAAAAATCCATTGCTATCTGTTACTTTTCCAAATTTTTCTGTGGTAAACATATGGATGCTTCTTGGCATGAAGTGGCACAACGGACCCAAAAAGGGACAGAGTTCCTTCGTGTTTTATCTAAAAGTTTATCGTATGGGACATTAGGTGGGACGTGTGGGCATTTATCCATCTTCACAATGTTTCTTATCATGATTTTTTTTTAAACATGGGAGTGTTGGTCATAATCAAGACTTTTGTGGGCCCTTCAGTGGAATGGGTTAGCAAGAAATGAAGATGGATGGCGCTCCATTATCAAGGAATACATCTTTTCTCTGCCTTTTTTTTTTTCCTTGATGGGTTGTTTGGATGTGGGGAAAAATCTCTGCATGTTTTCTCCACCAACTTCTCCTCACCCAAACAACCTGTACATAGGAATGTTTTTTTATGTAGGAAGGATTTTGCCAAAAAATTTCAAGAAACTCTTTCAATTTGCATGTGCCTGTTGGAATGGAGTAGTTCAAATCCCCATGGTGAGACTTGGAATTTTTTTTTTTCTTACTCTTCCCCGGCAATCACAGCCACCTATTATATAATGGTATGGGTTGAGAACTGTGTGCTCTCCCAACAAACCTTTTTGTTGACAATTGCTCTGTCTCCCACCTAAAATCCCAACTAATACTCCAAGCACAACAAGTATGAATTTGAGTGGTAGGATTGTCTCACAGTCATATGCAAAAGATTCAATTTCCTTTTACATGTACAAATGCAATTTGTTGTGCACTTAACCAACATGTACAGGCTGTCAAAGGAAAAATGAAGTCAAGAAGGGACCATATATACCTCTTTATGTTGTTTTGAATCCTTGCCATATTGAATTGGAGTAGGTGGATAGATTGAGAGAAAAGTTTTTGTCATTGTATTTGCCCTCTTAGGCTAATGATCATGGGCTAGGTTGTGTATTTGGGAGAGAAGTATCTCCGCACTTGATAGTGTGGATTATCCATTGAAAAAGGTTGAATTCATGATGCATTTATAGTACATCTAAGATTTAAATGTTCTATTGAGCCTTTTCAATTGTAGTCAAACCCATTAGATCATTGATTTTCATTACTAACTACTGAGAAATGTTTACAGCAAGCACTTGAAAGTTCTTATTAATCCCTGATATTTTTAACTTCTTCCTTTTCTCTCTTTATTTCAAGATAAAACTTGACACGAAATATTTTTGCAGGAAAGAGTTGCTAGCTTGTATGAGGATAACCCTTCAATTGCAAATAAAGATTTAGATCATGACGCGGTAGCCTTGGTATGTGGTTTAATTATATTTGTATTACTTGATTTTATGAACCATCAAATATAGTGACGAATACATCCTATCACAAACAGGGATTGACATTGATTTTTTTTTTTTACACACAGATTCTTGGTCGTGATAATCGTGGACGCATAAAAGGCATGGGCGATGGAGTTTCAAAGACCTCTATCAAGTATTCAAATCCTTACAAGAAAGCATTACAAAAGGAACATGAATCGCAAGTTATCCTACAAGCTCAAGTGGATAATTTGGAAAAAAAAACGGACTAGAAGTGGAGTCTAGGGATCTAAGGCGTGAGATAGACCAAATGTTTGCATCCTTGTCTCAAGCAAATACACAAATGCGGCCTTCTACCGAACGTGGACACTCTTCTCAGGTACAAAGCAATTGATATTAATGGAATCATTCTTAAACGTAATAAAATGTCTGCATTGATAACATAAAAATTAATGTGTTCCAAATGATGTATGTAGGGGAGCCAAAGTTCTCAGAGTGCTTATGCACACTTGGACCAAAACACCACACAAGCAAGAGGCCCATCTTCGTGTAAGTTGCAACACATGACAAAGAAAAATATAATTGCTTACGGAAGACTAAAGGGGAGGAGTCACCGGAGGCAGGTTTCTACAGGATTGTGTTAGATGAGATTGTTGATGGGAGTGTTGACTTGTTCGACGGAGGAACGCAAGTTAGGAGATATCATGATAGGAGATGTACTTGATTGGCCTATAATTAGGACCATACTTTATTAGTTTTCTATTCTCACTTTGAAGTAAATGTTTTGTGGGTGTAAGTTTGAGGTAATGTTGGATAATGGATTTCTATGATGTTTTAGTTGATACTTGGATATTTATGGATGCTGGTGGTTTGATGAATGAAAATTATATGGTTATTCGGGTATTGTTTCGATGGCTAATGTGTGGATGTTTGAGTTTTAGATTGTTGACAGATATGGTTGTTTGAGTTGTTTAACTGGATTGTTATTGATACTTAATAGGTTTAATATTTTGAAATATTTTATTTTTTTTAGGAAAAAATAGAAAAAAAACCACAGCCATTGACTGTCGTTTTTCATCTCAAAAAGACACCCATACGTTCTTTAAAAAACGACAGTCTATGAATGTCGTATTAGAAACTAAATTGGTCCACAGTAATGGGCTGTCGCTTTTTTTTAAATAAAAACCACACATGAGAACTGTCGTTTTTCCAAAAGCTACACTCCAAAGTGAGACACAAGTGTAATACAAAAAACGACAGCTAGAGCTGTCGTTTTTTTAAAAACTACAGGCTATGACTGTGGTTTTTTCGGCTGTTTTGACGTAGTGGTTTGCTCGAAGGGGGGAGAAATAGGACCTATATGTCCATACCCCAGGCTTCGAAAGGCCATGAAATCGCTGTAGGATGCAGCCATTCTGGAGGCATGTGAATGTAATCTCCATGAACTTGGCATTGTTGGCAGCGCTTAGCAAATTGCATTGCGTCAGCTACTATGGTAGGCCAGTAATATCCTAACCTTTTTATCTGATCATAAAGCTTGGGACCAGCCTGATGAGCTCCACAAAGACCAGCATGAACTTCTTTGAGTGTTTCTTCAGCCTCTTGTTGTGACAAGCAGTGTAGAAGTACTCCGTTGAAGGATTTCCTGTAAAGGACTTTTGAAGGAATATCCAAATGAAAGCTTGGGGTTCGCCTTTGGATGCTTACCCGTTCTTTTGGATCTTCAGGTAGGATTCCGAACATAATGTAATCAATGAACGGATCCCTCCAGTCGCCGATTGAAGTTTGAATGATTGAAAGTTCGACTTCCAACCACTTGGTGGCATTCAGCAACTGCTTGGTGTGTGTTAAGAGGAGGAAGGATTCTTCTTTCGCACACTATGATTTGCATGTTTTCCCCTTCCTGAATTGCCATGGATGCGGCAAGTCCGGCCAGGGCATCTGCACGTATGTTTTCACCTCTACGAATGTGGGTGATGTGACAGATGTCAAACTTTTGCAGAAGTGATTGTGCCTTGTTGTAGTAAGGCAGCAAATTTGGCTTCCTGACTTCAAATTTCTGATTCATCTGGTTGACGATCAGTTGAGAGTCTCCAAAGACTTCCAGCATGGTGATACCGGATTCGATGGCGAGTTCCAATCCTAGGATCAGAGCTTGATATTCAGCTGCATTGTTTGTGCATGGTTATAGTAGCGAGAAAGCGTGTGGAATCATGTATTTGTCGGGGCTCACAAAGAGGATGCCAACTCCCGAAATCAGCTGTCTTTTTTTCATTTGTCCTGGTTGCACCGTCAAAGTAACATGTCCCAGGAGGCACTTTGTGAGAAAGTCTCCACATTGTAGACTGGTTCGTCTGG
Source organism: Litsea cubeba (assembly GCA_012931725.1). Classification (NCBI taxonomy): domain Eukaryota; kingdom Viridiplantae; phylum Streptophyta; class Magnoliopsida; order Laurales; family Lauraceae; genus Litsea; species Litsea cubeba. Next base: position 107,846,023 of record CM022944.1, read on the forward strand.
GAGATCATCTTTGAGTGGAGAATCTTTAGGCAATGGATGCTCTGCGAGGAAGTCTGCTAGAGCTTGCCCTTTGATTGCCTTTTGTGGTACATCCCTAATATCAAATTGTGACAGAAGGATGGACCATTTTACCAGTCGAGCATTGAGAGAACCAGCCTTTGTGACAAGGACCTTCAAGAGGTTGACCCTCGAGACCAGGTATACTGTGTTGGAAAGCAAGTAGTGACGCAGCTTTTGTACGGCGAACATCACTGCAAGACATTCTTTTTCGACTGGAGAGTAGCGATGCTCTGCACCTACTAGCATGCGGCTGAGGTAATATAGAGCAGCTTCTTTTCTTTGATCATTTTCTTGCGCAAGCAAAGCTCCCAAAGAGTGATCAAGGGCTCTTGTGTACAAGATGAATGGTTTTCCAGTGGTAGGAGCAGCTAACACTGGAGGTTTTGTCAGGTATGACTTGATGTCTTGGAAAGCAGTTTCACAGTCAGCATCCCAGACAAAGTTTACACCTTTTTTCATCAACCGGGAGAATGGACGGCATTTCCCCGATAGATTGGAGATGAACCGTCTGATGTAGGCCAATCTCCCTTGAAGCCCTTTGAGTTCTCTCAAGGTTCTTGGAGAGGGCATTTCTAGAATGGCTTTGACTTTTATGGGGTCAAGCTGTCAGACCCCGACTCAGGTTCGGAATATTTAATTATATTTAACCGTGATTAGTTGATAAGTGGGGTTAGTGGACGATTAGCTTATTTTATTAAGCTATATTAGAATGTTTGATTAGCTTTGGGAACCTTTGAGAGTCATTGACTTAGGTTTGATGCGGGCCGGGGCGCCCGTGGATTGTGTGTGAATTTGTGGAGTTTAACTTCGATGTTCGTAAAATCCTAATTTTTATGCATTTTGATTCATTTCATCTAGATCATCAACCTTCATGTTTTGTCCAACTTGATTTAATGATCAGAAATCGCGTTTTTCGAGGAAAAGGGCAAAACTGACATTTCACACAAAATCTGTACCCAAATTTCGAAAATTTCAGAAATTGACAAAAATATACTTTTTGGAAAGTAGAAATTTTGCTGATCGTTTTTGTCTTCTTCGTCGTTTTCGTTTGGGGCCCGCAAAATGCCATTTTCAGCTTTGTGAAGACCGGGGGCCCACAAAACTTATCTTATAAGAAGGGAACCTCTCTTCTTCTCCTTCATTTCTTTCAGCAAGGTTTGAGCGAGGGTTTTCCCTCTCTTCCCACACTTTCTCTCTCATCTGAAACTCTCATTTCTTGGAGTTTTCTTGGAGGTGTGATCTTCTAAAGTTCTTCCTCCCTCTCCAAGCTCTCCAAAGATATCTTTTTCAAGGATTTTGAGCTAGGGCAAGGCTTCCATTCAAGCTTCTCTTCTTTGTTTGGACTTCTCAAAGTTTAGAAATGGCTTTCCCAAACTTGAGATTCTTGTTTTCCCTCTCCATTTAGAGTGTTTTAATCCCATATGCTAGGGTTTTCCTTGGAGATTTGCAAATGTTGATTTTTAGGGTTTTCCTTGGGAAAATTTTTGGGGTTTTTGTAGATTTGGAGCTTGAGGCACTAGAGCTTTGTTTGAAGAGTAATTTTGCTCCTATCTTGACTAGAGGCAAGTAGATTTCACAATTAATATGATGATTTCTCTTATTTGGTTCCATTTCATGATTTTTCTTCTTATGTGTTAATCTTCTTTTGATTTATGGATCTACTTTGGATGAGTGAAGTAATCTTGTGTTGATTTCCACTTATGCTATTGTTTTACATTGTATGGGGAGTTTGCTTTCACTTTGGTCCTTTAGAAAATTTGAGTTCTTTGTGTTAAAGGTGGGTGTTCAAAGAAAGGGGAAAAAACTTTGATTCTTTTAAAAAGTATTGTGTTTGATTTATTGGATGATTATGGATGATGATTTGATGATTTGTGGAGGTTAAGAAAGGGCCCAAGTTATTGTGGAATGGTGTATGGAAGGAAAGGAATGAAAAATGATCAAAAAGAATGCAAAAAGAGGAAAAATCCGCCTGACGAGCCGGACTGGACAGAGCCCAGTCCGCTCGAGCGACCCAGGCTCTGTCTGGGCTTCGCTTGAGCGGACCTTGGGTTGCTCGAGCGAGCCCAGCCCAGCCTGGGGGCTCGGATCAGGCCTGTTCTTGGTCCATTAAAAAGCTGTTCTAGGCCTGATTTCAGGGCTCCTTTGGGCCTGTTTCAAGGTCAGTTTTTTTGGGCTATTTTGAGACCTGATGATGGGCTGTTTTGAGACCTGATGTTGGGCTATTTCATGACCTAAATTCTGGGCTACTTTAAGGACTGTTTTGGGCCTAATTGGGGGACTGTTTGAGCTTGGGTTAAGGCCAGTTGTGGGCCTGATTAAAAAGGGTTTAAACCTATGTTTAATGAGGACTTATTGGATATAATTTCAAGTCCACTTCAAGCCTATGTCCAAGCCCAATTCAGCCCCAAACTCTTTTCTATAATTGAAGCCCATCAGCCCCTTTTACAATCCTAGAATTATTGTGAGAATTGGCTTGGACTATGATCAAGACCATTTGGTAAACCTTCAAGTCTAATGTACACTTCATCCCTTGTGATTGTCAAGGATCTTCGGTGGCACCAAATTACTCTCTATTAATGACAATAAAGGGTCAAATGTATATCGAGACGACCACATTAGACGATCGAATCATCATACATTCATTCCATGTAAAAGACTTTGTTCAGATTATTTCTTCAATCTTTGAATGTTTTTGAGTGGTTTACCACATTTTTAGATATTGATAAGACTACTCAACTATTTTGCTCGGGTTCGTCAGTATGCATTTGTTCGGAGTAGTTTTCTTATCGATTTTGGAAATGTATCTTATAAACGGATTTGTATTACTTCGAGGTTTCGAATTTTTATTCTAATGGCACCACTAAGCTTAGGTTACCTTGTCGGACTGATCATCCGGCGTTGGAAGTCTTTAAATCTGTGTCACCGCTGAAGTTGGATTCTGTCTGTACCTACCATGGCAACGGTTATTATCAGGTGGTCCACACGGTGTAGTGGCTACGGTCTGTTTGATTAACGGACTATGTTCGTCCGGTCCCCACGAGTAGTGGCTATGGGTTTGGTCTTCTCCCATTTACTTCGGTAACAGGAGAATATTAGCTTTACGTGGTTTGCAAGTGTTTATCATGCATTTAAATATTCATCTTATGGTACTTGGTTATTTTCCTTATCATAACATTGGAAATTTGTAAACCATTGAGAATGTGTCTCTTCCATCTTTAGTTCGTCATTGTTATTATTCGTGATTTTAAATCGTGGCTCTCATATATTAATGCTTTGTTTTTTCTATCATCCTAAATATTGTTATTTTTGGCTTGCCAGACCGTCGTGTCTACACTGTTTGCTTGTGCGAGATAGTCGAAACCCCTCTCGGTCGAGGCGCACTTCGAGCGGAACCCATAGTCCTGTGTTGAGGGCAGAGTGGCAAGCCCGATGATGTCGTTTAGACGTCGGGTTGCTTTTGGAGCGGCGATCACATTTTGGGAATAGATACCATACATTTTGGGATTTTGTTGTGGCCATTGTTGGCTTATATTTTTGGGGAAAAATTGTAATTAATGGCTAACTTTACTTTTGTATTAACTTTAAACTAACTTTGGGGCCTACCAATGAAATGCTTCTCTTTTTTATGCTAGTCTCATGCATTCTCATCTTATACCCGTTTGTGAGAGACTTTTATGTTTGCTACAATGCTTCCGCGTAAGTTCTTTGTATGAAAGTGATTCTTACTTATCACTGTTGGATCAGATTTCGGGAATCCTTACCGCGGAAACCTGTGGGAAACTAGCGTGTGCGGGCGGAATTTTCTGGCCCGTCGCGCCACGACCCCGAATTAAGGCCTCGCTTAGCGGGACCTCGGTCCGGGGGCGTGACACAAGCTCTATTCCAGCTTTCCGAACTAAGAATCCGAGGAACTTACCCGACGAGACGCCGAAGAAGCATTTCAAAGGATTCATTCGCAGTTTGTGTTTGCGAAGCCGAAGGAAGACTTCTCGAAGGTTTTCGAGATGATCTTCTTTTCTTTTGCTTTTGACGGCGAGGTCATCAACGTAACATTCTACCGTCTTGTGCTGCATATCTTGGAATATTTTCATCATAGCCCTCTGATATGTGGCACCAGCATTTTTCAGACCAAATGGCATGACAATGTAGCAATACACGCCAAATGGGTCCGAAAAGATGTATGTTTTTTCATCTTCAGGATGCATCTTTATCTGATTGTAGCCAGAGAAACCATCCATGAATGTCATTCGCTCGAATCCACAGGTATTATCAATCATTACCTCTGGTATGGGGAGCGGAAATCATCTTTTGGGCATGCGCCATTCAGGTCTCTATAGTCAATACAGACCCTGATCTGCCCGTTTTTCTTTATCATAGGGACAATGTTGGCCAACCATTCAGGATGTTGTTCCTCACGGATGAAGCCGACGCTTTTGAGTTTTTGAACTTCTTATTTAATTTTATCCATCACATCTGGACGGAATCTTCTTTGGCCTTGCTTGACAGGCTTGATGTCTTCTTGAAGATTGAGTTTGTGAACCGTTATTTTGGGGTCTAAGCCAGGCATTTCAGCGTAAGACCATGCAAAGCAATCAACAAACTCACGAAGAAAGGCGATATACTCGGGTAACTCATCATCCTTTATATTCTTGCTTATGAATACAGGACGTGGGTTATCTGGTGTTCCCAAGTCTATCTTTTGAACAGGATCTTCTGTTGGAAGGTTCGAAGGTGGTTCCTCCACAATATTTTCGGAGACTTCTAGCTCAACGAAACCTTCTGGGGTTTCAAGGGCATTTCCAGACCAAGGCTTTGTTCCTTTCCACGGGTCTTCTTTGATCGGTAATTTTCCAAGGCTTGCTATGAGATGATCCCAATCGCCTGTTGAAACCGAGTCGAAGTAGGCTACTTCTTTTGGAGATGAGGGTTCTTCTGGGTCAGAAGACCACACGTCTGTACCATCGGACAACTCCTCTTCATTTTCGGAGAAATCGTGCCAATTGGATGAGCTTCCTGGATCTTTGTCAGGTGACTCATCAAAGAGATATCCAGGGAGATCGATGTCTTCATGGACTGGAGATGTTGAGGCTTGGTCAGTATATTGACTTTTAAGCCTTTGTGTCAACTGTCTCAGGGGAGTGTCGGGATCATATCCTAACCCGTGTGAAGACTTTTCTACATAGCCGTAGAGTCTCCAATCTTCCAGCTGGCTTTTGGTCAAGACGGGCCCCAATGGCGTGAGAATATCCGCGTCCTTCTCCCAAAACCGACTGGGTTTTGAGCGTCATAGCCCATTTTCTTATAATAGCTTGTGCCACAGAACTATATAAGGATAGTTGAGGCATACCTTTATTTTGGAAAGGTTCGAGCATAGAGTTTGATGAAGAAGCATCCGATCTATGGAAGAAGATCGGCTTTTTCCTTTGTTGAAGTTGCTGGAACAACGAAGGAAGGCTGACGTAGGATCTTCTATGTCAGAAGTTGTCTCCATTAGAGTAAGAGCAGGCTGAACTTGCTAAGTGTCAGCTTGGCTTGACGATGTGTCGACTTCTAGCTCTGAATCCGAATCCGTGTCTTGCATGATAGACACGAAAGAGACAACAAATTTGCCCCCAGGCTTTTGCTTTACCTTCTTCACTTTAGTTGTGATGACCAAGGCTTTGAAGGTTTGAGGGAGATGATGAGGGAGTTTGAATGCTCTCTTCGGGTTAACCGGATGATTTGTTTCTTCCGGCAATTGTTGAGGAGCCTTGCCTTTATCTTTCTGGGATTTTCGGCAAAGGGTGCTATGTGCTTCTCCTCTTCTTCTTTTTCACCTTCATACATCTGTGAGTCTGCAAAGTGGACTTCTTTACCTTTGAAGGGTTTTCTGTCTGCAAAGACTCGATGTGTCATGCCGTCGTCGCCAACAAACTTGATGCATTGATGTAGAGTTGAAGGGACACACCATTCTCGTGGATCCAAGGGCGTCCGAGAAGGATGTTGTAGCAGGAAGGGGTTTTTATTGCATACACACGTGACCTCAGAAATAAGATCACCGATCTGCAACTTGAAGCTGATTTTGCCGATAGGCCTTTGATACTCCCATCGTATCCAAAGATAGATACAGATGTGTGGCTCAGTTTGCTGGGTGGGAATGCCCAACTCTTCGAGAAGCCGATGTGGAGATGAGGTTGAGTGCAGAACCTGGGTCGATCTGAACTCTGTGCATAGGCATTTCCTTGATGTACCCTGTGAAGTACAGGGGTCGGTTATGCCTTGTTTCGCCAAGTAGGAGGTCGTCCTTTGTGAAGGCGATGGTTGCATTGGCTGCTTTATTAACCGAGAGGCATTCAATGCATGATCCCTCAGTTTTCTTCTTTTCTCCCTTTGAGGAGGCTTCTGAGTTTTTGACCCCGGTAATCCATTTCAATTTGGGAGGACTTGCGGGGCATGTTTGTCGACATCCTCATTCAGCTTTTTGTAATTCTGAGAGAGATTATCACGAGTGTGCGGAGACATTCGCAACAAATCTAGGATGTGCAGACGTGCAGTATGTGCTTTGAAGTGTTCAATCAAGTCATACTTGAAAGCCTCCTTAGGGCCTGCATTGTTCATCATTGTTGCCACTAGGGGCGCTTACAACATCTTTTCCCGAAGGATTTACATATGTAAAGAAGATTGGTTGTAATTTTTGTGTAGTCCCGGCCAGAGCGGGTGCCTCTACCAACTTCGGAGCTATTGAGAAGGGTCTTCCGTTTGGAAGATTGTCTTCAGGATCAAGAGGCTGTCATTTTTCATTTGCTGAGGATGTATCAGCAGCGGAGTTGCCATCCTCAGTGATTGTGTTGCACGGAGCATTTTCCAGGAACAAGTCCTGAACAGCATCCAGCAACCTTTCTTCTTTGTTGACTAATTCATCGTCCCAAGCATCAATAGCTGGGAATTCTTCAGTCAGGAAGGGTGTGAACTTTGAAGTCACAGTCTCAGGAGAAGAAACCTGAGAGGGTGTCATCTCAGTGAAAGTCACGTGAGATGAGGTGGCTCCAAAAGATACATTGCTAGGCGTCGCCGGAGTGTAAGTGCTCTCATCAGACGATGTTTCGGAAGAGCTATAATCCCGAATTATCACATTACAGGAAGCTCTGACGGGAGACGTCGCCTGATCAGAGTCAGACTCATCCTCAGATGTAAGAGGATCGTCTATCCAACAATTTTCTCCATTTTCAGGAGTTAAGGGAGGATGTATCTGATGGTCTTCAGGGACTTCAGGCTCTGGATTGCGAGGAGGCTCGTTGACACGGTCTTGCTCTTGTTCTAGAGCGAGACGCTGCAAGATCCTTGCATATTCTTCAAGATCAGGCATGGGAGCTAAATCTTCTTCTTCATCAACTCTTTGTGGCTCAACATGGATGATTTCCACTGGAGCAATGAGAGGTGCTGGGTCAGCAGCATTTTCTTGTACAGCCTCTTGGTCTTCTTCATCATCAGACCAGGATCCTTGTGGCTGTAGAGAGTTATACCAGATTACTGGCAAAAGATGAGTCTCAGGAACCCATTCTTCATCGGAGAGGTATTCTCCTGTTTCAAGGGACTCTTCCCACTCGTCTGTGTAGTTGCATTCGAATCCATCATCGGTGTCGCTGGACTCGTATCCATCAATGGAGAATCCAACTACCGAATTACAAGAGTATGATGCCTCCTGCGTGGCTTCTTTGAATTCAGGTGGCATGAAATCACTGAGAGTGAATTTTCTTACCCCCTTTGAAGTCTCTGGAAGGGATGTTTTTGTTGCCTCCAGTGAAGCGGTAGAGGAAGCCTCTGCCTTTTCTTTGACTTCTTGTTTTGGCTGGGTCTTCTCTTGCCGTTTGAGCTTGAGGAGATGTTTCCTAGCCTGCCTTCGCTGTTGAGCTGTAGGCTTTGTTTTCACGACCTCCCAATTTTCATCTTCCAGGAGATCGGGATGTACCCATATCGGTTGTCCATCTGGTGTCGGGTAAGGAACCAGTTACTCGGACGCTTGGATTGAGTTTATCACCTTGAAGGAAGTAGTGATCTTTTTCTTCGGTGATTTTGATGTTTGTCCACATGTCACCATGTTGACGGAGGCAGGCCCATAGTTTTTGTCAAAGGTGATGACTCCGTTTTTTCCACATCTCGTTTATTTTCTCCCTCACAACGAAGCATTGATTGAGAGGATGCGAGATCATCTGGCGGTATGGACAGTACCGAGGATCGTTGGTTTTTGCCAACATCACCCGGTCTTTTTGGTTCAGGCAAGGTGAGCTTGCCGTTTGCCACAAGCGCCCCAAAGATTTCATCAACACCTTCATCAAACGGGTATTTCTTCTCTACTCGTTCTTTGAAGGCATCTGAGAGTTCAGGTCTCTTACCAGCAGCTTTGTTTTCAGCTTTCTTTGGTGGCTGAGGGGCTGACTTGGTCTGCACATTGAGGACCTCTTTCTTCTTTGGTTTAGAGGTTGCAATGGCGGTTGGCTCTTTTCTTGATGATTTCTAACTGTTGAGGTCTTTAATCATCGTTTCAGCTTCCATGGAAGCTTCTAGGAGTTCTCCCAGGTTCTTTGATTTGTTGCCGATGATCATGGAGCGGATTCTAGCTCTCATGTTGTTACGGCAGATGTCGACTAGCGACGCTTGTGGGCAGTACATCAGAGCATTGTACGCCATTGCTTTCCACTTATGAATAAAGTCATATGTTGATTCATCCTCCCCCTGTTTTAGGCTGCACAGCTGAGCCATAGTAGCGGGATGATCCTCACCTTTGAAGTGAGTCAGGAAGCGTGTCTCTAGCATGGCCCAGTTTTGGATGGAGTCCTCCGGCAGAGTGGAGTACCAATCGAAGGCCGTACCTTTTAGGGTACTTGCAAAGAGGCGGATCTTGAGTGCATCTTGATCCGCGATAGCTCCCGTCAGGATCTTGAAGTGGATGACGTGCTGTCTGGCTGATCCTTTCCCCGTATATGTTTGGAGAGTAGGATGCTTGAATTTGGTGGGGAACGGGACCGAGTCCATCCATAAGGGATATGGTGGCTTGATCCCATGCTCCTTGAGTATATCCTCTTCTTTTGCTTTGGCGAGGATACTGTCTACGTCCTTTTTGGTAAGGGTGCGTGACTCATTTTCTTCTCTGTTTACCTCATCGTCTTGATGATTTGGAGGAGGTTCATTGTTCGCCTGATTTTGGAAGGCGAGGAGAAGGTTTTCCATCAAAGTTTCAATCCTCTGCTGGCCTTGTTCCAACTGCTGGATCGGGTGATCGCATCATCTTGAGGTGGATTGCGGGGTGGTGGCTCAGAATTTGTAGCCAAGACGTTCATCCTTCTTGATTCGAATGAAGAAACTGTCCTGGTGATTGAGCTGGGGCTCATTCTTTTTGAAGAAGAGCTTGAGGAAGGATCACTCTGCCGTCCTTTGCTTGAAGGAGCAGGGAATTCTTCTGAATGTCTTCTTATCCTGGAGACGCTGCGGGTCATCGGACGTCGGACATGGATTTTTGTTGCTGACTTTTGGCGTCTTCTAGTTTTTCCAACCATATGGACGGCAGCAACTTAGTTGGGTCTATCTTTTTCGAACCGTTTGGGAGAGACTTGAAGTGTAGGATGCTGGGTCCTTTGCTTCTCTAGTCTTTTTTGTCTATACGACTCGCGGCGGCGTATGCGACGAGCAATTTGAGCTTCGGTCAACTCTGGCTGGGCTTTGACAACGAAGGATGTGCTCCCTCGGGCGCAGCAGCCGAGCCTGTCTTCTTTGTAGCTGGGCAAGGACAGGATGCGGACCCTATCCTTCGCCTGTTGCAGCGAAGCTTTGAATTTTTGGAGTTCGGCCCCTGTAGAGATGAAGGGTCGAACTGCAGGTTTGTAGGCCTTAGCAGGTGCTTGCAGAGGCCTTGTGATGCATGACTTGATTTTGGGCTTGTAGGAACAAGCCGGCTCATGCTGGGTTGACTTGGGAGTCAGGTTGGAGATGGGTCTCTCTTTTTCATGTAAGCAAGAGGGTAGAACTGGTTCTCCTTGAGTGGGGCCAAGAATGCTGGCTTAGTGGATGTTTGGGATCTTCTCTGTTTTGGTGAAGGTCTTGGGGACCAAGTCTTGGGATAGACCTAGTCGTTTGCTGGTCGAGGCTTCGTGGGGCTGCCACGGGCTTCGGGCCTTTTGGTGCTCGCCTTTGGTGTCACGGAAGTGACACGTTGAGAGGCGAGTTTCTACTTCTTGGAAGGAGTAGTTTGTTCCTCAGGAAGTGGGAATGGTCCCAGCGTCCCAAAGACAATAGTCCGAGGAGTCGAGGTCGACCCGGAGCTTAGAGAGTTGCCGAGGGAGTTGACGCTTCGGCAGCTGATGGGGCGCTTGTAGGTGCGCGTAGTTTGCTTCTGTTGAAGCATGAGTTGGTGCTTGTTTTCGTCGAAGGTAATGGTTAGTGAAGCTGCCATTGTTAGTTTTCGAAAAGTTTCTGAAACAAGACCACATCCATTAGTAATCACAAGAACAATGATCATAAATGGGAAGTTCTATGGTTTTGTCTTTTCAAATTGCTCGAGGGAGATGACACAAGTAATATGAAGAAGGCAAAATGCCATAGAGGGTACAATTGTTCTGATCGCAGGTATGGTAAGCCCAGAATGAGCGTCCCAGTGACTGCTAGAAGCAATTGTGAACTTAAATTCGACTTATTGAGAAGCAGAGCTTACTCGAGGTAAGAAGAATATAAAGTTGGAGTTACAAATGTGCCGGTCTCAATACAGTAGACCCTGAAAGGGCGTACTAGTACCGCTAGACACAAATATTTTAAGACCGCATCCATGAGATGAGATTCTCTGTTTTGAAAGGTCAAGATTGGATTCATCAAAGAGAGTAGATGGTATTCCGATCTGAACACGGGCTCAGAGATTTCCGCGAGCGCCAGTGCTCAGAAAGAAATGAACCATAATTTCTCGGATCTGAATCCAAAAATGACGAGTTTTTTTTTTTTAAAAGGCCAATATCGGGTTCATCAAAGAGAGCAAAAGGCACTCCAATCTGAACACGGGCTCAGCGATTTCCGCGAGCGCCAGTGCTCAGAAAGGAGAAGACCAAGATTTCTTACTTGATAAGGTGAGTGTTTGATCACATGAATTTCAAGTTACCCAGAAGCTTTATTGTTGTTTCTTTATTTAGGTTGATAACTTCATAGTTTTGATAATTTATGAAACAGCTGTTTCTGAGTTTCAACTGAAATTATGCTAATGTATATCATATGCAGTAGTTGTTGCTCATGCAGATAGCATTGGCCGGCGGAAGTTAGCTGCAATGCTTGTTGACTATGAACCACATTCATCAAAACAAGTTTTTCTTAATCCTTTTTTTTTTCTTTCTTTTTGGTGGCCTCATGAAGACCTTGAGCTCACACACTCACACCCACGTCCATATCCAGCTGGGCTATAGCTGGGGACCTTTGGATCCTTCCATATAGGTTGTCAATTGTCATATTTGTAGAATGTCATTTGACATCCATACTTGTCATTGTCTTGACTAACTAATTGTTATCAAGGCATTGCCTACTAGATGATTATTAAAGTTGTTGAAAGAAGTATTGCCAACAAGTAGTTAAGTTCTGTCTTTTGAACTTAGGTTCCCCTCTTACTAAGCATAGGAGAGGAAGACACAGCATTGGTGAAGGCAACTGAAAGTGGTGATACTGACCTTGTTTATCTTGTACTCTTTCATATCTGGCAGAAGGTATTGCTTTCAACAAAATTTGATGCTGCATTTATTTATCTTGTCACATTTATATTGTCTTGTTACTACAGAGTGAATCAAAATTTTCCCCATGTCTCTGTGGATCAGAATACTGCATAAATGAATGTTACATGTTTCAAATTTTATACATCAGTGTCTATTTGTTGGGTGGTTTTCACTTACAGAAGCCTCCTCTGGAGTTCTTTGGAATGATACAGGCAAGGCCTCTGCCCGCGACTTATTCATAACATTTGCACGGCATTAGGTTCTCTACTGCATACTTTGAATCACATTTAAGATTGATTTCTTTCTAACTTTTTCTACTTTTTAAAACCCATCTGTGAAATCAAGTATTCAAGGATTTTTTTTTTCAGTTATATTGTATTTATTATTTTGATCTGCTTGCAGGTGTTATAAGCATGAATTCATGAAGGACTTCTGTCCGTCAACTGGCCAGCTTCAAGTAGGTTTTTTAAAGCACACTCCTTGGTGTTCCCTTTCCCTCCTCTTAAGATCAATGGTTTTCCTTGGTCTTTCTAGTGTGTGCGAGTTTTAAGTGCATGTATATGTGTTGTGCATGAGTGTGCTCATGCATGTGTGTATGAGTGCTTTCCTTAAGATCAATGATCTTTTCTAAATTTTGACCATTAGGATTGACACACCAACCTAATCCATACCATATATTAACCATTGGAATTGCTTGCTCTATGTACCATTTACAAAGGGGGTGTTCTTGCATATGAATTCGCTGCATTAAAAGTGAAAAATGATTTCAAGGTTATCAAATATAGTCCTCTTGTACTGCTCGCTTTTCTTTTTAATAAAAGTAGCCATTCAAAAAATTAAAATAAAAAACTTTTTCCTCTTTTTATTTTTTTGGCGACAGGTTTTCCCATATAATATTTTATGAGAAGTTTGCATATGTCATTTTGTTTAGATTTCTGCTGTCATCATGTACAACAAATGGTTTCATAATTATAACCGTAGTATTTTTAATTTAAACAGGTTATAAGCCCTTTGTAGAGGCTTGCATTGATGCTGATGAGAAAGCGGAGGCACTCAAATACATTCCAAAGCTCGCCGATCCCCGTGAGAGAGCAGAGGTATTACAAAGATTTTGTTGTGGTAGAAGTTCAAAGATTTTGTTGCTTAAGTGCTTGTTGAATGAGCCAAACCTCATATATATTGTTCTGATTGCACATGTCAGGTTGAGATTTGATAATGGCCTTGAGATCTGAAATTTGCTGGAGTTCTGGGCTCCATGATTGAGATTCAGGGCTAGTGAGTAAACCCTGGTCCGTCCTTTGATGTTGTTGATGTAACCAAAACAATCTAATCATGGAGACATTATGAGATGATAACTCTGTAGAATGTTTTCTAACATAATATATATATAGCTATCTATAATGCCATGTGCTCTGGACATTGCTGTGTTCTCATTGCAACTGAGAGGACATTAAAAGCTCACTTGATCATAAGATTATACGTACCCATTTGATTAACAACTAGCTATTTTAGTTGATTAGGTTTTTAAAGTTTCCTAGATAAAAATTAATCTACTGGGCCTGGGCTTGTTTTGGTAGAATCTCCCTACTTTCTTTACATCATTAATGCTTAATCTTACATGTATTAGATTCTTGATCACCTAGATTCCTTACCTTGACACTCCAGCAAGCATATTACTCATTTACATGGCATGGCATGCACTCAATTTAATCAAGTTTGACTTGCAAGAAGTGAGGACTGAGTAAGAATGGCATCGTAAAGACTACTTAACCCTTTTGCATGATTATTGACCCATAATCATTTCTTATGTTTAAAGGCTTCTAACCCTAATGCTGAGTCAAGATACCTGTGGGGGGAAATTCGAAGTAGGACTTTGGATTGGGCTTTGGTGGAAGCACCTACAATACCTATACTATCCAAATGAGATTTAAGCAAGGGTATTCTTCATCCTCAAGATTATTAAGCAATGGCCAACTGGTTGTTTCCATGATCACCAAGGGGAAGGATGTTGATCACTAGATCAATATGGCAAAAAAATTGTTGAAGAAAAGCAGAAACAAGCGCTTGCATGACATTATGCTTAATCTACAACAAGACCAACCATCATCTGTACAAAATCACCCAACAAGTTGTCTTTCAATATCCTCTATTATGACTTGGTTCTCATATCATTTCTCTGGTCACATACGAATTTCACATCTCAAACTTGTTACTAAACCAAACACATCAGTAGACTTCACATTCATCATCAGTTGTCAAAATGCAGGCAATGTCACATGATTTTCGTTGACTAGCGTAACAATCAAAAGCGTATAACAGCTACCCAAGCATAGTAAATGTTTTGCTTAATAAAAACAAACTACATGAGTTGCACAATAATAGGAAAATGAACAATGTTTGATGACATATATAGAAACTTAAATTTCAAAAGGTTTGAGAACATGGAATGACCTTGGTCTGAGAGCCTGGAAGATATATTCAGTTGCATTTGGGGGTATAGTGTGTGACAATTCATATGATTTTGTACCTGCAAATCCACTAGAAAGAAATTCACAGAAACTTATTTAAATTGGAAAATAAATGCCGCTTCTAAAATGAAAGACAAATAAATTGTCACATGGAAGGTAAATATGAAAACCACTGTTAGGACCATTTTGGATTGGCCATTAGTACAGAATCCATTAACAACAAATTAAAACTTATCGATATCAAAGGAATAATTTTTGAATAAAAGAAGTTCAATAGATGTTCTCATAACTTTAGAGGGAAACAAGAAGACGAGTAGCTTCCCTAATATGATAAAATCAGACTGGAAGTAGATAATTGATCAATTTTAACACCTTTATGCTCGTACTTCAGTTTTCAATGCATTTTGTTTGCAATGATTTTCTAGTCAGGTAATGATTCACAATTAAAACAAAGGTTACCTCAATAAACTGTAAGGCATTGATTTTGTATGGAGTCCCTAAAAAAAACAAAAAATAATAGAGGCTAAGAGTTAGCCAAAGAACCCAAAGAGTAAAAAAGAAGAAAAAGAAAAGTTATGAAAGAGGACTAACCTGCGTTCAGAGAGCACGCGGTCCGCGGTGACCGGGTTCAGAGGGCACGTGGTCCACGATGGCGGATACAACCTTTCTCGGAGTTGTTTTCAGTCGTAAAAGGGTCACATAGAGCAAGAGATTTAAAGGACTCCTGAGGGATGGAACCACCAGAGCATCTGGCGGGAGCAGGCAGATCTCCATGCCTATGAGGAACGTAAGAGGCCACTGATAAAAGTCTCTCCCCCTTGGCCGGCTCATCTCTCCTACTAGAGGTAATGGTGAACGCGAAGCAGAGGAGAGCCCCTACTTATAGGTGGAGAGGAGGCTCGGGTTCCAAGATCTCATTTAAGGGGTATGGCCTCCCACGGCTTCACGTGCGGCGCACGTTACCTATGAGTTGACTGGCTAATCAGATGGTGACAAGTGGAGTCATCTGCTTATTTTCCACATCGATCGTACTGCTATACTTAGTACTATTTATGAGCCTCAGAATGTGGGATACTAGGATAGATAACAATGAAAACCCCCAGGTAGCTTCATTCTAACTTAAGCAACCTTCCTACCACAAGCCATCAATATCTAGCCGAACTCAAAACACAAGAATCACAGCGAAGAGCAAGAGTTGCAAAAAGGAGACACAACCCAGTTTTATAATTTGATTTCCATTTACAAGGTTAAAAGTTACAAGTGAAAAAGTCCAAAGATACAATCGGAAAGCGGAAAGCATCAAAAATTTACAAGGAAGGACTTCGGCAAGCGTCGAGGGCTAGAGCAACGTCCTCATCATTTCTCTGGAGGACCGGTCGCCTCGGCAACAGGCGCGGTCGTTTCTGACACATCCGTGGGAGGAAGAGACAGAGCAACATCCAGAGGAGTGTCAGCAGCGGGCGCTTCGATGTGGGGACTCTCAGGAAAGGGGGCAGGGCTCGATTCTGATCCCGGGCCGAATACTTAGGGAGATTCTGATGGACCGGATGATCTTCAGGAACCCCCGCTTCTTTTGGTGCAGCTCGGCATCCTTCCTCGAACATGATAGAGCTTATCTCCCCCACTTGTCTTTCATAGTCCTCCGTTGCCCGGTCCACTCCCTTCTGGAAAGTAGCATGGATCTCAGCCGGAGTGAAGACTTGAGGTCAGCGTTCTCCTTCAACGACTGCTCTAGCTCGGCCTTCTGCCTTGCCAGTTGGGCTGTCGACTCGGCCCTTTGTTTCTCCAGCTCGGTCTCCAGCTCGAGTACCCTCTTTGTCTTCGACCGGACCTCCCTTTTTAGCTCATGGGTCTTGGCCGTGAGATTGGTGATGCTAGTCACCGCCACCTCATTTTCCGTAGTCAGCTCAGCGTTGCTCTTCGTCGAGTCCGCCAGCCTACTTTGGCAATCTGCCAAGTCCTTCCTGAGCTTCTCCCTCTCAGATTCCAGCTGCAAGACTCTGGAAACGTTCTTGTCGCTCCTCTCCACGACCAGTTGGAGCCTCTGTACATTCTGCAAAAGAGAGCCATTAGGTGTGAGAAGCCGAAGCAGAATTTATCAAAGTTGACCGAAGATTACTTATTATGAGAGCAACCTGAATCGCCAAAGCCAGTAGACACTCATTGTCGTACTTCACGTGCTGCTCCATATCACGCGGGAGGGCGCAAGCTTTGGCAAGCACCCCAATAACTGGGGGGTTCCCCGCTACCCGGTCCTCCACGATCAAGGGCCTCCCGGGCTGAGTCTCCAGCTTCGGCCTCCATGGCGCCGGCACAATGGGATGAGACCGATCTAGAGCCTTGCCCCAAAGGTCCGCTGTCCTCACATCCCTTCTCGGGGGGAGCCTTGTCCGCCGGTGCGCTCTTCTCAGGAAGATCCTTCCCTCCAGGGGTGCGTGCAGACCCTTTATCCTTTGGGCCCTTCTGAGCCCCAGAGTCTCTTTCCCCCTTGGACCTCTTGCTGGATGGGAATCCATCCCTCGTACCGTCAAGAGAGCGTCATCGAGTTCCCACACTCGGGGCGACAATAAGGGCGGAGGAGACCGCGGCACCGCCCGAACTAGAGGCTGCACGGGTATTGGCAGAAGAGGGCGTTGCCGAAGAAGAAGATCGGCTCTTGAATCTGGCCGTCAGGTCCTTGGTTCTCAACAGAGGCAGATCTCCTTCCATCCTCTCCTCTTGGTCAGAGGAATAAGCTTCTACAGCCTCTGTCAGGCTCACTGACCCCGAACTAGCCGAAGTGGACGCCTCGGCACCAGATGCAATCCGGCGAGCGATGGGATTGGTCAGCGGAATACCCCCTGCTATGGCTAAGGTGACGGAAGGTTCGCCTATCTGCGGCTCATCCCCTTGCACTGCTTCGACCCTTTTATAGTGACCGCGGTACCTCAGCGTGTAGCCCAACAGCTTCCAGGCCAACCTGTTTTCGTACCCGGTGTATTTTTCTACCTTTTTGTGGTCGGCTACGTTCTTTTTCTAGCCGTCACTTGCCGCACGACGTTGCCTCTCTCGTAGATCTGCACGACAAGACAAAACATCAGTTCGGCAATTCGAAGGGTGAATAAGATGAGCAAAATCGAGGGACGGTATTTACTTGGGAGTTGGGACGACCCCGAGGTGGCTCGGGACCATGTGCGTTCTGTCCTCACCAGCACCAAACTCCTAGTCCCCCGAGACGAAAAGAGGTCATCCTCGGCATTCTTATTTGAATCTTCCAAGGCCGAGATGAAGCCCTTCCGGAGTTGTTTCACCTAGAGGTAGTAGTTGCCTCCCCCGGCCTTACAAATGTCATATGCATCCTCGATGTCATGGACACCGAGGTTGATTCCTAAAACCTCGTTAAGCTTGGCCGTGCCCATGACGACCTTGTAGCCATTGGGCA
This sequence comes from Litsea cubeba, assembly GCA_012931725.1. Classification (NCBI taxonomy): domain Eukaryota; kingdom Viridiplantae; phylum Streptophyta; class Magnoliopsida; order Laurales; family Lauraceae; genus Litsea; species Litsea cubeba. Next base: position 107,863,689 of record CM022944.1, read on the forward strand.
TCAGCTGGCAGGGGGCGAGAGACCAGGTGCTGAGGCAAACCCTAAGCAAAGGGTGTAAGGGAAACCTAACCCCACCCTCGATTACAGAAATCAAAGGGAACGGCATCCAGCCACCGGACAGGCAACGCAGGGCGTAGTCGGAAGGAGCCGCCGGCCTAACGCGGACCCCCTCCGGTATGCCGTACACATCCCTAAATTTGGCTATACCCTCAGGGGTCTCTAACTGAAACTTATGGCCAGTCATCTCTACGGTCCGGGTTTGAAAGGGAAGGCAAAGAGAAACCCTAAGGGGGAAAAACCCTAAAAAGCGCAGACTCAGGATGACTTACAGATAAATGGATCTGGAGCAAAGATCAATCTGGGCATGCGATATCCTTGACGTAACGCAATCGTCCTCGCCTGAATATCTCTAGAGAAGTCTTGCGAGAGTGAGGATGGAAAGTAGAGATAAAGAAGATGAGGCAGAAGAAGACGCCCTTATTTATAAGGGAAAGGAAGCCTTCCCTGGGCACCATTAAGGAATCTGAAAGGGCCGCATCGCGAATCGCGCATGTCCCATCAATTTGACAGCGTAGTCAGCCATACAATGACATGTGTCACTGCTGGCTCGTTCCCCACAATAGGCAGGGCGTAGTATTGATTACCTTGAAGAGTCGGAACGGCGCTGGAAAATGATCGGACATCTCCCATCAGATTCTCTATAGTATCCGACCTCAAAGTGCTAGAGACCCTAAGAAGTCAGAAGCTAGGGGACAATTGTGTGGGGTGATTTTTAAGGTACCTAGATTACGTTAACCCCGGCGATAAGATGCCGGCTAAGCACGCCCACGTGTCGTCCAAGCGCACCTCGGCGATGGAGTCAGAGCATTAGCCGAGACCAGATATGGCTCGGCTACGCACTTTGACCTTAGCTACGCACTCTGACCTCGGCTACACACTCTGACCTCGGCTACGCATTCTGACCCCGGCCAAGGGAGTCAGGTCGCCAGTTGAGAAGTACTGTGATCGCTTGCCTACTTCTGCTATGTCATCAGACACGTGGCTTAGTACGGGCATGCGCAAATGAGACAGATAGGCCATCCTAACTGTCCACAATCTTCACCAGATCACTGACAAGGCGGCATCCAGCGGCTGTAGCTAGATCGTGGCAGAGCCCGAGGATGGATCCGATGAGACCTCAACGGCCAATGACTTGGGACAGGATCAGGCCCAACATGACATGCATTTAATGCGATGTGGGCTGATCGGACTGGCAATAAATGCATTGTAGGCTATGATGGATCCTCATTTATTACTTTGTGGGCTGATGAGATCGTTCCTATCAAATCTAAGGGCCCACTCCAAGATATCAGGTAAAATCCCCTATAAATATGAGGACGTTCCAAGACAAAGGTATGCATACACATCCCCTCTTGAGCCGTTACTCTGTCTCCCTTCTTCTCCGATCTTTTTTGAGTCCATACACTAACTTAGGCGTCGGAGAGCCTTGCACCGCCTATGCCAGGGTCCTCTGATTGTTTGTTTCTCCCCTTTCAGGCTCTAAGGCAGCTAATCTTTATCGGTTCTTTGGATAAGTCCTACCAGGCACCCCCTAATCTTGTGAGTTATATTTTTGCACTCACACAAACTATTCTTTAAATATTTTTAAGTTAATTTTCCATTATTTTTAGACGGTTTCATTCCTTTTATGAGGCCAAATGAAAATGCTTTTAATTTCAAACTAATCACTCCAACATATTTTCAGTCGTTACAGGTATAAAAGGCAACTAATCATTGAATAAAACGATAATAAAACCAAACCAAGCCAAGCCAAGCCTTTTCCCACTAGGTGGGGTCGGCTATATGGATTTGACGACACCAATCAAATCTGTTTAGGGCCATGTCCTCCGTTAGATCCATGTAGGCAAGATCATGTTTAATAGTTTCTTTCCAACTTCTCTTGGGTCTCCCTCTCCCTCTCCTACTCTTGGCAAACTCCATGCTTTCACACCTTTTAACATGTGCCTCTGTTGGACGCCTTTTAACATGGCCGAACCATCTCAGTCGATTTTCTCTCATTTTATCTCCAATCGGTACTATTCCTACTATGCCCCTAATCTCCTCATTCCTAATCCTATCTCTCCTTGTGATCCCGCACATCCATCTTAGCATTCTCATCTCCGCAACTTCCATCTTCTTGACATGATTATGCTTTACTGCCCAACACTCTGATCCATATAACAACACTGGCCGTACCGCCACCTTATAATACTCTCCTTTAACCTTGAGGGGGACTTTCCGATCACACAAGACCCCCGAAGCACTCCTCCATTTGGTCCACCCGGCTTGAATCCTGTGACTTACATCAGTATCAATCCCTCCATCCTGTTGCTGTTGGAAATAGGGTGGGCCTCTAGGATAGGTTTCAAAAACTTTTGACCCACTTGATGCAGGGATCAACTATCCAGAAGGCTATAAAACCCAATCCAAGATCTATGTCCTCAATCTCAGCCATCATGGTCAGTAAATACAATCTATCTATAAGATAGAAACAACAACAATAAATCTACAACATGCAAGGAAGTAGATTATACCTTTGGAGCTCGGTTGTGCTCTAATGGAGAAGTTGCGTCTTTCTTTGATGATGAAACACTTTCACTAATCAAATAGGGATCTCCAAGACCTCTTGATCTTCCACGCTATGACCCGTATTAGATTCTCCTTTTTCTCAAGAAGATGGTGGGATCTCCAAGAGAAAACTACTAGGAACTCTAGGGAGGAACTAGAAAGAGAACTAGAAGAGGGAGAGGAAGAAGAGCATGTGCAACTATTGCACAAAAGGGCCTTGGGCGTGAATCCCTAGGCTAGGAGTATGCATGGACGTCCAAGCCCTCCTCTCCTCTATTTATAGCTTAAAAGCAATTAAGCCACCTCCTCTTTTTGATTGAAATAGAAGTCTCACTTCTTTAACAATTAGTAACTCTCTTCTATTACTAGTTAAGATAGAAGTCTTACTTCCACAATAATTAGTAACTTACTATATCATAATTAGAAGTCTCACTTCAAATATGATTAGTATCTTTCCAATTCCTTTCTAATTAAAATAGAAGTCTCACTTCTACTAAAATTAGTAAGTCTACTATTACCACTATTAGAATTCACACTTCAAATAGAAATAGTAACTTTCCTTTTAGAGTTCAACTAGAATTAGATACTTTCTAATAATTGGGCTAGCGTGGGGACCACTAGGGATTCCTTAGAAAGCTGGCTCCAACTGGGACACGCGACCCCACATCTCATGTGTAATCCGGGCCCACAGTTAATTGCAAATAATTCCACTATATAAATGCAATTGAACTCCAGTCTTAGGAATATTACATAGAAGACCCTAAACTTCCACATTACCACAAGTAGACCCCTCTATCAATATCCATGGATCAATTGGACCTGTCTTCCAAACTAGATCCATATCTTATTATCCTTCAGCCCCAATTAATTATAATGATCATAGGTACCTTTCCAATTAACTCTTAATCGGAATGGGTGCGCACTTACCAATGATAAATCCATTAATTGGCACAAGGGGATATTAGAGATAGATTCCATCTTGACCATTGAATGTTCCCACAGCTTTACTACCATGTACCCAAATCACCGAGGTGTTGACCTACAGTTGGCCTCACTCATTGGTGACTCAAAGCAAATGAATAGATAGAAACTTGAGTTCATTAATGTCTCAGGATTGAGAGCCTATTGCTAGGGAATTATGAGAGCAGACCTTAAAATAAAGACATTGTTTATAAGGTGCTTCTCATGGTCCTTCAATACATCTAATGTACCAGCACTATGATCCAGAATCTTACATTCTGATGATCGAGACAAATCACACTATCTCATAGTAATCAAAGTGCTGCAACCTTGTCAGTATGAGATGTCCAGTCTCATCACTGGTTGTGAAGATATTTAAGTATAAGAATTGTCACACATGTCTCCTGTATGTGGATCTCATCCATACACATGTGTTACATCTAATATACTTGTGGACCCCAGTTCATCTCATGATCCATCATGTCATTCGTATTGGTTATGTGCAAGTATATAATAAATTACTATTCATCTCATGAAAGGAAAGCATGAATATATGAATAAATAAAGAATTTAATCAATTTATTATATCATCTACTGGATTGAGTCCATAAAACTAACAGTTGCACCATAGATCCAAGGTACCTAAAGTTTTCTTTTTCTACTATCTTTTGTGTGCCCAAACTTACTTCTATGTTACCAGGTGTCTGTTGGATATCGCGATCACTGAGAGGGGGGGTGAATCAGTGATTTTTAAAACCAGGTCCAATTCAACAACAAAACAAGTCAAACCACACAATGACACCAGATTTAACGTGGTTCACCAAAAGGCTACGTCCACGGATCAAAACCGTCCGAACACCGATCCGGTACAGGTCTGAATATATTTAGTCGCACCAACGACAAAGAGCACCAACCCTTAGTTTCAGATAGCACCAACTATCTAGGAAGCACCGACTCCCCTTACAATTTATCTGCACCCACAGATAGGATCACCAAACCCCAAACACCAAGCACCAACTTGATGTTTAAAAACAGAATAGAAGATTAACTCTGTCTACAGCCCTTCCCCTCTACAATTCTCTCTCTCTCAATCCCTTACAAATTGAAAATTAAACATAAACAGAGAGACACTTATCTTATGGACGAAACATCATCTTCAAGAACATATCCTCGTCCACACTTGCTGTAGAATGATGCAGCACAACAGCAACAGCAACAGCACCAGCACACAGCACACTCTTCTCTCTTCTCTTCTCTCTTTTCTCTTCTCTTCTGGTGTGTCTTTAGAACGACCCATACATGCCTTTATATAGGTTATAGTAACCCTTAATTGTATTCAAAATAGGCTACAATTCGTTTAGAAAGAGTCCCAAACAAATTAGATAAGAGTGCTGAATTTTCGTGTAAGACTTCTGTTTCTGCGCAATTCTGATCCCGTGCTCGGTCGACATCCTGCCTTGCTCGGTCGACATCATACACTATCTGGAATCAGTCAATTATAGCGCTCGGTCGACATCCTGAGGTCCCGGTCGACCGAAAGACACACTGTGTCACGAAAATAACTGGAGCTACCTGAATCTGTTTCTGCAGGTTTCTTCTTGCTCGGTCGACCGCATGGGGTGCCCGGTCGACCGCGTGCTCTGCTTCAGGACTTCTGAATTCCTGACTGTTTCAATTCTGATTTCTTCTTTTAAGCTCTATCAACACCAGCCTTTTAACATCTCGTTTGTGACAATGTGTTGACAATAATTCCAACTCAAGAACAATACTTGAGATACTAATTCTTCAATTCATCAAAAGACTTCTCAAGTCATCTCAAATTCCAACAATCTCCCCCTTTGGAATTGTTGGCAACACTATTGGAACTTCAACACTTTCAACTCCAGCTTGCAGCTCTTCCAAGTTCTTTTCAACACTTACTTGGAACCAATGATGAAATTCTGAAATAACAATCATGCACTGTCAACAATCTCCCCCTAGCTTTCATAGCATAACATCTCTCCTTGCTATCATAGCATAACATCTCTCCTTGCTTTCATAACATAACATCTCTCCCCCTTTGACAACAAGTCCAAAGGGACCAAACCGAGGAGCGAATAGGATATTCAATGAATGCATTGCTCCCCCTTTCAAGCACAACTCCTACGGTTTAGGAGAGTGAGTAACTCCTAACTTTTTCCGGAGATACTCGAAGACTTCCTTTGGCAGAGGTTTCGTGAAAATATCAGCCACTTGCTCAGTTGTTGGAACATATTCCAACTTGACCTCTCCATCAGCAACTTTATCTTTAAGAAAATGATAACGAATTGCTACATGCTTTGTTCGAGAGTGCTGAACAGGATTCTTAGATATATGAATTGCACTCGTGTTGTCACATAGGATCGGCGTAGGATCCGTTGTAGGAACTCCTAGATCAGAGAGCATTTGCCGCATCCATAACACTTGCGTACAACAAGTTGCCGCTGCAATATATTCCGCTTCCGCTGTCGAAAGGGATACTGAGTCTTGCTTCTTACTATGCCAAGCAACTAATCTTTCTCCAAGATAAAATGCGCCGCCGCTAGTACTCTTGCGATCATCTACGCATCCAGCCCAATCGGCATCAGAATATGCAACAAGAGTGAAGGATTTTCCTTTGGGATACCAGATACCAAGCTCCATTGTACCTTTCAGATATCGAAAGATTCTTTTCACTGCTGTAAGGTGCGTTTCAGTTGGTGCTGCTTGAAAACGTGCAACCATACATACTGCTTGTAGAAGATCTGGTCTTGTAGCCGTCAAGTAGAGCAAGCTTCCTATCATAGAGCGATAGGTGGTATGATCAACGGACGAGGCCTTATCATCTTTGCTAAGCTTCGTGTTCGTTGACATTGGTGTGCTCACTGGCTTGCTGTCTTCCATATTGAACCGTTTCAGCATTTCCTTAATGTACTTCATTTGTGATATGAAGATGCCATGTTTCAGCTGCTGCACTTGTAAACCAAGAAAGAACTTTAGTTCTCCAAGCATTGACATTTCAAATTCTTTCTTCATCTCTTCAGCGAAATTCCTGCACATCTCCCCATCATTGCCACCAAAGATTATGTCATCAACATAAACAATGACAACCAGCTGTTTGCTTAACTCAGTTTTGACATACAGATTGCTATCAACCATTCCTTTTCCAAAATCGATCTTGCGGAGATAGAGATCCAGCCTTGCATACCATGCCCTTGGCGCTTGTTTCAGTCCATAAAGAGCCTTTTTCAACTTGCACACTAGATCTGAATTTTTGCTGATGAGAAAACCATCAGGTTGCTCAATGTAGACCTCTTCTTCAAGTAAACCATTCAAGAAGGCTGACTTTACGTCCATCTGAAATACCTTGAAGGTTTTGTATGCTGCCAATGCAAGAAACATACGAATAGCTTCCAGACGAGCCACCGGTGCAAAGGTCTCTTCAAAATCTATGCCTTCAACTTGAGCATAGCCTTTACAAACCAACCTTGCTTTGTTTCTAATGACTTGACCATCTTCATTCAGCTTATTCCGAAAGACCCCATTTAGTACCAATAACATTCTTATCAGTAGGTCTAGGAACAAGTTCCCATGTGGAGTTCTTCTCAATTTGCTCCAACTCCTCATGCATAGATTTCAACCAACTTTCATCGAGACTGGCTTCAGCCACAGTCTTGGGTTCAATGGTGGACACAAGTGAGTAATTGCTAACTACACTTTGTCTAGTTTGAACGCCTGCCTTAGGATCTCCAATGATTTGATCCTTAGGGTGTTGCTCTACCCAAGTGCTGTGCTTCTTAGGTGTAGTATCTTCTGAGTCATCCTTTGATTGCTCAGAATCATTAGATTCAGCCATCTCATCATCAATCTCACTCGAGTCCTCATAAACTGGACTGTCATTATGAGTTGCATTCTTTGGTTCAATATTCTCATCTATTCTCACATCAGCACTTTCTATGATTTTTCTGGTTCTTTTGTTAAGACACCTATATGCCTTGCTAGTAGAGGAGTAACCCAGAAATATACCTTCGTCAGCTCTTTCTTCAAATTTGCCCGGATTTTGTTCGAGCCGCTTGATGTAACACTTGCTGCCGAAGACTCTGAAGTGCTTGACTGTTGCTTTTCTTCCAAACCATAGCTCATAGGGAGTTTTGACTTCATGTGGCCTGATCAAGCATCGATTTTGAATGTATACAGCCGTATGAATTGCCTCTTTCCAATACTTGTCAGCCATCTTGCTTTCACTTAGCATCGTACGAGCCATCTCTTGTACGGTGCGATTCTTCCGTTCCACAACTCTATTTTGCTGTGGAGTTCTAGGGGCTGAGTACTGTCTTTGAATGCCATGATGTTCACAATATTTAGTGAACTCTTCAGATGTGAACTCGCCTCCACGATCAGACCTTAAAATCTTGATACGTTTTTCCAATTGATTTTCAACCTGTGCTTTAAACACTTTAAAACGATCAAGTGCTTGATGCTTATGCTTAAGAAACAATACCCATGTCATACGAGTATAATCATCAATGCATAACATGAAATACTTATCTCCATTGGTGCTTTGAGTTCGCATCGGTCCACAGAGATCAGTGTGCACTAGCTCAAGAGGTTTCTTGGAATGATGCTCCTTTGACTTGAACATAACCCTCGTTTGCTTTCCCTTTTGGCAAGAGTCGCAAATGGGATTGGAAGGCTTTTCAACTGTAGACATGCCTCTTACAGCCTTTGAATTGCAAATCTTTGACATGTTATCAAAGCTTAGATGCCCAAGGCGTTTGTGCCACAACCAACTTTCCTCTGTCCGACTCATCAAGCAGGTCTTTTCAGCTCCATCTGACAAGGTATAGAGATTTCCAGCAGTTCTTGATCCAGTTGCCACTGTTTTGCCATTGCTACTCTTCTTGATGGCAAACCCATTCTTTGTGAAGATAACTTCGTGACCCTTGTCACAGATCTGGCTCACACTAAGGAGGTTGTGTCTCAATCCAGACACATATAAGACTTCTTCCGATCTGATCTTGTTTGCCATAAGCTGAATAACACCTTTTCCGCAGATTTTGGCACCATCATTGTTGCCAAACTTCACTGAACCGCCTTCATAGTGCTGTAATTTGATGAATTTCTCTTTATCACCAGTCATATGGCTTGAACAACCACTATCAAGGACCCATGGTGCTGCCTTCTTTTGTGCATTGAATGCCATTTGCACAATGAGAGATTCTTTGGGACTTTCTGCACTTTGCTTTGCTCTCCAAGCCTTGACTAACTTGGGTTTCTTTTCAACCTGAAATTGGTTAGCTATAGGCAACCTACAATCCCTAGCCAAGTGTCCATAATTATGACATATATAGCACTCAATTTTGTGGCTGTTTAGGATTGAAAAAGGGTTCCTAGTCACAAGTGGGCTGTTTCTAACATAGAATCTACAATCAGCTCTTTTATGTCCAAACATATTACAATGAAAGCAATAACCATAGAATTTGTATCTTCTTTGTGGCTGGTTAATCTTCATTACCTTTCTAACAGGAATGGACTCCTTTCTAGGTTGAGTGGGCTTCATAGAGTTAGAAGGTGCAGTGACTTGCTTCACAAACTCTTTCTTTTCAGGAGGTGCAATCTTAGAGGATTCACCTTTCTCAAATCCTAGACCAAATCTGAAGTGGGCAGGTCTTTGAACTTTCAGTAGTTCATCGAGTTTCATAGTCCCTTCAATCGCTTGGAGTGCTTTGAGTTTTTTGCTATTTTCCAAATTTTCAACCTTTGCTCTAGCGATCTCAGTTTCAAGTTTCATAACCTCTTCCTTTTTGATACTTATTTGGTTTTCAAGGACTTCTACCATTCTTTTATATTCTTCTACTTGAGTTTTCAAAGCAATAATAGAACTTTCAGATTCATGGAGAAGTTTCAGATTTTTCTTACTTGATTTGCGTTCCATGCTAAGCTCCTCAAGTGCGGCTATGAGTTCCTCTTCAAGATTAACTTCAGCCTCCTCATCCTCTTCCGGATCTAGCTCTTCTTCTTCTTCAACAGTGACCATGAAGAGAGCTTCGGTTGATTCATCATCGTCTGAAGTTTCAGACGTGCTGTCATCTTGTTGACATAGAAAGTTTTTAGCTTTGCCTCTTTTTCTGAAATTTCTCTTTCCTTTACTCTTTTCAGCATAAGAGTCATTATCATTGTCTTCTTTTAGCGGACACTTCGCAGCAAAGTGACCAACACCTCCACAATTGAAGCATTTAAAGGGTAGCTTCCCTTTGTACTTGCCAATGCTTCCTTTCTTCAACTTTCTAACAAATTGAGCCTCAAGCTCATCATCATCAGAATCAACATCATGACCAGCAGTCTCTTTTGCCTTTTTCTGAACTTTGAAGGCGGCTTCTTTATCAGATGAAGACGTCTTTCCTATGCGCATCTCATAGGCAGTTAGAGAACCATGTAATTCATCCATGGAAAATGCATTTAGATCTTTGGCTTCTTCGATGGCTGAGACTTTTGAATCAAACCGGGGAAGAAGAGATCTTAGAACCTTTTTGACGATGACCGGCTCTTTAATCTCCTCCCCTAGTCCACGAATGTCATTCGTGACTTCATTCACTCGTTGCATATACGATTCAACATTCTCGCTTTCCTCCATGCGAAGAGACTCGAATTGAGAGCGATGAGTTTGCAATTTGGCTTCTTTAATCTTCTCATCACCTTCATGTATGCTTTGCAACTTGTCCCAAATTTCCTTGGCTGTTTTGCATGCAATTACTTTGACAAGCTCGCTGTCCACAAGGCCACTAAAGAGTGCATTCTGCGCCTTGGAGTCGTTGTCTGCCAACTTCTTCGATGCAGTATCATTGGGTACGGTGGCAGTATTGTAACCGACTCTGACAGCCTCCCAAACATCATAGCCAAGAGATTTGATGAAGGCTTGCATCCTAATCTTCCAAAAAGAGTAATTAGAACCATCAAACAGAGGTGCTTTCATATTCCCTGTATTGACTGCCATGTGATTTGACAAGAGATCACCCTTAGCGTATTAAACTGATCAAGGGAGCCTTGCTTTGATACCAATTGTTGGATATCGCGATCACTGAGAGGGGGGGGGGGGTGAATCAGTGATTTCTAAAACCAGGTCCAATTCAACAACAAAACAAGTCAAACCACACAATGACACCAGATTTAACGTGGTTCACCAAAAGGCTACGTCCACGGATCAAAACCGTCCGAACACCGATCCGGTACAGGTCTGAATATATTTAGTCGCACCAACGACAAAGAGCACCAACCCTTAGTTTCAGATAGCACCAACTATCTAGGAAGCATCGACTCCCCTTACAATTTATCTGCACCCACAGATAGGATCACCAAACCCCAAACACCAAGCACCAACTTGATGTTTAAAAACAGAATAGAAGATTAACTCTGTCTACAGCCCTTCCCCTCTACAATTCTCTCTCTCTCAATCCCTTACAAATTGAAAATTAAACATAAACAGAGAGACACTTATCTTATGGACGAAACATCATCTTCAAGAACATATCCTCGTCCACACTTGCTGTAGAAAGATGCAGCACAACAGCAACAGCAACAGCACCAGCACACAGCACACTCTTCTCTCTTTTCTTCTCTCTTTTCTCTTCTCTTCTGGTGTGTCTTTAGAACGACCCATACATGCCTTTATATAGGTTATAGTAACCCTTAATTGTATTCAAAACAGGCTACAATTCGTTTAGAAAGAGTCCCAAATAAATTAGATAAGAGTGCTGAATTTTCGTGTAAGACTTCTGTTTCTGCGCAATTCTGATCCCGTGCTCGGTCGACATCCTGCCTTGCTCGGTCGACATCATACACTGTCTGGAATCAGTCAATTATCGCGCTCGGTCGACATCCTGAGGTCCCGGTCGACCGAAGACACACTGTGTCATGAAAATAACTGGGAGCTACCTGAATCTGTTTCTGCAGGTTTCTTCTTGCTCGGTCGACCGCATGGGGTGCCCGGTCGACCGCGTGCTCTGCTTCAGGACTTCTGAATTCCTGACTGTTTCAATTCTGATTTCTTCTTTTAAGCTCTATCAACACCAGCCTTTTAACATCTCGTTTGTGACAATGTGTTGACAATAATTCCAACTCAAGAACAATACTTGAGATACTAATTCTTCAATTCATCAAAAGACTTCTCAAGTCATCTCAAATTCCAACAGTGTCCTACTTTGACTAAAAAGATAATAAAAATCAGAACATATTTGAATGAGCCCACTAAATGAATTTTATGCTCATCTTTGTTCATGTGAGAACTATTTCCACCGAGTTACCATGAGAGCTTTTTGTGCGGCACAAACTGGGACTAGGGGATGAAAAGATTTATATGAGACCACCCTATGAATAAAGTTTAACCTTAATTCCATGCCCTTAATTAAGGGTGTAAAAGAAAACTGAAAAATCGTCTAATCGAACCAAACCGAACCGCTGTTAATCACCGTGTTTCACTGTTCCGTTACGGTTATTGAAATCGAAAAATCGTGCTTCACGGTTCGATTATGATTTTTGTCTTGACTCACCGTGGTTAACCGTGTTCCCAAAACACAAGGTTAACCGAATCGTTTCACTAATAAGAAAAAACTCGAAGGGCCTGAATGAAAATTACTTTTTTTTACAGTATCATATTATGCCATTCTCTAACTATGTTTTTATTTTTTCACAGTAAGTTTGATTGGTAAATGGTAAAATTTCCACAAAATTTTTTAAGTAACAATGAACCGCGGTTCGATTTTTTAACGGTTTGATTACGTTTACGATTTTTAAAAACCTAAAAACCAAAAACCGTATAACACAGTTTAGTTAATGATTTTTTTCAAAATGAGTAGTTAACCGAATCGTTACACCCCTGCCCTTAATCCCCGTGGCCTTTATATTTCATTAAAAAAAAAACACCATCCATTCCACGGTTTAGTCCATTCGGATGGGTGTTAAATATAAAGATTAGTGATTGTACACGATTTGATGGGTTGCAAGGTGGGGTCCACTAGGGATCACCGTTCCGAGTTCTTTGTTGTTTAACACCAGGGATCATCGTTTTGAGTTCTCCTGTTTTTTTTTTTTTTTGGGAAATTCTAAACTCACCCACCGGTTTTTCTGAACACACCCACCCTTTTTGAAAAAAACTAACACATGATGAAAATAACCTTCTCCCTCTCCTTCCTTCTCTCTCCCTCTCCATGCTCCGGCAATCTCGGCCCGACCCCACCGCCAACTGCACCCACTTCCCCACCCCCACCATCCCCTCGGTGCTGCCGAAGGGGAGGGAATGACAGAGAGAAAGGGAGGGAGAGGGAGAGAGATAGGAAGGGGAAGAGAGGGAGACTGGGTGGGCGGAAGGGAGTGGGAGGGAGAAAGGGAGAAAGAGGGAGATGGCAGGTGGGGGCTGCGACGATGGGCGGTGGGCGAGAGGCAGAGAGCGGGGGAGAAAGAGGGGGAGAGGGAGACTGGGCGGGCGGAGGCAGAGAATCAGATGGAGAGGACGGAGGGCAGGCGGGGAGAGGGAGGCAGCCATGCATATCTCATGTGCATATATATGATAAATCGTGCAAATGATAAATGCACGTGGTTTCCCAGCCGTGCACCTCTCTATGTGCACGGCTCCGAAACTCCGTGCACCTCTGGAGAAGACTGCGATCTGTGCACGGATAAGTTAACCGTGCAAATTATAAATGCACGGGGTTTCCCAGCCGTGCAACTCTCTACGTGCACGGCTCTGAAACTCCGTGCACCTCTGGAGAAGACTGCGATCAAGGGCTGGAAATGGTGCCTCGATCCTCTCCTGGATCCTCTCCTCTGTGCACACCTCATCCCTCGACACCTCCCTCTACAAGTAGACCGCTTCCGCGCCGACCGCCTTGGCGAGCTCGATGAGGTCGGAGCTAGGGGATTGGAGGGAGCGGCGGAGGTCTGCGATGGATTCGGCGTGGACGACGGAGGCGCGGGGTCAAAGCAGAAGAAAGGGAGGAGGGAGAGGGAGTCAGTGTGGACGACGAAGGCACGGCGCCGACAGATGACTAGCCGGCGTCGCAAGTGGTGGGTGGGGGAGAGGAGAGAAGATGAGAGAAGGAGGGAGAGAAGAGGAGGGTATTTTAGGTATTTTTTAAAAAGTGGGTGGGCTAAGCAAAAGAAGTGGTGCATATAGAATTTCCCCTTTTTCTTTTTTTTTTTTTTTTTTTAAATGCTTTTTTCAGAAAGACTACCTAGCAAGTCAGAAGCTAGATTAGATTTAGAGGAGCCTAGTAGCCTATGTACCGGGGACTCATATTCCTCTTCCCTCGCTTGCCTCATTTGAGGGGCTGGTGTAGAGCATTTCGCCCTCATCGTCGTTTATTCTGTCTCCGTATCGTTCCACTTTCAACCCGAAGAAAGGAAGGGAAAGCAAAAATGGTAATCTCTCTATGGGTTTTCTTATTGCCATGATCTCATCTATCTTCTTTAAAACCAGTTCCAATAATTTGGGGGTCTTTCTCTTCGTTTTTCGCTTCCTTACTTCAAATTCTTTGACTGAAGCTCCGTTTGGGTGAAACCCTCAATTTGCATCTTATTTGAGTTCGTCATGTGGAATTTGAGCAGGGAAAATAATTATGGGTGGGTTTTGGGCGTTTGGACGAAGCTGTTCAAATGTGATTTGGGTAAAAAATCACTTTCGAAGAGCAACCAAACACGCCTCAAGTTTGCAGAGCAATCTTTTTTTTTTCTTTCGTTTTTTTAAAGCCTACCTATGAAGTACAGACTGCTCAAAATCACTGCCCCACCATGTTTTATCTTGAATCCAATTTTGTGCCAATCGGAGTCGTGGGGCGCTTTTAGAATAGTCGCGTATGAAAGCTATTAATCAAATAAGAGCAACAAAGGGAGTCTAATCAGGTCTTTTACACAGAGGTGATATCAATCTGATTGGAATGAAAGTTTACTTAGAGATAAAGAAGAGGCAGAAATTTGGAGCGGTTGGGATTTCGATCCCACTGATGGAATTTTTAATGGTGAGCTTAGAGAATTCTCAAAGTCCGGCCTCCACGAGGATCTGGATTCCTGTATTGTTGGTGCACAACTTTCAGTGAGCAAGATAGTTCATTTAGTGGGTACTGAAAATTCCCATATAGCATGCGGACGATTATCGGTATTTTGTATTTGGCAGTCTAGTGGTGGGTGGAAACACAACTAAAATCTGGATACTTACTGGCTTATTCATTAATTCCCTTTTTTCTTTTTTTGAATTTTTGGGAATTTTTTCAGATTTATTAAAATTAGTGGCACTTTTTGTATCAATTTGCAAAGCCAACACCCAATCATCCCAGAATTAGTGGCATGAGTCTTGCACTGGAAAATTTTCCTTAAATTTTGGACATAGCTTATTTTAGGTCCTGTTTGTTTGATCAGTATTCCGTTCCCAGGAATTCAAATTTCAAAGCAACGTATTCCCATCTTACGAAAAAAGAAGAAGAAGAAGAAGAATTAATGTCTTCCTATCAAACGAAGGCCGTGAAGATCCACAAAGTGCCACCGAATAGTCTCTCTTTTGGTGGGAAATGATTACACAACAATCACCCTAGAAAATTAGATCTAACGAAAGCGAGGTCTAATCTACATGCCCATCTTATATCCTTCAATTCTCACCTCTTTAATGCTCTTGAGGATTTGCTTTACTAAGAATTCTTAGGACTTCAACACTAAGTAGGCAAACATGCCTTTTTAGAGTTTAATATTATAACTGTTAGAATTTCATAAGTAGGCAATAATTCTCATAAGAAGCTTCATCTAGTTGTTTTGAAGTATTGTCTGTAAACTAAAGAAGAAAGGTGGGCTTGGGTTCAGGCCTCCAAAGCTTATGAATCAAGCTCTTATTGCCAAATGGTTGTGGAGATTAGGAGAAGAACCAGATAATCTGCGGGCTAACGTTAACATGGTCAAATATGGAGTGATGAGGAATGGTTGGGATTCTTTTTGTCCTAGTTCTTGTTACTCAGGCCTTTGGAGAGGTATTGCATCTTTGAAAGAAGCTTTCATCTCCAACATCGGGTATCAAGTGGCTTCAGGGGAGAATATTTTATTTTGGTTAGATCCATGGTTGGGGGCAAGCCACTGGCTTCTCAATTTCCTGATTTGTTTCATTGCACAAGAGATCAATGGGAGAAAGTGTGTAACTGCATGGATGGGTGTGGGAATCAAATTCTTTGGTGCCAGATTTTCAGGAGAAACTTTTTGGAAGATGACGACAATCAACTCTTGCATCTTCTTCGCATTCTTGGCCAGGCCAGAATCCCTCAGCATAGTCAAGACAGTACTCATTTTTTTTCGAAAATGAGTAGTTTGTGGATTTCGTCTAAAGATGTTTCTTTTTCGGTGGCTTCTTTTTTATCCTCTTCGGGATTTTAGATCTTGTGGCAGGAGGAAACCCTTTGTTCCTTTTGTGGAAGTCCTTGGCCCCACCAAGGGTCCTTACTTTCAGATGAGTGGTGTTGCAGGGCAGTATCTCACCATGGATAATCTACACCGATGAAAAATCGTAATTATTAATTCATGTCCAATGTGTCTTTCCGCTGAGGAAACAATGGACCATCTTCTCCTAAATTTCAGAGTAGCTCAAATCATTTGAAGAATGGTCCTTAGTTGGATTTGATGCAGTTGTGTACTCTCCAAATCTTCTATTCTTGACCTTTTTGAAGCCTGGATGCAGAAGATTGGTTTGAAGAGAGGAAAAGTTTTGTGGAGATCATCTTTCCTTGCGGTTATTTGGAGTATTTGGAAAGAGAGAAACCAGCACTGTTTTGATAACAAATCATCTTCTATTGAGGTTCTGATTCATAGCGTGAAATTTAGCACGGCTTTGTTGTCTCCATCCTTGGTCTCTTCATGGTTTTTAATTTGTACTCATAATACACAACTGGAGAGAGGTGGCTGCTCTACAGTCTGATGGCTGATGGTTTTTAGCTGTGACCCCTTTCTGTGGAGTGTGGGTCCTGTCTCTGTTTTGTGTTGTTTGCTTGTTTTGAATCTCTGGGCCTCTTGCTTTTTTGTTTTCTATTCCATTCGTTTTGTGGCTTGGTTGTGTTGTTTTCCATTGTCTGTCTGTAAATATCTCTTGTACTGATGAGTGTTTTCTATGAATACAAGTTACCATTCAAAAAAAAAAAAAAAAAAAAAAAACAGTTTCTACACTATACCTTCAATTCCTTTCTGTTTTTCCTTGTGATTTTTTTTTTTTGGGAATTTCTTATTCTTTTGGTTATTCTCTTAACCAATTCATTCATGTTCTGGTGGAGAATGAGATCTGTTACATCTTGAAGTTCCTTTCACCTTTACTGCAAAATAAGGATGGCAACAGGGCAGGTTTGGAATCATGGCTAACCCAAACCCACCCATTTATGTCATCCAAAACTGACCTACCTTGTGACAGGTGATAAGTGCTTAATTGTTTGCAATCTAAGCCCTAATATTTGATTCATCTTGTGCTAGTCATAGTTATTTTATTTGATTTTACATAGTTTTGTTAATTTTTATGCTAAGGTCAAAAGGAGCAAAAAGAGAGGAATTAATGAAGATGATGATGGGCGTGAATCCCAAAGAAAGACCATGGTGGGTCCCATTCAAGATATTCCAGATTTCAAGAAGACTTTCTAATTATTTGGACAACTTACAATTCTAATCAAAGAAGAAAAGCAAAAGAAAGAAAGAAGAAACCCAATCTAGGGTTAAACACCCAAAGGGGGCCCACATCTATTACAAATAGAAGAATTTCAGAAATTAGAAAGTCTCATTCAAGTTAGAAGTGGAGTTCAAGAATGGAGAAAAACAAGGAGAAAAAGAAGGAAAGTTAAAGCAAGTCTTATTCAAGTCAAGATAGAAGTCCTAAAAGAGGGGTCCCACACTTATGTTACACGCACCAAATAGGGCCCACTTTTATGTCAAAAGTTCAGATTTAATTCCTTGCAATTAATCTCAGATTTGTGGGTCCATGTGAATAAGTTTCTAGAAGATACAAGTGGGACCAGATTTAGAAAGCTTGCTAAAACAAGAAAGAAGACTCCTTATTCAATCTAATTAGGTTTCCTAATTATAAGGAAGGTTGAAGATCTATTTCTACAAGGAACTACTTGCTAAAAGGGGCTGTTTTGAAGACTTATAAATAGCATACAAGGGAAAAACGTGAACAGTACTTTCCAGCCCCATCAAGCCACGTCCAGCCACCATTCATCCCATATATTCCAGCCATATAACCAGCCATAAGACAGCAGCCATACAGCACCTTTGGAGCATCTTTGAAGCCATCTTTGGTGAGCTTTTGGAGGAGGAATAAAAGGGAAAAGCTGCTGGCCATCCACTACTTCACCATCATCTTCTAGTTTTATTCTTATGACTCTACTTTCTAGTTTATTTTTCATTAAAAACATGAGTAGCTAATTTTTTTAGGGCTAGGGTGTAATTGAAACCCTAGCCTAGTTCTATGTAGTCTCTTTTGGCGTCTTTTAATTCAGATTTCAGTTTTATTGGTTGAGATTCTAAACCATGTTATTAATTGATGAGTTGTGTATATGCCATGCCAACCATGTGATGTTCAATTAATTTTAAGAGTAGCTAACTTAATTTTGATTGATCTTGATGTTATGCATCTAGGGTTTAGAACCATGAATAATCTAAGTATATGCCATGCTTAGACTCATGCATTTATCTTTCCCATTGTTTTTATGCATTATGTTTGTTTTGACTGGGACATATGCCATGCTTAGTTTTTGCATCATAATGAGCAATTCATGTAGTATGCCACTCATGAATTAGGTTTAGGGGAATAATAATCTAGACGCATATGCCATGGTCTAGGTTGATAGATGTCACCAATAAAATCTGATTTTTGATTAAAAGATAATAAGGGACATGCATAGGATTGGTTAGGGGAGTAGATGAAACCCTAGTTCATTCATTCATTATTACTGTTTTTCAATTCTCATACTAGTTGTTTTTAGGTTACTTTCCAATTAGCTTTTGATACTTTAAATTACTGTTTTTAATAGTTTAATTCCACTTTTCATCATTCAATTATTCCATTTAATATTCTGATTTTTAGTTAGTTTTGACATTATTTTATCACAAGTCTTCGTGGGATCGACCTCGTACTTACAATTCACTACACTACATAGTGATCTTGTGCGCTTGCGAGTTTTTAATTGTGTGCATACTAGTAACTTATTTCTAGGTTGCTTGGTGCATACCAACAGGTCACTGGTCTGAAATACAAAACCCGCCCGTCATGTTTTGGACGTATGCTCATGTCAGGTTTGGTTCTAAAATAAAAATAATAATATTGAAGGGAATCGAACGCATGACCTCCTCTTTCATGCATTGCACCAATGCTCCGTACAAGGTTTAAAATAGCGGTTGCAGTGGGTGTAGTGGCCAATGGCCAAAACGCTACGTAGCGGTCAATATGTAGCGGTTGCGGTGATATGTAGGGGCGTAGCGGTGTGAATTTTTTAAGTGATCAAAATAATTCATATCTTGTGTAGCAGCCAATCTTGTGTTTTTTAGTGATTTGGAAAGATATAAGGGTGGAGACAACTTTAGGAAAGGCTAGTGAGGAGAATAAATAGGAAAAATAATATTTTAAATTAAAGCTGCTTCGCTCTACTAGGTTTTAGATCATAGTGCCACTATTTTCAAAATAGCATAGCGGCCTCAACCGCTACTGCCGATAATGCGGCCGCTATGCTATTTTGAACCATGGCTCCGTACCAACTGAGCTACATGAATTCTGTTTAAATTTTTTAGTAATTCATATAAAAATGAAATATGGGTGGGGCGAGACATGACACTATGACAGCCAAACCCGATCTGGTTATGAGCTGACAAATCCATACCTGTCTTGAACCTGAGAAATCCACTATCATACTTGCTCCTGATAGGACCAGGTCAGGGTGGGTCCCCATTTAAACCCAACCATTACCATCCAAAAGCAAAACATTCAAAATTGTATGATATCACTGTTCCTGCTAACTATGAAGAAAAAGATATGACCATAATTCATATTTGTATTTGCAGGTTGATGCAGCAGTTCTCCAGTGTCAGAACCAAAAACTTTTCCAGCAGTTAGATGCACAGAGAAATGAAATGCATATACTGGAAGGAAAGTTTAAAGAATTAAAAGAAAAACAAGTTTCATATGATGATACCTTGATTACAGTGAACAAACTCTGGAATCAGGTAACCTTTCATTTTCTCCTTTTCTGCTTGTCCTTTTATTTTCAGATTTTTGCCTTCTGACATGGGTTTCATCCCTTGGTAAACTATAGTTAAATGACGACTTGATCCTACTTGGACTGCGAGCTGGAGGGTATGAAAAGGGTTTACAAGCTTTGGATCATGCAGATCGTTCTAGAGGTTGCTTACAGTATCTCTTTTAATATAGCTGTTATTGAAGTTATTTTTTTTTGTTCCCTTCTCGAGGATAAGATTGATTCAATTTGCTTTACTTCTCTAGGTTCTATTCCATCATGCCCCCCAGAGGAGACATTTCTTTATAGACTTGTAGAAGCAGGTCATACTGAAAGCATTGGAGCTAATGCAACAATCAAATATGTAAAAGAAACCCTTGCGTCACGCCATTCATGCACTATGAAGTTTATGAAACACCTCAAGGAGGCAATTGATTCTCAAAGAGCTAAAACTGAGAACTTGGCACTGATTCTAGGTGGAAAAGTACCTGCAGAAGGTAAGAAATCCTTTGAATAGTCCACTTTTCTCATTGCCACGAGTTCATGGCTAGGCATTACTTTGTCTAATTGAACAAGAATAAGTGGATAGGGTGCCATTAAAAAAAAAAAAGAATAAGTGGATAGGGTCATCACTTCAGAAGCCTATACAGTCCTGATCCGTAATATTCAATGAACCAGACCCAATGTAAATGATCCATACAGTTGGGTATGACAAGCCCCAATGTAAACAAGGGTTCCTTAAAATTTTTTCATGGTCGGAAGATCTTAATCCTCTCATTTGCTCAATAATTGGCTAATAGCCGACTGTTAAAAATGCATACATCAACTGTTTTAAAAAAAAGTTAGAAAAAGGATTTTTTCTTTTCTTATCTTCCATCATTTGATGTTTTGGGGTTCCCGGATGTCCTACTGAACGAATTATTATAACTGTTTGAATTACTGAAATATGGGCTCATATGGGCTGCACCCACATGTATGATTGTGAACTGAGGATGTGATTAATATCCAGAGGTCCTGAGTACGTACAATTAGAGCCAATTGCAAATTGACCCAGACTGTTGATTTGGTGATGGGCTCCTGCTCCACTATTTTATATAGGGCCCTCATGGTTTTCCTGTTAGGACGCACTATGCCTTCTAATTGGTGGATTTTAGTTGGATGGCTAATAACGAAACATGGCAACAATCCCCACTTGCATTAGAAAAAAAGGCCAAAATTATCTAGATATTTAGGGTCTCAGAATCTTGTTCTTTTTTCGTCCCAGGGCATGGTCTATCCATCTTGGATCCATTAGGTGAATGTTTCGGATCCCTAATGTTCTCTACCGAGTTGCATGGACATTGCCAAGTCTCATGTGGCTTGACTGAGTCTTGATGCATTGTGGCTGCATCACTTGGACTTGGTGGTAATTGAGTTGATCACTTAAACTAAGTTTAAAATCATGTATTTATGGCTTTAATATTTGCTAAATGTGGAATAATTAAATTAAACTATTAGCAAAGAAAGAGACTCGTTCAAAAGCCTTTTAAACAACAAATTAAAACATCAGTTTATATGTGACAATGGATTGGTTAAAACATTTGAAAAAAGTAAGATGTGATAAATATCTAAATGGACAAAAAGTTGAATCATTGTTTTCAATTTTCTCTTTTCTCCTTAACTGAAAGTCCACAGGTCTGTATCCTCTGACTCCAGCTCCATATATCCTTTAGTGGGTGCACAGATTTGAAATCATGCGAACGTCCAGACCACTCATCATCACTGTCCCACCATATTTCATTCCTTAGGATTTTTTTCATTTAAAAAAAAAATTTCTTTTTTTGATCAATGGAGTAAAGTGACCTTTTCTTGCTTCTTTTGGCGATGATCAATTTGACTGTTGCAATAGCTCTGGTTGGAATGAAATTTTGATTTGATCAGTTTGGACTCCAAAGGAAGTGCAACGCTAATGGATCTAGAGGACTCAAGAGACTTCTCTGAGTCTTGAATCTGGCAACTTGATTCAGTTAAGTGAAACCTAATTGATTGGAAAACCACAAAATGCGACCCTAAACCCAAATCAACTGGAATTAAATGCTGAAAATCAAGGACAAAGAAGGATTACTCAGCCAAATAGTCAATAATCTGCTGTAGATCCTCAATCTGATGGAGATAAGATCATTCCAACGGATAAGAATATAAAAATAAATTTTATTCAAAGTTCTGAAAGCACTATGCCTTGGTTGTCCAACATACAGCATCCATATAGTGCATAAAAAACCCTAAATCTTTAAATTACTTCCCACCATCAATCTAAACTCTTAAACACTAAAATCCATAGGATTTAATACTTCTAACTTACTTCAAATAGCTTTAAATAAACTTAAAATAGTTAAAACAGAAAAACTTTATTTTGGGAACGTCCAGAACTGCTTGGAGAGAAGGAATTTGGGGCAAATGTGGCCCACCATCTGGTCGGACGGAAATCCAGCAGTGTGAGGCTGTCATGGGTTTGGACTGCTCATTGAGGCCAATTCTCAATCCTTTAGTGCTCTCAAATTGATTCATAAACCTTTCAGAGAGCCAATTGATGTAATCAATGGCAATCATCCATAGATATGAGCTGACTGGCATCATCCTCTTCTGATTGGAGAGGATTTGATCCTTGAATTTGGATACCACATCGACTTTGGAGAAGATGTGCTTTTATGAATTTTGTTGGAGATATCTGCCTTTAAAGTTTCTGTTGGGGGGTATATATGATGCAAGAGCAAATGACCCAATCAATGAAAATTATATATTAGATCATGCCCTAATATATTCAAATCAGTTTGATCTATCAAATGGGGTCTTGATTAGCTTACATAAGGGCCAGATCAATTGGAAAGGCCCAAATAAGAAATTGAGCAGTCAAGATAGGCCCATAACAAACCCAAAATTAATTGTGAAGGAGATGGAATTAATTGGGATTCAAATCAGATTATCAATGGTCCATTTGGAGCAGTCCAAATAGCCAAAACAAGCCCATATAAGCCTAGCTGTTCAAAACGTTTAGACAGCCACCTGTTGGTCGTTGACCCAATCGAACTAGCCTAAAACTGGACCTAATCCTTGGGGAAGCCTACCAGATTGGTTTTCCAGTCCTGCTGGCCTAAGGGGTCCAGTTGGCAGGCTCTACCGAGCAATCATGTGGGGTCCAAAGCCTCTGAAAGTTTCGCAAGGACAGCAATAGGGCCCTACAACCCTAGGAAAATCATTATCAAGTCGACCAGCAAGCAGATCTTTCCTTACCTAGTTGTTCTACGTGGTTTCTTTCCTTATTTGATCACATTTATGATTCTTAAAGATTACGTTTTCTATTTTTTAGAGATAAGATGAATGGATTAGGTTTATTTGAGGGTTTTAAAAGTCTCAAGGCAGTATTTATACACTGTTATAGGGACATCATTATATTGAACGAAGTTGCTAGTTCATGCAATTTTCTTCCTTCTCCTTGGTTGAGTGCTTTTCCCTAGGATCAAAGATATTATTCCTAGATTTCACAATCGTTCGCAAGTGAATTCCTTGTTTCTTCCTTGTTTATAACTTGATTTTCTGTTGATTGAAGATTAGGGGTTCTGGGTTCACAAAGATCGGGAGATCATTTCCTTGGCTATGTAAGTATACTTGTAAAATTCATCTGCGACCTCCATACAATTTGCCCAATGTGTCTTGATCCATGATACATGATAAAATCATTCATGAATTATAGTGAGATTTGCATGAATGGACTTCATGAAATGGATCTTCAGAATGGTGGAACTTGATGTATCCATCATTGTTGAATGGGAAATCAAAGTCTTCCACGTTCCTTTAGTGTTCAGTTCAAGACTTGGTACAGTTAGGCATGACATTGGAGTACACATCGAAGTCTTGGTGACTAGAATGCGTGTCAAAGGTTGGTGTATCATTAGTGTGTCATTATTTTTGTAGTCATTGACTATGAAGCACGGACACGGATACGGGACACGGATACGATATGAAACAAGCACGCAAATACGCCATTTCTCAAAAAAAGTAGGATACGATACATCGGGAATACGTTGAATTTTATTTTTTTTTAAATATTTTTTATATGATTATGTAACAAAAATCTAACATTATTTCAATCAAAATAGCCATAATATCATTGATGTCATTCAAAGGAATGAACTCATTCATTTGCTAGTAAAGGAGCTCCAACGAAAACATACCAGAAAGGATGTAGCTTAGCAGAACATCAAAACACACAAATTCCAATCCAAACAACACAACAAAACTTACCAGAAAATCAGCATTTCATATCATTCCATTCTATATACCTTTCTGAAAACAGAAAAAACCCCTAAAAACCCTTTCAAAAACTATATATACCTTTCTGAAAACAGAAAAAAAAAAAAAAACTATCATCTCAGACACAAGTCACACAACTGATGTGTCAATCCCATAAATTGTAGTTATATTATAATTACCTATTGTCTTTTAGTGCAAATAGAATTTGTCTAAATTAGAACTCTTGTACAATTAGGTAGCTATTATTTAGGACTTGTTTTGCATTAGAACTCTGTTGATAAAGGCTATATAATAAGAAGTGAGGATACCCAAAAGAAAACACACAATTTCCCTCCAACAACTTTGTTTTCCTTCATGAGTGCATCTGATATGGTATTAGAGCCTAGGGTTTTCTTTTCTTTCACATCCTCGACATCCAATGATCTGTAAGATCATCCTCAACATCTTCCAAGGTCTGGAAGCCCTCAGAGTTACTTCAGATCATCACTGATCATCCCCGATCATCATAGATCATCTCAGATCAGACGTGGCCCACATCAGATTTTCATTAGCCCCTCTACAGTTTTCTTCCATCCTGGTCGACTGGAATTATCAAGATTTCTGGTGATTTTTCCAAGATTTTTTGATCATCAGAGGTAGGCCATCTGCTAATTTCTAGGGTTATTCAATTTTATCCACAAGATTCAATCTCAGCCGTCCAGAATCTCTGATCTTGATCCTTTTTGAGGAATTCTTCTTCCATCAGTTGCGGAATTTATATTCCCTATCATCCCTTACTTCTGATCTGACCAAAGATCATTAAGTGGGGCCCACGTGGAGGATTTTCCACTGACAAACCTGGACGACTTGCTCCATCAGTGCTACTGTTGCATCTGGTTCTTCTATCTCTGCCTTTTTCTCTGATTTGCTGGATGAAGCAGTAGAGAAAAAAGGAAAAAAAAAAAAAGGAAAAGAGAGGGAGAAAAGAACCTGACAGGCGCTGGTTCTCCTTTTCTGCTTGGAGCCTAGGACTGCTGACGATGTGGAGGTGCTAGCCGGAGGAGCGAGGCGATTGTGTGGTCGGAGGAGCGAGCAGCGAGGCGATGGCGATGGTCGGAGGAGCGAGGCAATGGCGAGGTGCAACCCCTAGCTTCTCTGCTTTCCCTTCTTCTTTCTTCTTCTTTTTTTTTTTTTTTTTCTCTCTTCTCCTCTCCCCCCCTTCTTTTTATTTTTTCACTTAACGTGTCCCGCGCTTGTCGCGCGCGTGTCCGCCGATAACTTTTTTTTTTTAAATCAGATACGCTCCATGTGTATCCCAGACGAATTTAAGGCGTATCCGTGTCCGATACGCCCGGGATATGAATTCAGGGCCCTTTTTCACGTGTCCGTGCTTCACAGGTCATTGAAGACTGGGCAATCAATGACAGTCATTTTAGATTTTATGAAAGATTGGACTGTCAACAACATTAGGGTCCTCACCGAGTTTATCTAACACTGATTCCTTGCTTATGTCATGACTCTTTGTGTATTTGTTACAAGTAGATGGGTTGCACTCATCATTTGAGTGCTTCCCGAATATTGGTGGCTTGGACTGATTATCTTTCTTTGGTACTTTCTTAATTATTGTCTTTTGAATCACCAAAAAGATCAGCCAGACCTCTGATCTCTGTAGAAGAACCTCAACTTAACTATCATAATCTGATATCTGATTCCTCATCTTAAGCCAAATTATCACCATCACCATCATACGCTGCCTCATCAAACTGTTGATCCGAGGGTTTGATTTGTTCCTCAACTTGTCTTTTCTGAGTCCTGGATTTCCAAATTCTCAACTTGTTTTCTCCCTCTTTCTCAATGTTAGGCCTTCGACTGCGTGCTGTGTGGAGGGGCATTATGACAACTGAGAATGCATCTAACACAATCAAGCGGGAACTTTGGCTTTGATACCAGATTTGATGCAGCCAATTGGAACCAAATTGATTGGAAAACCAAAAGCTCAGCCCATAATCCAAATCAAGAAATGAATGCTGAAAACCAAGGAGAAAGAAGGATTACACTGCGAGATCAGTGCAGGTCGAGCAAGGGCCAAATCCACTAGCCCCGACCCATGAGCTATCGGGTTTCCTGACCCAACCCATTGGATCAGCCCACAAATCCTAATGGGAATGGTCGACTGTTGTGGGAAGCTATCCTAAGTTAGAAGTTATCATAGTTAGGATTCCTAATAATAGCTAATAGTTGGTTTCCTATTTGTTTCAGATTGTTGCTTAGTTTCCCTATTTGATTAGAAGTCTTTAGAAAGAGAATTTTAGTATGAAAGAGGTTTGCTATTATAAATATGTGAATCCCTTTTAGGGATCGACACCTCTATTATTATTGAATTGAAGATTTCTGGTTTGGTTTAATTGTGCTTGCTTCTTGATTGTGCGCTTCTGGTTGCTTGAAATCCATATGGATTCGGCCAAATCCCTGCTATAGGTTTGGTCTATCCCGGGTTGCATTAGATTGGTATCAGAGCAAAGATCCGATCTCAGATCGCCATCTCAATCGCCGATTCGCGGTAACCCATGAACCCCGATCCCTTTAGTTCATCCGATCATCATCATCCACCCATCCCGTCAGTCCCAAGCCCATCACTGCCCAACCCACCTCTAGAATTCCAAAATAACCGTGCTCCACCACAAGGTTAACGTCCCCCACCTTGACAACAACCTAACCCGCCTGATCAACATCCTTTTGCACAAAACCATAGGGGTGCAATGCCACAGGGACGAGGACCTCCAAGACAGGATAGGCGGAATGACTGTTGTTGGCATTGCGGTCAACCTGGTCACTTTGCCAATGATTGCCCACAGGTTCAAAATCTTTATTATTGTGAAGAAGATGCCTACTATGATGATGAGCATTATGATGAAAACATTGAGATGGAACCACCCTCTAAGAATCCACTAGCGGAAGAACAACAAGACACTCAGCAAGAAGTACAATTAGATCCTCTTCCTAGACCAACACCATTGCAGAGGAAGGCGGTTCTTTACTTATAATACGCATACTCCTTTTTTTTTGAATGGTATAATATGTAGATTCCTCACCACCGAAGAAGATTGGCGGAGAACTTAAATATTTCGGACACGTGTGAGATGCAAAGGTAAGCTGAGTAATTTAATTATTGATGGCGGAGGTGCTATGAATATTGTTGCACATGAAGTGATTGATAAATTAAAGTTGCCCACTGAAAAACACCCAAAACGTTACAAGGTTGCATGGGTAGATCATCATTCAGTTCCTGTGACTCGCCGATGTTTGGTTCCTTTCAAAATTGAGTTTATGAAGATGAAATATGGTGTGACATAATTCCTATGAATATTGCTCAAATACTTCTTGGTCGGCCATGGCTCTTTGATCGAGAGGTATTTATTGCATATTTATTCTTTCAAGTGGAAAGGACAGATGGTGGACCTTCTTCCATTGCCACCATTAGCATTTTCTCTAGCAGCTCCTACTACTACATCCAATCCACATGTTCTTCTCACTTTGTGTAAATTTGAGGAAGAAAGCAAAGAGTAGAATGTAATGTTTACATTACTCGCTAAGCAAGTGCAGGAGCCTTCTAAGAGTGGTATTCCTACTAAGGCTCAAACCCTTCTTCATGAATTCTCTGATCTGACTCCTGAAGAGCTACCAAAAGAGCTACCTCCAATGTGAGATATACAATATGCTTTAGATTTAGTTCCTCGAGTGTCTTTACCAAATTTGCCTGCGTATTGGATGAGCCCAAGCGAACATGCAGAGTTGAAGTGACAAGTTGATGACTTATTGCAAAAGGGGTACATCAAGAAGAACCTAAGTCCTTGTACTATTCCAGCCCTCCTTACGCCAAAAAAGATGGAAGCGGGCGCATGTGTGTGGATTGTGGACAGACAATATGTTAGATATGATGCATGGATCCACTATTTTCTCCAAAATTGATTTGCGAAGTGGCTACCACCAGATTCGCATCCGATCGGATGGCGGATGGAAAACAACATTTAAAACAAAAGATGGTCTCTATGAATGGCCAGTGATGCCATTTGGTCTCTCTAATGCACCAAGCACTTTTATGCATGTGATGACCCAACTATTACGCCCCTTTCTTGGCAAGTTTGATGTTGTTTATTTTGATGACATCTTAATAAGCAGCATGTCGAAGAAAGAACACAACACTCACTTCAGGCTTATTTTCGAAACCCTACGCTGTGATAAATTTTACAATAACCTCAAGAAGTGTGCTTTCATGACTGATTATGTTCTTTTCCTTGATTATGTTATCACTATTTGAGGTGTAGAGGTGGACCCCACCAAAGTGAATGCTATTTTGGATTGGCCTACTCCAACAACTATATTTGAGGTTCGAAGCTTCCATAGGCTCGCAACATTTTACAGGTGTTTTATTAGAAATTTCAGTATCATAATGGCTCCTATCACTAACTTAATGAAACAAGGGGCATTCAAATGGACCAGTGCTGCCGCTCGTGCATTTGAACAGATCAAATGCAAGATGACAGAAGCTCCAGTCTTACACTCCTTCCAAATTTCAATTAAGGTTTTTGAAGTTCATTGTGATGGATCTAATGTTGGTATGGGAGGCGTGCTTAGCGAAGAAGGTCATCCTATCGCCTTCTACAGTGAGAAGCTCAATGAATCCAAGAAGACATATTCTCCTTATGATCTCGAGCTCTATGCTGTGGTGCAAACTCTTCGTTATTGGCGATGCTATCTAGTCGGAAAAGAGTTTTTTCTATTAACCGATCATGATGCCCTCAAGCACTTACATTCTAAGCAAAAACTGAGTGCAAACCGTGCAAGGTGGAATTTCTATGTTCAAAAATTCACTTTTGTCATCCGACACAAGGCTGGCAAAGAAAATCAAGTTGCAGATGCATCGAGCCACTGTAAGCATTTATTGACTTCCTTGTCTATCACTGTTCCTGGATTTGAAGAAATTCATCAAGAGTATCTTGCAAGCTTAACATCATCACTTCAGTATTGATGATGGCCGTTTGTTTCGTGGCACCAAATTATGTCTACTAGCTGCCTCCATCCGTGAACATATTGTGTGGGAATTACATGGTGGCGGATGTAGCGGACACTTAGGCCGTGACAAGACCCTCGACCTTGTTAGGGTACTTTTGGCCTAAAATGAAATCATATATTATTAAAATCCGTGATTTGTGTAGGGTTTTGAAAAGAATACAAGACTCTATCAGCCCCTTCTAGTCCCACATGCTCCGTGGGAAGACATCAGCATGGACTTTGTTCTAGGTCTACCGAAGACAACATGGAAAGTTGATTCTATATTTGTCGTTGTAGATCGGTTTTCCAAGATGGCTCATTTCATACCATGCTCCAATTCTTCTGATGTGTCCAAGGTAGCACAATTATTCTTCCGAGAAGTGGTGCGTCTTCATGGGCTCCCAAAGACAATTGTGTCCGATTGAGATACTAAGTTTATAAGCTACTTTTGGAAGACACTCTGGCTGGCCATTAGGACAAAGCTACTAGTGCTTATCATCCACAAACTGACTGCCAAACAGAAGTGGTAAACCGCAACTTGGGCAAATTGTTGAGATGCTTGGTTCGAGATCATATCACTTCTTGGGATCTGATGTTACCAATGGCTGAATTTGTTTACAACAATTTAGTCAATAGATCTACTGGGATGTCACCATTTCAAGCTGTGATACGAGTACGGCAGTGTTCACCTGCTGATGTAGCCCCATTACTAGTAGAATCGCGACCGAGTGGAGAAACAAAAGATTTTATTTGGCATATGCAGCCTGTACATGATGAGGTTTGACGTAACATCGCTGCCAGTAATGACGCATACAAGTAACATGCTGATTTACGTCTCCGTTTTGTCGAGTTTGCAGAAGGTGACATGGTCGATACGTCCCAAGCACCTTCCACCAAAAGCAAACAAGAAGCTGCATCCTCGCAATGCGGGTCCCTTTAAGATCTTAAAGAAGATAAGTTCCTATGCATATGTTCTTGAACCGCCTGCGGAGTTAGGCATTGATTCCACTTTTAATGTGAAGGACTTAACTCTCTACTGTGGACATCACACAGATGAAGGCATTGAAGAGCACATCTTATTTCGACTGCCTACTCATCTAACCGATCAAATTATGGATGTGCTTGTTCTAGTTTGCCTGAAAGATCGTCTCATCTCAGATGCCTCATGGATCACTGTTACTGATTTCCAACGCATCAATCCATATCTGTATGAGCTTTATCAAGGTATACACTCGCCGTAGTCAAGTTCTTCTAAGGCGGGGAGAACTGGTGCATGTCGAGCCAAGCCCAAATCCACTGGGCCCAACCCATGAGCTATCGGGTCACCTGACCCAACCCATTAGATCAGCCCACAAATCCTAATGGGAATGGTTGACTGTTGTGGGAAGCTATCCTAAGTTGGAAGTTATCATAGTTAGGATTCCTAATAATAGCTAATAGTTAGTATCCTATTTGTTTCAGATTGTTGCTTAGTTTCCCTATTTTATTATAACTTTAGAAGTCTTTAGAAAGAGAATTTTAGTAGGAGAGAGGTTTGCTATTATAAATATGTGAATCTCCTTTAGGGATCGGCACCTCTATTGTTATTGAATTGAAGATTTCTGGTTTGGTTTAATTGTGCTGGCTTCTTGATTGCCGCTTCTGGTTGCTTCGAATCCATCTGGATTCGGCCAAATCCCTGCTGTGGTAAGAAATGGTCAAATAATCCTTTGTATACTATCAATCTGATGGCAATGAATTTAGTCCACTGGAGAAGAATATAAAAATAAAATTTATTCAAAGTTCTAAATGCAACGTGCCATTCTTGTTGGACATACATCATACATATAGTGTATAAAAAACCCCAAAACTTTAGATGACATTGATCCAAACTCTTAAAACACTCGAAGTGCTAATATCTGGAAGTCCTAACTTGAAGCGGTGTAGCGGTGCGATTTGAAAAAATCGTCAAAAAAATATGAAAAAAATTGTAGAAAATCTAGAATAGTGGAAAATGAGAGAAAATGTGTTTTTTTGTTTTTTTGTTGCAAAAGTAACTAAGGTAAGGGGGCGTAGTAGTCCCCTCATTGTATGAGGTCCTATATCGCGGTATAAATAAAAAATAATAGTAATGATCATTTTTTTTCACATGTATTCATGTTGCTTAGTTATGCTAATTTAGAAACTAACGACAGGCTCATAAAAAAAACTGTCATGAAGTCAAGACTTAAGACTTTAGAGTAATTAGAGAAAAGAATACATCTACCAAATGGGGTGTCTAATAGGATGTACCTAGAGAAGAAACCTTGAGAAGAACTCTCCATATCCATGTAATTCGGCGAGATCATGTGCTTTTTGGTGTTCTTTTAAACATAAAAGGGTAGAAGAGTTGCATAAAAATGTTATTTGGAGAGAAAGAAAAGAAATAAGCATTATTATACATTTTGAAATTTTTTGAAAAGTAGGAAAGTTTCACACTCTGTAGTGGCCGTAGCGGACCGTAGCGATTGCTACGGATGTGAACGGCGCTAAATGCCACTGCTACGCCCGAAATAGTGGCCGCTACGTAGCTATTTTGACCCATAACTTGGGGCCCTCATGGCCCATTATGTGGTCAAAAGGACTCCATCATCACTTACTGGACTGTTGGCTGACCCTAGTTGTGTGGGTCTCATGGGTTTGGGGCCTTTGGGCCCATTGATACTCAGTTAAGTGAGGCCCTTGGCAGGGTTGGAACATGGAAATTTGCCTTTTGGGGGACTATGTAAAAATATAAAATTCTTAGGGAGGCCTGTGTAAATGAAAATATAAAAATTCCCATAATCTAAAGGGATTTATCCTTTTTTTTGGGGGACCATGGCGCCTCCTTGCCCTCACTAGTTCTGCCTTTGGCCCTGGGCCCAAGGCAATGACTTTCTGGATATTTTCTGAACTGTTTATTTAATATTGGCTGCCCATGGATTCCCACTCTGACCTGAACCATTAAAATTTTGATCCAGCCCCTTCGAATACCTTGGCTCAGAGCTTTTGATGGGACATTGTTCAGCACAATATGCCTGATCTCCTATCAAAGTTGACATTCCACTTGCATTCCTTTCCTTTGTTCCGGGCTGTGATGATGACTATGCGGAAGTGAGAAATGGAGAGAGGAGGTCGGACTCGACAGCAGAGCAAGAAGGTAAAGAGAAGTAAGATGTTGGGATGGGAGGACGTGACTACGGTGTTTGTGGATAACTTACCAGAATTTACGGCTGTTTACTAGTTGAGAAATACATGCTCCAGGGTTTGGAAGGTAGTTGATACCTTACATTTCAGATTCAGATAGGAGAGAAGGTAAATGTTTTGGTTTTGTGAGATTCAGAGAGGTAAGATTATCTGAGAAATGTATTGAAGCTTTAAATGGGGGTAGTGTACTTGGTAGAAAGCTTGTTGCCAAGATAGCTTTAAATGGGAGTAGTGTACTTGGGCTTCCCTGTTGAGCAGGCTGTATCTAATGCTAGGTTGGCCCAAACAGAATTTAAAAATTTGAACTCATCCACTTTGGTGGATCCCAGGTTGGCCCAAGCAACACAACAAAAGCTATTTGCGCATTCTGATTTGGGATGCATAATTAGAATTTTGTCTCCTTCCCATGGTAACAGAATATGTCGCCAGACGAGCATGGAGTTGAGTAGCATGGGTCAGAATGATGTAGCGCTCGAAGGGGTATGGTAGGTGCCGAAGTTGGTTTTTTGAGGTGTTCTGTCTCTTCGCTAAAGGGTGGGGGGCTGGAAGAAGCAGGGTGCTAGCTCTTTTCCCTTAACATCTGCAAAATGGAGAATATTAAGGGGTAAGCACCTGAGGGAGAAGAATTTTTCTTATTTTAGGAGAAGGGCTGGTGCATCTACAACAAAGAGTGCCAATTCAGATGCAAGGACCCATGCTTCGGATTCACTCAAGACTCAGGGAAGAATAGCAAAGGAGTTTGCAGGGCAAGTTTATGAAAAGCATGAGAGCTCTTTGTCCGATCAAGTTGAAAAGGATACATCACCTTGGGAGGAGGATAGGAGTGACTTTTGGGTCTAACGAAGCTGAGCTGATCTATTATGTAGCACAGACTGAAAGAGATGGTACAGGAGACAGGGATAGGGGAGGAGAGGATGTTGGGGGGTGATGCCGCTGACAGGGATGCATGAATTAGGAAATGTTAGAGGGCGATAAAAAAAAAAGCAGTTCATCATGATAGTTATCAATTGGAATGTAAGAGGGTTGGTAAAGCCAGAGAAGAGGGTGGCTGTTATAAAGTTGGTCAGGAAACATAAGGTGAGTCTCATTCTTTTGCAGGAACAAAATTTTCTAAGGATATTGACCGTGTTATTCAGGAGATTTGTGGGTTGTGGAGTTGAAGTGGGAGTGGGTGCCTTTTGAAGGAGCATCAGGGGGTCTTATCTTTGTGTATGGAATTTTAAAGATGGAGGACGTTCTTAAATCTCAGAGGGTGCTAGCTATCAAATTCAATTGTATCAAGGAGGATTTTTCTTGGATAGGTGCTAATGTATATGGGCCAAATGATGAATCTTTGAGGGATGATCTTTGGGCTTTGCTTTCTAGTATGTTTTCTCAATGGGTTGCTCTGTTGTGTATTGTTGGGGATTTCAATGTTGTAAGATTTCCTCATGAGAAAAAAGGGAGAAGACGCATCTATCAGTGTATGGAAAAGTTTACAGATTTTATCAACAGCAATGAATTGATTGATATGCCATTAGTGGGAAGAAAATTCACTTGGTTAAATAATCAAGTCAGGTCAGCTATGAGTAGGATTGATAGATTTCTGGTATCAAGGGATTGGGAGGAGCACTTTGCGGGCGCAATAAAATCGGCTTTACATATGTGTAGGACCATTGCCCCATTAACTTTCAACCTATGAAGTTAATTGGGGATCCGGACCTTTTTGGTTTGAAAATTGCTGGCTGTTAAACAAAGACTTCATGACTAAAGTAAGGGAGTGGTGGTTTCAGTTGCATATTCAAGGTTACGCAGGTTTTTCTTTGTTGAAGAAATTACAGGGGTCTCAAAGCTAAAATTAAGGACTGGAATAAATTAGAATTTGGTTGCCTTGACGAAAGAAGGAATACTTTGGAATCGGAGTTGGAGGAATGGGATATGTTAGAAGAGGATAGTTTGCTCAATCAAGAAAGTATAAAGACGAGGAGAGAAGTTAAGAGGAAGTTATGGGTGATCAATAGGACGGAGGAGGTTTCTTGGAGGCAAAAGTATAGAGTTATTTGGTTAAAGGAAGGGGACAAGAATACCAAGTTCTTCCATCGAATGGCCAATGCTAGAAGAAGGATCAATTACACAGGCAAGATTAGAAGAGATACCACAGTACTTCAAGATCCCTCACAGATTAAGGAGGAAATCACTCTGTTTTTTGAAAAACTGTATTTGATGGAAGACATTGTGAGACCGTCTCTGGATGGTATTGTTTTTCCTATGATTCAGAAGGACGTAAGGAATGTTTGGAAAAGAATTTTGAAGAGGAAGAAATTAACAAAGCTTTAACAGATTGTGCAGGTGACAAAGCACCAGGTTCACATGGCTTCAATTTTGCTTTTATCAAAGCGGCATGGGATAGTCTTAAAGAGGATTTTTGTCGCATGTTATCTGAATTTTATCTTAGGGGGAAGCTGAACAGAGAGCTTAATGCTACCTTCTTGTGCCTTATTCCAAAAGTGTTGGGAAGTCCCACATCCCACATCGCCCAAATCCCGAGATGGTAGGCTTCATATACCTGTTTGGGCCTTCCACCTATCAGCTTAAGCTGTTGGGTTGGTACATGGCTTCTTACATGGTATCGGAGTGGGTTTCGATCCCGTCGTTCTTGTGTAGCCCACGTGGCTTGCCCGTTCACGAAATCCGAGGGGGAGTGTTGGGAAGTCCCACATCCTACGTTGCCCAAGTCCCGAGTTGGATAGGGCTTCATATATTTGTTTGGGCCTTCCACCTATCAGCTTAAGCTTTTGGGTTGGTACATGGCTTCTTACAAGAAGTTCCAAATCCGGTGGCGTTGAAGGATTTTAGACCCATTAGCTTGGTGGGATGCATCTACAAATTGTTGTCTGAGATTTTGGCTAATAGGTTGAGAAATCATAAGCCTGGCTTAGGGAGCTTTTCTTCTTAATAGGTAAATACTAGATGGCATCCTTATTTCAAATGAACTCATAGACTCGAGGAAGAGAGAAAATATGGGAGGAGCCATTTTTAAAATTGATTTGGAGAAGGCTTACGATCATGTGGACTGGAATTTTGTTGATTATATGTTGGGCATATTTGGATTTGGTGATAGGTGGAAAGGGTGGATCAAAGAGTGCATTTCCTCATCCTTTTCAGTTTCTAGTGAATTGTTCACCTACTCGGGTTTTTCGGGCTTCGAGAGGACTTAGACAGGGTAGTCCGTTATCCTACTTCCTGTTCACTATTGTGAAAGAAGCTTTGGGAGCTCTTTTTAACAAAGCAAAAGACATTGGTTTGATTGGTGGCTTTGAAGCTCGTGTGGGTGGGTTGGGGGGGGGGGGGGGGGGGGTACTCATCTTCAGTTTGCTGATGACACGATTCTTTTTACTTCTACAAGGTGGGAGGAAGTTGCAAATTTGAAGCGGATTTTAAGATGTTTTCAGATGGTGTCGGGATTAAAGATAAATCTATCCAAAAGTTCCTTTGTGGGGGTGGGAGCTTCAGAGGGGAGCATTCAGATATTGGCAGATAGATTGCATTGCAAAAAAGGTACACTCCCTGTTCAATATCTTGGTTTACCTATTGGAGTGAACCGAAGGTCAGTTTTGATGTGGGATTTAGTGGTGGAAAAGTTTGAGAAGAAATTATCCACTTGGAAGAGACAATACCTTTCTTTTGGAGGAAGAATCACCCTTATAAAATCTTCTTTATCCAATCTCCCAGTTTATTACATGTCACTATTTAGGATGCCTTCAGTAGTGATTAAGAAGTTGGACCGGATTCGGAAGAATTTTTTATGGGATGGGGATAAAGAGAATGAGCAGATGCACTTGATGAAGTGGGTAAGGTGATCAAGCCGAGGCAGGAGGTTTCGGGTTGGGGAATTTGGTGTTGAAAAACTAGTCTTTATTGGCTAAATGGTGGTGGAGATATGGGAATGAGAATGAGGCTTTGTTGAGAAGGGTTATTTTTTCTAAATACGGGGAGGGTGCATGGGGTTAGGTTCCCAAAAAAGTCCCTAGATATAGGTTATCAGTTCTTTGAGCTGTCATCTATAGTTTGGGGATGTATCAAATGTTAGGGGGGAGGTTATTGATAAGGGGTTGGGTTTCATTGTGGGGGATGGGACAAGTGTTCGTTTTTGGCTTGATAATTGGGTGGGAGTGGGTCCTTTATGCATTTTGTTTCCTAGAGTATTTAAAGTTGTGTCTAACAAAGAGTCTTCAGTTAAAGAGTGTTATGTCTGGGATAAGGATGTTCTATCTTGGGATGTTAGCGTTAGGAGGGCTTTGTGTCAATTGGAGTCGGTTGAGTCGTCTCGCTAATGTCTTTTTTTATGCATGAATTAAGTTGACTGTAGTATATGGAAGCTTGATTCATTGGGTCCGTTCTCCTCAAGGTCCTTTTATAGGGAGTTGGAACATATTTATGGGGTTCGCCTCCTTGTGCATCAGTTTGGTTGGGTTTTGCTTGGTAGTTGTTTGTGTAGTTTCCTATCACCAATTGGCTTTGGGATTACTGGCTCGCAATTTTATCATGGTATTAGAGCCAGAGGTCTTGAGTTCGAAACCATGCAGGATAAAAATGCCCCATGCCGCGTTGTGTTTTTGTGCGGGCACAAGTGCGCAGGGCAAGAAGGCACCTTGCCTCATTATAGTCTTATGCGGGCGTGTGCTTCGGATCCGGGTGGTATCCCGTTCGCGGGGCTGGGGCGAGGGGTGGTGGGGGTTGTTAAGTAGTTGTTTGTGTAGTTTCCTATCACCAATTGGTTTTGGGATTACTTGCTAGCAACTTATCATAACTCCCCTGAGAGAGTGGAGGCTTTTTGTTGGGTGGTTGTAGCGGGCAAGATATCGACAACCGATATGTTAAGAAGAAGAGGGGCGGTGTCAAAGTCCATTTCAGACGTGTGCTGCCTTTGTGGGAGGGAGATCGAGTCCATAGATCATTTGTTCATTCATTGTGATATATCTTCATTTATTTGGATGTACTTTCTCAAAGAATGCGGTGTGGATTGATGTTTTCTAGGATCTCTAGCCTCGCCGTTTGAAGCTTGGAATGGGTCTCCATTGGCTAGAAATGGTAGGTTTTTATGGAGGATCATTCCTTTCTCCATTCTTTGGTTAATTTAGAAGGAGAGAAATGACAAAATTTTTAATAGAAAAGAATCGTCTCGGGAGGTTCTACTGTCATCTGTGCTTTTGAGGGTCGCCAAATGGGCATGCGTTAGAAAGGAATTATCAGACATTAAGATTGATAACATCGTGCAAAGTTGGGAAGCTTTTTGAAGATGGGGGTCATTAAGAAGAAAAGGATAGTCTCTTGATGCTTTCCACCGGTAGGAACTCTAAAATTCAATGTGGATGGAGCTGCAAAAGGAAAACCGGGTTTGGCTGGCATCGAAGGTGTTCTAAGAAATCATAAAGGGGAGATTTTCTATATGTTTTCTAAACATGTTGGGATCAAAGATTATAATAAAGCAGAAGTTTTGGCGATATTGGAGGCTCTTCGCATTTATCGATCCTCTTATCACCAATCATTTTTTGTGGATAGTAACTGACTCAGCTAATGCCATAGCTTGGATGAAATCTTTTAGAGGTCCATGGAAAATGCAATTTTTATTTAACGAAATTAGCTCTCTAGTATCTGGGATGCAAATATTGTTTCAGTATGTGTGTAGATCTGTAAATGGAATTGCAGATTGTTTGGCCAAGCAAGGGGTAGATCGTTCTTGTAATCTAAGTGCCTTTGTACTGTAGTGGTTGGTGGTTGTAATATATCTGTTATACTGGGTCACCAATGAGTTATGTTTGTTCAATGTAGTCTTATCTGTGTTGTCGTTTTCTCCTTATTAATAAAATGTTAATGTTGTTGGAATTTGAGATGACTTGAGAAGTCTTTTGATGAATTGAAGAATATAATATCTCAAGTATTGATATGAGTTGGAATTATTGTCAACACATTGTCACAAGCATGATGATAGTAGGCTAGTGTTGATAGAGCTGAAAAAAAGAAACAGAATTGAAACTGTCAGGAATTCAGATTTCCTGAAGCAGAGCACTCGGTCGACCGGGCTCTTCATGCGGTCGACCGAGCAAGAAGAAACCTGCAGAAAACAGATTCAGGTAGCTCCCAGTTATTTTCGTGACACAGTGTGTCTTCGGTCGACCGAGACCTCAGGATGTCGACCGAGCTCGAAAGTTGTCTATTTTCAGACAGTGTCTTCGGTCGACCGAGCAAGCAAGGATGTCGACCGAGCACGGGAACCAGAGTTGCGCAGAATTAGAAGTTTTGCACGAAAATTCAGCACTCTTATCTAATTTGTTTGGGACTCTTTCTAAACGAATTGTAGCCCGTTTTGAATACAATTAAGGGTTATCAAAACCTATATAAAGGCATGTATGGGTCGTTCTAAAGATACACCAGAAGAGAGAAAGAATAGAGAAGAGTTTTAGAGAGTTCTTGAGAGAAAGAAGAAGCTGCTGGTGTGTGT
This sequence comes from Litsea cubeba, assembly GCA_012931725.1. Taxonomy (NCBI): domain Eukaryota; kingdom Viridiplantae; phylum Streptophyta; class Magnoliopsida; order Laurales; family Lauraceae; genus Litsea; species Litsea cubeba. Next base: position 107,902,491 of record CM022944.1, read on the forward strand.
TGCTGTGTGCTGATGTGGTGACGTTTTCTACAGCAATTGTGGACGAGATTATGCTCTTGAAGATGGTGATTCGTCCATGAGTTAAGTGTCTCTCTGTTTATGCTTTAATTTCAATTTGTAAGGGATTGAGAGAGAGAGAATTGTAGAGGGGAAGGGCTGTAGACAGAGTTTGATCTTCTATTCTGTTTTTACATCAAGTTGGTGCTTGATGTCTGGGGTTTGGTGATCCTATCTGTTGGTGCAGATAAATTGTAAAGGGAGTCGGTGCTTCCTAGATAGTTGGTGCTATCTGAAACTAAGGGTTGGTGCTCTTTGTCGTTGGTGCGACTAAATAAGATTCAGATCTGTCCCGGATTGGTGTTCGGACAGTCTTTGAACCGTGGACGTAGCCTTTCGGTGAACCACGTTAAATCTGGTGTCATTGTGTGATTTGACTTGTTTTGTTGTTGAATTGGACCTGTTTTTAGAAATCACTGATTCACCCCCCCCTCTCAGTGATCGCGATATCCAACAAATGTTACCGATACAAAAAGAAAAAGAAAAAAGAAAAAAACAAAACAAAACAGAAAAACCTTTGGCTCTTTCAAACTGATCCATAAACCTTTCAGCGAGCCAATTAAAGCAAATCATGTCTGCCATTGTCCATAGTTGTGAGCTGATCCTCATCACGACTCTTTGTCGTTAAAGTTGACTAGCCCTGCTAAGTCATAAAGGTCATAGAAGAGCAATCGCGTTTTTTCTTTTGAGATTCAGAGCACCGAGACTTGAAGAGAGGGTTTCTCACTTTCTCCCCAACGAAGGTGAACAGAGATGAACGAGAGAAAGTGGATGGGTTGATCCCCCTTGACAATCCTAATCTAGGTCTTTTTTATATAAATGACTAAGATGTCCTCAAAACAGGGGTATTATTGGTGTGGAAAAAACCTAAGTACTAAATGGTTCCTTTTGGCATGCGTTTTTCGTGATTTCAGGCAAAAAAGGCCTGTTTCAGCTGAAAGAATTTTTTTATTTATGCCAAAAAAATGATGATAAGGACTGAAAAAAATTCTGAATACTTTGATTTGGCCGAATGAGGGAAATGAAACAAAATTGAATCTTAGCTTCATCTTTTCCTTGGTTCAAAGCAAGCTTAGGCATGAGGCCTCTGATGCACGTCTTCTGGGCGAGTGCCAACCTGAATCCTGGATGAGAGCCATTGCAGGTGTGCAAGGGGTTGATCATCGCTATTGGTTAGAGTAGAATCTAATCTCCTTATTTATTTTCTATTGGTTCTCACAAGTCACATCGTACTGAATTTGTACGCCTATTTCGCAGCAGACATTCACAGATCTGGTCATTTTGGGAATGAAATGCTTCCATGGCAAGCCGCTCAACCGGTTTGGTACCTTATCTTGGGTTTGACTGCATGTGCACCTAAATGATTCAGCTGTGGCCGTCCAACTAAATGGTGCCATCACCTTTGTTTACAATCCATCTAAGATATAGAAGTGTGGTGCAAGTAATCTTGCTGACTTCTTGAACTCATTTCAGAGAGTCATTAATCTACTTGTAACCCTTTTAAAAAAAAAATCCAAGAAGTGCAACCTATTCGAGGATTTGGCGCAACATTGATTGGAATGGCGAAACATAATTCATGTAGTTGACTCCAACATGGTTGGGATAGAGATGATGATGATGATGATCTTTAATATGACCATATGTTGGTACGTAGTTGTGCATTTTGTGCTAGAAGATATTTTGAATAAGAGTCAAGGCATAGGTGGTATTTTGTGCAACTAGGAAGGTCAGACTTTGCTCTCGTTTTCTCTCTCTTGGCGTTAAAGATTCCAATGAAGTAGAGATTTTGCTTTTCTGGAAGCTTTGAGAATGTCCTCACAAGATTTTCTGGATTCGTTTGTAGTGGAATGTGGAACTTTTAATGCAGTTTCTTGGGGTTTCCACTGAAACATGTAGGCTTGAATATTTCAACTCCTCCTCAATGAGATTAAGGCCTTGTTATCTCATATCCAATTAGAAGTTCAGCATGTTCGTTGATTGGCAAATGAGATGGCGGATAGTTTGGCTAAGGAGCGTTAATCTCAGAGTCTCTTAGTTGATCTTTGTTGTTGTTAGTTTTGGGTTGCCGACTGTGTTGTTTCTGGTTATGTTGGGTTGTAGGCTTTTTGGAGGATGTGATGTATTTAGTGCTCTTATTCCATTTTTCTTCTTGTTGTCTCCTGCTTTAGAATCTTGTGTTTCCATTTAGAATAAAATTTACTGTTACTGCTAAAAAAATTCATGGTTGAGCATGTTAAAATCTTCAAGGTTCTACGTCTGATTAGTCCTTGTAATCACATTAGATATATTGGGTGGGATCATATTGATCTGAGCCAGTCTGGGACAGCCTAAATCAGTCTGGATTAATCCACTTCTGTACTAATAGGTTTATCTTTTTTTTTTTTTTTTATAATTTTCATCAGAAAGAGGGTTGTTCTGATTCTTCCGACACTACTTTGTTGTTTGAGTCTCAGAGGCAGCCTTTCAACTGCGTAAGATTGATGATTCGTTGAGAGAGGAGGCTGACAATCTTCATAAGGTGATTGATATTCTTCACATGAAGCATAAAGAGTATGCAGATGAGATGCAGAAGTATTTTGAGAGCCATTCAAGAGATCAGTCCGAGATTAAATGTCTTACAGGTCTCAAAATTTAGCCTCTCTCTCTCTCTCTCTCTCTCTCTCTCTCTCTCTCTCTCTCTCTCTCTCTCTCTCTCTCTCTCTCAGATTGGATTACTATTCACATACACTTTTATCCATACCCAAATCTTAAACCGTCTAGAAGGTCCTGCATGTCATTTTAGTCATGCTATATTCACATGAATCTTAACTTCACCGGCTGGTGTGCCATGGTTTCTTTTCTTTTTTATGCCATTTAGGAGAGCTTGAAGAAAGCATGACAGAGCTTGAGGAAAGTCGGCGGAAGTTGGTCAATTTGAAAATGCAGAAAGATGGAGCAGCTGATGTTCATATTTCAGTATTAAGTGCCGTAAATGGTGTCAGTTCACCAGACAAGTCTGCTGATAGAACAATGGGGTTTCGGGAACTGAAGGAGTCAGTTGAGGAGGCTAAGGTTTATTTGCAGTTGTCTTTTCTTTGTCCAAATGCAATGCATTTCCATACAGAATTTTTTTTGCTGCTAGTTGATTATTTATGTTCTCCAACAAATTGCATAGATGCTGGCAGCCACCCGTCTTTCTGAGCTTGAGGGAGCACAGGAAGACACTCTAATCCTTTCAAAACAAATGCAAAAGCTCCAGGTTGATTAATTTTGTAAATCTGTGTAGTCTAGGACCCAGGTTTCATTTTGATCTAAGTTCCGAGTTGCATTTTCCACTCATTTGTGAATTGTCTTGTAGAATGAAATGGAGAATGACAAATTTGTAGTCTTGTCAAAACCTTACTCTTTACTAAGTGATCAGCTCCAACGTTTGAATGCTGAACTGGAGCGATACAGGGGGTTGTCAGATTCTTTGCAGGTAAAATTCTGTTTTTCCAGTTCATTTATACACTACAGTCTACAGTACATTTTGATGTTACCAAATCCCAATCAGTTTTTAGATCTTGGTAGAACATACATTTATCCTTTCTTCTGTGTTGGATTTCATAGAAATTGAATTTGAATTACATAGGCTACTGTTTTCCCAACTTTTATGCCCTAAATAAATATCAGCATTTGGATCTGATTGAGTTTTTTTTTTTTTTTAAATTGTTTACGCTGATTACGAGGGGGGTGGAAAAGGCCCATAAACAGTAATATGTTTTTCAATGTTAACACTGATCAAATGCATAATGGGGTAACCATCTGTTCCTGAATTATTCAAACCATATTCCATTTCGGGTACATAAAAGCACACCCTTAGTTGCTGCTTTATTGTTTTTCCACAGATTTATCCTTACAATGCTCATTTGCAGGTTGAGAGGAACTATGTTCTGCGAAGGGAGAAGGAATTGAGCATGAAAGTAGAATCAGCACGTTCTGTTAGAAGTGCTGTTGGCGATGCTGAGGTTAAGATAGAAGGGTTAAAGCTTCAGTTGCAGAAGTGTATTTTTGAAAGGAATGATCTAGAGGTCAAATTGGTAGAAGCTGAGCAAGATTCAGGTAAAAATACTTATTTTTTGTAAGGTGAAACCTAGGAACTAATGTTAATTATGACGCTTGTTTATTGATCACCCAATTTCTAAAGGTTCTTAGGCATTTCAGGGAGACAAGATATTAAAGCAGAGTTCCATGTCATGGCTTCAGCTTTGTCTAAAGAAATGGAAATGATGGAATTGCAGTTGAATCGGTTTAAGGAGTTGGCTCATGAGGCTCTCTCTTTACACGGAGAAGAACATTTTCTGAAAGCGTTACTAGATACAAAGGTTTTGTCTGTGCACCTTTCCCACCATTTTTTTTCACCCCTCTATTGAAGCGTTCAATGCCTTTGTTTCCTCTCGTATATATTTAATTTTCATTTTTAGACTTGCACGATATTACTAATATCGGAACGCCAATCCTCCTTGCCATTGTTCTGTTTAAAGTTTTCCTTTTCTACGTTGTTATCTTTCTACCTCTGTTGTATGAGTATGAGTACGTCTCGGGACCAATACCGGTATGTGTTGTCTTATTCAGAAAATTCCAGAATTTAGGATTCGTGGATTTGGAACAATATGCAAATAAATTTAAATAAATGTTTACTTCCAGTTAAATTTTATATGTAAAAGAAACATTGATAAAAATGATTTACAAACCGTATTCTTAAGAAACAATCAATAGGCATTTCAATATTCAAAAGAAAGAAAAATGTAATAATATTCTATCAACTTAAAAATATTTAAAACATAAAAAAACCCTAGATGAAATCTCGGCCATAGATCCAATCTCTCATTAATGGAAATCCTAATCACTAGAAACCCTATATACATAAAACAATCCTAAAACAACTAAAAAATAGTTAAAATGTTGATGCAGGATCAAGTTGCCCAGTCAATGATGATTATATATTAGATAAACCCCTAACATATTTAGAGAAATTGGATTTTATCAAATGGAGTTATTTTTCATTCTTCTAAGGGCCTGATTAGGTTGATTGGGTATATTAAATTGGAGATCGAGATGGGCCCAAAATAAATGTCAAATGTTATAACCTATGATGCATGGATACGGCAAGGACACGCCATAGACGCGGCAGGGACATGGATTTTACACATAAAAAGTGTAGTATCGGATAAGATACGACACGAGACATTGCCCATTTTGAAGTATCCGTGCATCATAGGTTAAAACGAAGGTTCTGACATTAAAAGATAATTGAATTAGATTTTTATAGCCTAAATAGACCCAGCAGGTTGCCAAACTTTCTGAACAGGTTCTAAATCGGGACTAGTCCAGCAGAAAGTGGCACCAGTGGTTGCCCAGATTTGGTAACCAGATGTCAACCTGTGGTTGGTCCCACAGTTCCTCCACGTGGGGCTCACAACCCTCTTTCTCCAGGTTGTGCAAGTGTTTGGCGAGAGAAACTTGTTTATTATTTCAAGAAATTTATTCTGTTTTAAACATATTTTGAGTTGTAGGTCTCTTTAATTAGGAGTTGCTCTGGTTAAGATGGGGTTAAGAGGCCAGTCTCACAGGGACATCTAGTGGGGTCCACATTCCCTATGAGATTTTTCTGCTAAAATGTGTAGAGACTTCCTCTCTTCTTTCTTACAGTTTCTATGAGGTGTTGCTTTCCTATTCTGGGATGTATTAGGATTAAATTTTATTTGCTTGATGGATGAATAGATATGATATAAATCTAGGTTTTTTAGAGTTTTGAGCTTCAGTTAAATTGAATATATGGGATGCCCAACCCTATCTTAGTTATTTCTCATATATTCTTAGTCAAGGTTGCAAATACTGGGCTTTTATCTCTTCTTCTCCTGGGTTGAGTGCTCTTACCTCGGGGTAGAGATACGGTTCACTGGAACTCGCAGTCAGCTGAAAGCGAACTCTTGCTCTTCTCGGTGCTTTGGTGTAGTTTTTCTGTTAATGAAGACAATTGGGTTTGGGTTCACAACCAGTCAGGATTTGGCTCCCTTGGCTGAGTTAAATGTTTGCTGGAACACCCAGAAAAACTTGAAAAAATTGGCTTTGGGCCCACGTGGGCCACCATCTAATCAGATAGACACTGGTATGGTATCACTTTGTACATTGATGGGCAACCAAGGGTGTTAAGGCATGTCATGGGTTTGGGCCTATTAAGGTCCATTTGAGTGAAGCCCAAAAACAACATATCTCTCTTTATTTTTTGAACTGTCTATGAAGTGTTTGTTTGATATGGTTCCCCTGGGCCTCCACTTAGATATTAACCATCTAAAATTTAGACCTGCCTTTATGGATCTCTTCATGCTATTGTACGGTTCCATAAACCTCTTGACGAGCCAATAATGCAATCATATTGACCATCATCCATAGATTCAAGCTCATCTGCATCAGTTATATTGTGTTCTATCAAGATTTTGATTTATTAGAAACCCCCAACGTTTTGGCCAATCAAGAAGCAACATATGCACAAAATGGATGTAACAAAGATGAGAATGTTTAGGTGGATGTGTGGTAAAACTAGGAAGGATAAAATTAGAAATGAGTGGCTTTCGAGAGCATTTAGGGGTAGCAATGATAGGTGATAAAATTAGAGAAATACGTTTAAGATGGTTTGGGTACGTTCAGTGTAGGCCAGCAACGGCGCCGGTAAGGAAAAGTTTGGCTATGAAGGTTGATGGCCGGTAAGGAAAAGTATTGGGGCCGCCTCCAGATCCCTTTGTCATTCGGGAATAGAAAGAATGGAGTAAAAACTCGCTTCATGGAAGGCCAACTATCTGTACCTTGGTGGTAGAATTACTCTAATCAAAGCAGCACTGGCTAATCCTCCTATAAATTTCATTTCTTTATATAAGTTCCCGACGGAGGTGATTAAGTGCATTGAGAAATTACAATGGGATTTCCTATGGCATGGAAAGGAGAACAAAAAGAAGTTCCACCTGATTAAATGGTCTCAAGTTTGCAAGCCAAAGCACGAGGGCGGCCTGGGCATTAGACCTTTGAAGAAGATGAGCTTGGCTCTATTGGGCAAATGGCTATGGAGATTTGGTGAAGATGCAAGGTTTATTGGAAGCAATTTCTCTCCTTTAAGTATGACATTTCTAGGGAAGGTTGGTTAGTGCACGGTCCTTCTCCTCCTGCTCCCATATTTGCAAAGGTATTCTTGCTGCCAAGGATTTATTTATGAAGCAGGTGAGGTTTCGAGTGGGGAAAGGCGACGAAATCTTTTTCTGGACTGATCATTGAGTGGGAGATGTTCCCATGGCGATCTCCTTTCCTGAGCTTTTCAATTGTGCTAGCAACAAGTATGCCAAAGTCATAGATTATGTGGAAAGGAGAGGTGATTCCATTGTGTGGGGGCCAATGTTTAGAAGAAACTTAAATGAAGTGGAGAAGGCCAATTCTGTTCTTTGTTGACATCTATTGCCAATGTCTTCTTTCCAATTAATGGGAGAGATAGAGGAATATGGACGGCTACAAACGATGGCATGTTCTCGGTGGCTTCTTTCTTTACATCTATGCATAGAGATGTGGTGGTCATTGACATAAATTGGGCCACACAGTGAACTATGAAAGCTACTTCTCGGGTCATTGCTTTTGGTTGGTCTGCGCTTCAGGGGGGCATTCTAACGATGGAGTGATGGACAACTTAAAGAGGCCGGCGGGTGGTTATTGTTAATGCTTGCCCCATGTGCCTTGCAAATGAGGAGCCAATTGACCAGTTGTTGCTTAATTGTAGAGTGGCTCAATGCCTATGTTAAGCGATCTTGGGGTGTTTCCTTTACTGCAGCCCCCTTCCTAATACGCTTAGTGCTTTGTTTTGAGGTTTGGAGGCTAGGGGTTGGACTGAAGAGAGGTAGGACAATGTGGAAACTTGCATTTTTGGCAGCTATCTGAACTACATGGAAAGAGAGGAATGGAAGATGCTTTGAAGGAAAATTTTCTGATGACCCAGTGCTACGAGAGAAAGTCAAGTTGCTAGTGGCGCACTGGGTTACCCCACTGCTTCCTTTCAAGGGTATCTTGGTGAATTCCATCGTTAACAATTGGAAAGAGGTCGCTTTTTCACATCCTCACTGTCCGTGTTTCTCGCCTAGATGGTGCCCCCCCTCCTCCAGGTTCGTTGAGGCTCAATTTTGATGGAAGTGCCTTGGGCAACCTGGGTAGGTTAGGTGTTGGGGGTGTTATCAGAAATGCAGACGGTATCATCCTTCTCTCTTATTTGGGTCCAGTGGGATTCAGCTCCTTCAACAAGGCTGAATTGTTGGCTTTGAACATTGGCCTGCACGAAGCTTCACGTCTGAATCCTCAAAAGAATATTGGTTGAAGGTGACTCGGCTTGCATCATTCAGTGGGCTGTTAACCCTGCTACTGCTCCTTGGTACCTGGCAGATATATAATCGAAGAGATGGCTCAAAAGGAAATGGAGTTGAATATTTCCTTCTCCCATATTAAATGTTCGGCGAATGCAGAAGCAAACAAATTGGCTAAAGAAGGAGTTTCTAAGCCTTCTTTGATAGTTTCTCTAGGTTAATCTATGTCTTCCCTCTTTTGGGGCTGGTGGCCGCATTTTTGGGGCTTTGGTCCTTCTACTTTTGGTTCTTTCTTTCCCCCACTTTTGTGGCGGATTTTGTGTTTCAGTATAGTTCTCTTATATTGTAATTCTCGTTTTCTTCTAATAATGTCACTTTTTCAAAAATAAAAAATAAAAAAATGAAGGTTGATGGCCCACCAAGGGAAAGTGGTAGGCCAGAGAAGACGTGGATGGAGGTAGTAAAAATAGATTTGAAGAAGTGTAGCTCATCTGAGGATTTGACTAAAGATAGTTTGGAATGGAGAAATAAAATTTGTGTAGCCGACCCCAACATAGTTGGGACAAGGCTTTGATGATGATGAGACAACTCACGTTTTTATAAATTGCAAAAAAGGTCAACCACCCATAAAACCCAGAAAATTACAAATCTGCCCCTCTTGCTCAACACACTCCCTCAAGTAGGTGCGCATATATATGTATCTCACTGACTTATTAAGAATGTTCTGCATTTAAGTTCATGGAAGAGATTTTTTTGGTTTGATTGGCCTAGTTACTTTTTTTTTTTTTTTTTTTTTTTTGGGGGGGGGGGGGGGGGGTGGGGTTGGTTGTGATATGGTGATTCATGAGAGCTCCACAGGGACATCCCCATACTCTCTCATGGAAGAAATTTGGTGAACACATGACGCAGTCCCGATTTGTCTCATCAGACCATCAAGGGCCCAAATTAGCAAACCTGAAAAATATTCCAGCAACTAATAGGGTTTGCGGACAATTGTAACAAATTTAGAAAAAATTTAAGCAAGGACAATGCTAATTATCAACCCAAATTGACCTTGAAGTCTCCCTCAATCACCATAGCATCACACCACACTAGGGAGAGCGAGAAACAAAGCATACCGTGTGCTTTTAGTCAATAGAAGCAACTGCTGGACATGACTGCTTGCAGCAGTTGACTGTATATGTGTATATATAGTATTAAAAAACCATCTAAAACCCTTGTAATCCTTCCAAACATGATTCTTACTACACTTAGAACTCTTTACTAATATTTCCTAAGAATCCGAAGTTGCTAAAAAAATATTGATGAAAACTAGCAATTTCTTGAACTGAAGTCATCTCAGATGACTTGGAGTAGATCTGGTGTGGGGCTCACGTGGCCCACTTGATCAGAAATCGAACTCAATGAGTGTAAAGAAGTCCCCTGGGCGGTCCTTCTGAAGTAAACTCTTCATAGGTTGGGTTCGACCCACCAACCTATTGCTCAAATGGACTCCACGTACTGCTCTTTTCATGTTTTGGATTTTGTTTTTGAATTTTCATAAAACCACCTGTTTTGTTATTCAATGTTATACCAAAGCAGACCCTGTAATGTGATCTTATGTAATTTTTTGTTACTATTTGTGTCCGACTTTGATCAAAACTTGATGAAACCTTTGTGGGCCTTCTTGTAGTCCTCAATTCGATCGATGTAGGCTCCGGCCACTTCAAAATCGCAATAAAAAATCCTTTCCACATCAGCACATGTACTAGTTGATTTGAAGACCTTACAATTGGTATACAAATGACGCCAGTGGTATTTTCTCTCGGATAAGGTGGTAGTCTATATCAATATGGTCCGTCTTTTTATGAAATACTGGGTTTGATGTAGTACGAGTTGTAGCTTGATTGTCACAATGCATCGAAATGGGATTTTTAACAAGATAACATAGTTCTCCATTAGTTGGCTTAACCAAAATAATTCACACACTATCTTCGCCATAGCTCTGTATTCAGCTTTAGCCTTTAGCACTAAAGCGAGGAACCACCAACTGGTTTTTCGTTTTCCAAGCAACCAAGTTACCACCAAGAAATGTGCAAATTTTCAGAGGGAAATCGGCCATCATTTGGAAAGCCCGGCCAATCTGCATCTGTATAGCACACTACATTCGGATTTCCATTAAAATTTTATATAACCCTTCTTCAAGGTGAACTTTTGATGTATTGCACAACATGCTTCACTACATCGATATGACAGGTTCTGGGAGCATGGATATTGCAGAATTACACTCACTGCATAGGGCAACTGGCAAGTCAGGTATAGTGATCGTAAGGTAGTAGATGAGCTTTCCTACTGATGTTTGAAATCCCCTTGGATCTGCTAACAATCAGCTATTGATTCACATTGAGAAGAGTATCTGAGCCCTTAGCTCCCAAGTTACCTGTGGCAAGCGACAAATCAACACCTTATTTTCTCTATCAAGGGAATATACCCTTACTAGGTTGTGACACTTCTATACCCAATAAATACTTCAAATTGTCCTATTTTTTAAATTCTCAACTACCTTAACCCTGGTACTGCTTAAGTTCTGCAATACCTTGATTATCATCTCCAGTCAGCACAATGTCATCCACACGGATGTAAAGAATAATAACACCTTGCTCTTTGCTTTTCACAAATACAGTTGTGAGCTGAACTAACATCGAATGAAGCCTACTTGCACCAATGCACTACTGAACTTCCCAACCCATGTCCGTGGTTATTGCTTGAGATTGTACAATGCTTTCTCCAATCAGAAAACTTTATGTTCCTCCCCTAACAGAATAAGCCTGAGGTTGGGAGATGTAGACCTTTTTTTGCAAATCGCTATGGAGTGCATTTACAACTCCAAGTCGATGAATGGTCCATCAGAAACTGCTGCAATGAATATATTACCGGCGTTCAGTTAAGTGATAGGAGCAAGGGCTATGTTCTTCTATGAGGCACCTCTCATGGATTTGCGTGAAGGGTAACCTTTTTACCACTGCGTGGACACCCCATGACAATCCAACCTCCTCACACTCACTAACCCCCTATGAATTAGCTTTCACTGTAATTTGGCACTAATCTGAATAATAATTACTTTCGAATTAAATTCCAAATGTCTTGAAATAATCATTTCCTTACACTTGTATAAACTACTTAACAACTCGTGCTTTGTAGCAAGCAATGCTGCTATCAGAATTTTTCCAATCTTTTGGTTCTTTTAAATATTTTTAGATTATTTAAACAAAAGAGAAATTCGGTTTGATATCCTATATGTATTGATGTGTATCACTATTGGGACTGAGTACGTCCTCTAGTACTGATATTTTAAGCAATGAGTACCATTCATACCTTTGCCGTTGAAGACACAGCTAGATATGGGTTACTTGTCCCCATCCCCATCAATTCCCCAACCTAATTGAGTTTTAATATGGGGCCATATGGCTGCAGATTCTGCACAACAATCACTTGACACATTTATGTGGTTGCAGTGAGTGCACAAAATTTCAAATTTTTATCCCAGACTTGTGGATGGTATTAGATGTCAATTAAAAAATAATCACATAAGTTCCCACATATAGATCTGTGCTTTTCTCTCGCAAGATAAGTACAAAATTCTGCGATGCTGGGTTTAAGTTGTAACATTTATTAGCAGACGGCCCCACACAGAATCTTCAACTGGCCACAATCACGAACCAATGGCTAGCCTGAGGATTGTGCGCAATTCTTGATAAGACATATGAGTGGACCTCACATCCAAACCTTCACGAGGAATTCCAAGATATGCAGTTTCACTTGGAAACAGCGGAAACTTTCCGACAGAAATGTAGCAACACAATTTCCATAAATTCCTCCAAAAGGTATCTAGGATGATTGGCCCTTACAATGTATATAGAGTTATTTCAAAATCAAGAAACCCTAAATCTAATCCTAATCATCCAATTATTGAAAGTAAATATTAAGCCTTAAAGATAAACAATTGTTAAGAGTCCTAAGAAAGTATATCCATGTCCCTAAAGTAACAGGAAATGAAGTTGCTGTGAGGAGGGATTGGCACAAGTCCTGCTTTGTGCAATGGCCGTTACAATGTATATAGAGTTATTTCAAAAGCAATAAACCCTAAATCTAATCCTAATCATTCAATTATTGAAAGTAAATATTAACCCTTGGAGATAAACACCTGTCCAGAGTCCTAAGAAATCTATCTCCAGGTCCCTAAAGTAACAGGGAATGAAGTTGCTGCAACTGCAAGGAGAGATTTGCACGAGTCTTGCTTTGTGCAATCCTCTTTGGGTTATCTCGTGCGTTTGCCCAAAGTGGTCCCATGTGGGGCCTCTATTTTATGCTTGCTCCACTTTGTTGTGGCGGTGGCATTAAACTTCAGGATAATATCCACCATCAGCATGGCTAAGATTGTCTGAAAGGGGGAGAGCAATCCTAACTGTTTTCTTTACTGGTGAATCACCCAAAGATAGTGCAGCCCACTTGTACAGTTGCTTCCTGACCTAAAAATAATAGAGGCTATTTTGCCCAGTGTCTCCAAATAGATGCTAAATGAAAATGCATGGGCACTTATTTTAGTTTCTTGAGATTTTTTCATGATTCAGAGTTTTATATCTGTCGAGTTTCATGGCTACCTTCTTTCTATTATTCTGATGTCTTAGTTTATACGGCCATCAGGGTATTGTTAAAAACTTATGAGATTCGACTGTTGGACCTGTTAATGAATTGAGCATTTCTGTGATATTTTACTGACTTTTGTTTCTGAACTATTTAGTTACTGTACTTAATTGTTTTGGTCATCATGATGGTGTTCAATTTTTCTTTGACCATAAAATTTCAAGCATGTGATTTTCTTATTTGCCACGAGTTCTTACTCTCTTTTAAGTGAAAGAAATCATTTATTGCTGGTAGATGAGTGAACACAAGAGCCTGTCAGATAGATGTTCTGTACAAACGGTTGAGATAGAGTCCCTTAAAGCACTGGTATGTTCGTGATCTGGGAATTTAGTTTGCTCAAGTGTACTTACTCTTTAATTTCACTAACTTTCTTTTCATATATTTCTTGCATTTGGAACGATCTTCAGAACTTTGGGAATACGTTTGGGGACCACTACTTATAGATGGTTCGATATTCGATATTTACTGCTAAAGAAAATGCTTTTTGCAGATTGAAAACCTGCAGAAGGAGAAGCAGGTACTGCAGATCTTCTTGGACATGTATGGACAAGAGTGCTTTGACAACAGGTACATTGTGAATTTGATAGTACAGTTGTACCAACTGATAAAAAAATGTTGCACCAGCTCAATGATTATTCATGTTGCTGAGTCCTTACTTGGAGCATTGAGCAGGCATAAGCTACCTTATTTTCTGCCATGTATTCTTCTTTGATTGGTCCGTTGCTGGAACAGTGACAGTTTATTATGTTCAGACAGCTCTTGTGGACACTTGCAAAGGGTAAACTAATTTGAGTTTTTTCTAACAGTGTCCAGTTTTCAAAGGGGGTGGGTTATATATTCAGGTATTGGGAAGATTTGGAGGTGCAATGAGTTCTTGGAGTATGAATTTTCTTTTGTGTATCCAGTCTCACTATATAGGTGTTTTTTTTTTTTTTTTCTGTTAATCAGTGTTGTGAGGTCTTGGGAGTGAAAGTTGTTTAGAGCGCAGTGTTTAGGAGGCTTTCTTAGAGTTATCCATCCTTACCATTTTCGCATGCAGGGATTCATCGATAATAAAATGTGGAAGTTTACAAGATTTATGTTTAGGTGAAATAAAGGCCCACCATAGATCATTGCATTTATTGGTTTGGAAGGGTCTTTTTCCTCCAATAGTTGAAGCTTTCAGTTTGTATGCATTGTTACTTGTTAGTGAAAGTGCAGAGATGGATTTTGGGATGGTGTGCATTGATGGTGCTTCTGAAGGAAAATCGGCCCGCCAAGCGTTGGTGGTGTATTTGCAAAACTAAAAGAGGTCAAATCCTTTGCTTTTTCCAGGTTCAGTAGTTACAGCGGAATCTAATAAATTGGAGGTATCAGGCAATTAGGGAGGCCATAGAGATTTACAAGGAAAGTTTTACAGGGAACTTGGTAGAAGAAGATTTGGGGAACGTGATTTTGGGTGCCGAAGAAATCTAAAGTTCCATGGAGTTTGATATATATTTTGTGAGATTTGGAACATCCCAGAGTTCTGTTGTTGGTGCTGGTGGCCAACAAACTTTCCACAGTTGATAATCACAGGAGGGGTATCGCTTAGAGACTCCAATTCCGATGTCTGTTTTGCTTGTGAAAGGAGGTTGAACTCGGACTCGGCTGAGTCACAATGAGACTCAGACCCCGACTCAACTCAGTGGGACCGAGCCTAAGTCAACTTGGACTTGGCCAAGTTTTAAAATCTTGGCACATTAAATTTTCATCGCCTTTGCCAATGAGGTTGCAAGAACAAATCAAAGATTCATTACAAGGTATTGGTACTGAAGATCAAGCTAACAAAGTTCATCAACAGAGTAGTCATGAAAGGAAACAGAGATGTAATGGTTATTACAAATTAGCGGTAATGAATATTTATGCACTAGCTTGAGGGGGCGTTTTGAGAAACAATTAGGGGGTTGATTTGTAATTATGAGAATAAGTTTGTCTTAGATTAGGATTAGGTTAAGTTTGTGTTATTTTTGGTAGTGTTATGATGTAACTAGAGTTTCCTATTATTAAGTGATTAGTTATTATTATTATTAGTATTATTATTATTATGGTTGTAATTAGGTTTCCTAGTTTGAGCTATTCTCAATAAAAAAAATATTATAAGAATTCATAAAGATGTAGCCGCTAAATTTCAATTAAGGTCTTCTAAGGTTAAGATTCATCTTTCTTGGTCGCCTCTCAATATGGTTTCTTAAAATTCAATTTGGATGGGGGCAGCTAGTGAAAAGCTATGGCTGACAGGAATTGGTGGTGTTCATCGGAGTGAGAAAGGGTAAGACACTAATGAGGCGGAGGTGCCACCAATATTGGAGGCTATCCATATTTACTTGCATGGTTTCCATGATTTCTTAATCATTGAGAGTGATTCATCCAATTCTATCTCTTGGATGATGCCCATGGAGAGCTGACTTGGGGAATTTTTCTATTACTTTCAAGAGATCAAAGAAAGAAATTTCAACATTTGGAGTCTTCAAGTGAATTTCAATACTCCATTAGTATTCACCTGATTATACTCAACAGAAGATGACTAGAGCAGGTAGGAACTAGGAACAAGCCACTTGATGTCTATAGACATGTATAAGGCAGTGAAATAGCAATATTATGGTTACATTGTACTATGTGTGCAATGGTGGCAGTGTCACAATAGTTTTAAGGCAAGAGGATAATATAAACTACAAATTGAACAGCTGAATGGTGTTGTAGCAAATGGACACAGCTGCAACAGCTCAACCCATCAAGATTACCCAACTCAGTTGAAAATAATTCATAATCAAATAAATGAAGTACCTTATCAAAAAGAAGATGCCACTTTAAGGACTGGAGTTTTCCGATGGGATACCTATCATCATAGCTTTTTAGAGTTATTTCTAACAAAAAATTGTCATGTTGGGGATTCATGACACTTTTATAAAAATCCTTCCCTTGAATTTTAAAATGCAATGTCTCATTGCTGAATTTCTGAATGCCAACCCCTTTCACTTTTAGCCTTTAGAACTTTCACAATCCCAACCCCCTTCTCATATCAAAATGCTGGATGGGCCAAGAGGATTTTGGGAGAGGACGCCTCATTGTGTTGCGATTGTGTAACGATTTTATTTTCTCATATGGTATAATGCTCTTACACCTACGCCTCGGTTGTGGTTGTAGGCATCTTATAAAATTTTACTTGTTGAGAGAGAGAGAGAGAGAGAGAGAGAGAGAGAGAGAGAGAGAGAGAGAGAGAGAGCTGTGGAGTTTCGCTGACGTGTGTAAGGAGGGGTGGGACTCAAGAAAGTTCTCTTACACTTGTGTTTTTTATGTGGATGCTTTTATACTGTGTTTTGTTGCTTGTCTGGATTGTACTTATTTTGCTTTTTAATAAAATTTTATTGTTATGGATGAGGGTAAGCTGAACTATGAGCATCTTCTAGTAAAACCTAGTTATTGATATTGATTTCTTTGGGATCTGTACAGAGTAAAGTACACCGTAAAAAAAAAAACTATCTGGGTGTTTAATTCTTGTACCAGTGAAATAGACATTGTAGATACATTTCTTTTCCCTATTTTCTAGGAATATTGTTATGCTTGCATTCTTCGTTTAACTAAGGTAATTATTGGTTTATATTGTACTTTAAATAACAATTTTTCCTCTCGATAATGTATCGGTAAGCAAGTATTTTATGTAGCCCTTCGAATCTTCACTTTAGGCTTTGTTTGCTTTCAGAACCTAGGAGTTTTCACTTGGAGGTGTTTTGAAGGCTTCATCACCATTAAATTTTTAAATATAGTGCAGAGCATTATGGCTCAAGATAGATAGGAATGGAGAAATAGAATTCATGTAGCCGACCCGAACATAATTGGGACAAGGCTCTGAAAAAAATGATGACAACGACGATAGTGCAGAGCATTATATACAGAATATGCTAAAAGAATGTTATAGGCTTTAGTAGCTCAAAGAAACATGAGGTAGAGGAGCATTTTGCACAGATTGAGGATAGATGTCATGATTATACAAGAAACTGACTTTGAGCATTTCTACTGCTGCATTTGTTAGAGCAATCGGGGGTGGCTAACAGATTGAGTAGGCTTGCTTGAACATGCTGCAATTGTAATTGGATTTTCATGTTTTGTTTGTAGTATGAGTGCCTTGAACTATACCATGTCCAATTGTAATCCTCCAATTTCATTTACTGCCATTTTTTTTTTTGCTCCCCAGTTTATAAATCTTCCAGTGTTCTTTCTATCCCTATCTTTCATATGCTTTCTACTCTGCATTCCAGAGATGTGATGGAAATCAAGGAATCAGAGCGCAGAGCTCGGGCTCAAGCTGAAATGTACCAAACTGTTTTAGATGAGCACAGTCTTGAATTGCGAGTGAAAGCTGCTAAGGAGGCTGAGGCAGCTTGCCAACAAAGGCTTTCTGCTGCTGAAGCTGAAATTTCGGATTTAAGGGCGAAAGTGGATGCTTCTGAGAGGTAAGATGTGGTCTCTGTCTACTTGTACTCGTGAGATGTTTAACCCCCCCCCCCCCCCCCCCCCCCCCCCCCCTCTCTTTTATTAAATTTTTGGGCATATCTTATGGAATCTTCAAAATGAGAGAAATTTCCCGTGGTGTCTTTACATTGTTTTGGATGGCCATTTTGGGCTGACTTTGGCATAGATTCGGCATTGGCCCTAGAAATTACTTGCAAATTCTTGTTATTCTGTAAGATCGCACTATCAATGAGCAAGCTTCCATAGGTTATTAATTTTCTGCCTTCACTACAGGATATGAATAAAATTGGCATCAATAAGCCATACTAATATTGGGCGGAATAGTTGGAAGAGGAAATATCTTAACTGAATAAATTATGAATTCCATACGGCCAGCCAAAATTTTCTGACTGAATCGTGCATTGGTTTACATCCGAACTGACTACTGAAAGCAGCAGGATTCCTGAAAGGCCATATGATTTAATAATATCATCGTTATATAATAAATACAATATCAAATAAAACCTGCATTCTGCCCCCCTTCTGCCCCCCTTAAAGTGAATGACTGAACAGAACCCATCATTTTTCCAAAAGTGTTCATACTGTTTATAATTCATGGACATTCAGATGCCCTGCTGTGCTGGTACCTGTGGCTCTGATTATGCCATTTGTCAGAAGCTGTTATGCTTTTACTAATGAATAAGCACGACCAATGTTAAGTACTCTTCTGGTAAATCTTAGTTGGACTAATATTCTTGCCATTATATATATCATATTCCTTAAAATTATCGACAGCAAACAAATTATTGTCTGCTTTCCTAGATAAACCCACTCCCTAATATTGTTGCCATCAAACAAATTTGGTGTATTCCTTGTGTTTGGATTAACAACATTAGGTAATTGGGAAAAACTCATGGAACATTCTCCCGTTGATTTGGTTTCCAATGGAAACCCTAGATTTTGTTGATTGACTACTTGTGACAAAGAACACTCTCTCTATGAAGAACACTGCACTTCTCAATCACAAACGAAATTAACTTATTCTTTAACTGAATTTAAGAAACCCTATGATTTTTATGCAATCATGCAACAATATGGGGACTGTCTCTCCTTGATTCCACCTCTTAAGCGACATCAATCACATCAATCATCCATTAAAAATGGCCATGTACAATATAGACAATTACAGCACCAAGTCTGAACCATGAGTCAGAATTGCAGAGAAGACTCCTCCAAACAGGCCCCGATACCCTATGGACCAGCTGCTGTAAGGTGCTGGCTTGTGCACATGGTGCCTGACATCAGCCCTGCCTTAAACCCTTGTGATCTGTTTTTTTTTTTACCCTGACAAAAGATCACCTCCTGCGCTATTCTTTTATGTGTCTCCTTCAAGAGATGCGCTCTGATACCAAATTGGGTTTGTAGATCGAAAGATCTTAGGGGCTGTTTGGTAATTTATTAGTAACAAAAAGTAATTTATTTGTAACGAAAAGTAAAAATGCAACGCTAAATTTTTTTCCATCAAGCATGATTGGCAGCCCCTACTACTATTAAAGTGAAATTGCCACCTGGAGTATTGAGATGAAGAAGATTCCTTGTGAGTCAAGGAATAGGACTTATTTGTAATTTGTAGTGAGCTAGGGGCGTTCATGTAAATACTATAAACTGAGGGGCTTT
This sequence comes from Litsea cubeba, assembly GCA_012931725.1. Lineage (NCBI taxonomy): Eukaryota > Viridiplantae > Streptophyta > Magnoliopsida > Laurales > Lauraceae > Litsea > Litsea cubeba. Next base: position 107,921,732 of record CM022944.1, read on the forward strand.
TTCGTGATTTCCAGATATAGTGAAATAACATCATAACAAGGGTTGCCTAACTATCTAGGTTATTCGACTCTTCTATTTTCTCAATCTCCCTCTCTTTCTTGTTATTTTTCTTTTTCTTCTCATTTCACATTTATTTGGCACTTTAGCATAAAACCCTAGATCTTGGAAGATCTAGGTTCACAACTTGGTATCACAGCAGAAGACTCTTGCGTAAAGGACTCCTAGGGCACAAATCTTGAAGAAGAGGCTTCTTTGGAGGAGACAAGCTCTACTAGGTTCGGCTGGGAGCATATGGCCTCCTGAGGCATCGTGAGCCATCTGGCGTTCTGTTGTGGGTCGACATCATTATATAAGGCTTTGGTGATGACTTTAAAGTGTTTGATGAAGTGTTTGGTGGTCTATTATGTGTCAACACCCTTGTCTGAGCCCTCGTGTTGTCGCTGAACTGGTATGTGAAGAGTGTTTTGTGCTGTGTGTGTGTGTGGACAGCCCTGTGTAGGTTGTAGGTGTTCAGTTGTGTTTTCTGGTGAAGGTTAAAGTCTTCAGCAGCCTTCTGTGATATTTGTGGTGGAATTATGTGATAGTTATTTTTGCTCAGTCTTTTCTCGTCCGATTTACTATAAATAATTTTTTGATCTTCATCTTTCTGAATTGAATTTGTTTCTGAGTTCAAATTGTAATGGAGTCTAAAGGTGATAATTCGACTACTACTACTACTACTCTACAGCTTCCTACCATTGCAAGTTTGAATGTTAAAATAACATCTTAGCTTTTCAATGGCACCAATTATAAAGATTGGGCCTACTCAAGCTAGAATGACTATTGGAGGATCTTGGAGACTTGGTTATATTGACGGGAGTATTAAAGAACTGAATAAGAATGATCCCAAATATACAGAATGAGTCTCCAAAAATATGTTGGTGATGAATTGGGTCCTGAATTCCATGGAAGGAGGAATTAGAAAGAGTTTTAAATATTTGGACATTGCAAAGGGACTTTGGGATTCAATCGAGACCGCTTATGCTCAAAAGAGGAATAATGTCAGGGTTCTAGAATTAAAAAAAAGAAATTGCTGGAGTCATACAAGGAAGTGTGTCGGTTGGCGATTATAATTCCAAGTTCAGAGCTCCATTGAAAGAATTAGAGTTGTACATGAATTCTAAACTGTGTTGTGCCCAGAAGGGAAGAAAATTAATAGAAGATCAAGACATATTTGAACTATTAGGTGGTGTTAACCTAGAGTTTCAGGCTATCCGTGCACAAGTAACAAGCCAAGATCCTTTGCCTCCTAGGCACAGTGTTTGCCTGTTGTAAGGAGAAGAAAGTCGTAGGATGGTTATGAATATAAAACAAGATGCAGTGCCTGATTGGTTATCTCTTGCAAACAGCAATGAGGGCATCATAGCGACTAATATAGGGTATAGCGGAGGTAGCTACGGTAGTGCCCCCCCTGCCCCCCCAGTCTCCGCGGTGGCCATGGTTATGGTGGGCAGCCTCAAACCGGTAAACTTTACCGTACCCATAGTGGAAGATATCGTCATACTAGAGAGATTTGTTGGGATTTGAATGGTAAGCCTTGGAATGTGTCTGCAACAACAGCTGAAGTGGAGCATCCTTATGAAACTACAGATTAAGAGATATGTAACCAGTGAAGGATGAATTTTCAGTTCTTTGACAGAGGTCGGCTGCATTAGAAGGTGTTACTCAAGATTCATTAGTTGGTATGACCTCTTCTCATAGTCCTATGGCATTTGCATCTTCTGCCTCTTCATCTACGTGGGTTATTGATTCAGGGGCTACAGATCATGTGACAGGTATGCATTTGGATTTTTTATCCTATAGTTTGCTAACACTCAAGGGTGGGAATTGTTGTTGGTTTATATGCTCTAGTAGCTGGGAAAAGGAACTGTACAAGTCTCACCTGACCTTTCTTTATCATCCCCCTTCCATGTTCCTCGTCTCTTATTTAATCTTAAGTTTGTTAGTGCTACTAAAAATCTCAATTTGTTGTATAAGCAGAATGCCTTCACGGACATTGTGAGGAAAGAGTTCAATAGAGGTGTTTGGGTGGTACCTGTTTTGTACATATTCTTAAACGCCAGCGAGATAAATTGGATCCAAAAGCACATAAGTGCATATTTGTGGGGTATTCTAGTAACGAGAAAGGCTACAAATGTTATGCTCCAGAAAAGAAAGGCCACACATTTGTTACAATGGATATAAGCTTTCATGAAGAGGTTCCTTTCTAGTCGTCTACAAGTTAGGAACTGATATATGAGAAAAGAGAAGAGAAAAGTCTACCCCTTCTTGATTTAATTCCCACTCTGGCATATCCAGGATCAATAGTTGAGATAGGTACAAAGTTGCAGAGTGCTGGAGTAGATGAGGTAACAGACAAATTTAAGGAGCCATTGCAAGCATACTCCAGGAGACGGACAAAAAAGCAAACTAGTGTTCTCATCCATCCCATCATTTGATGTTCCAGATCCGGATCCTCCATCTTCCCTTATTCTTCCTTCCGTCTCAAGCAATGGTTATTGCTAATTGAGGTATTTCCTCTTCTGATTTAGACCTTCCTATTGCCTTGAGAAAACGAATGAAATCATGTGTCATTCACCATCCCATATAAAACTTTGTTTCAGATCATGGCCTATCACCTGTTTTTCTTGCGTTTGTCTCTAATCTAGCTACTGAATGTTTACCTAAACACGTGTCTGTGGCCCGGTCACATCTTAAGTGGAAAGAGGCAATGGTAGAAGAAATAAATGCTCTAGAGAAAAATCATACGTGAGAGCTTACTACACTTCCTGAAGGCAAACACACAGTTGGATGCAAATGGGTTTATGTTAATGTTGGTGTTCCAAGCCCAAGCTTGCAGGCCCATTAGGCCCATTCATTATGTTTATCATTAGTCAAAGCCACATGTACATACTAAAGTTGTTAGCTAATTGTTAGGATCTAGATTGATTAGATTCTGTAAATTGATTGTAATTAGGACAGCTAATTGTTAGGATCTAGATTGATTCTGTAAATTGATTAGGGCATTCAGTCCCTATTTATATGAAGGATAGTCGATCCTCAAAGGGTAAGACACCAGCACAAAACTATTATATTTCTATCTCTCAAACTGCCAGTTTATACCATTAAGTATAATCCAGATGCCACAATTAATAGATATAAAGGCCATCGGGTGGCAAAATATTCAACTCAGTCATAGAGGGTTGACTATTTTGAAACATTTTCTCTAGTGGCAAATTAAGTTCCACCCGGGTAATATTATCCCTAGCAGCGAACTTCCATTGGTCAATTATTCCAGTTGGCTGTAAAAATTGTGTTTCTTCATGGGGACTTAAAGGAAGAGGTCTATATGGATCCCCACCAAGGATCTGTTGCCAGAGGACAGGAAAATAAGGCGTGCCTTCTTAAAAAGTCTTTATATGGACTAAAATAGTCACCTCGAGCCTGGTTTGACAGACTCAGCAGAGCCATGACAAATATGGGTTTACGAGGTGCCATGCAGATCATACTGAAATAGTATAAAAGAGCATAAAGAGAGAAAGAGGAAGAGAAGAGTTTGGAGGAAAAGTCATATTTGTATTGAGGATCGACCAACCATCTTTATATCAATGTTTACCCTAATCACATGCTATAAATCAGCAGTAACTACAATTAGAAATAAAGAATAAAAGAACCCTAATCTCTATACATAGAAGTAAATCCATATTACAGGCTGTATCTTTACTTAACACGGTCCCACACTTGGGATATTCTACTTGGGCCTAGATTAGTGTACATGGGCCTTTTATTTTATGAGTTATCTTCTACACTCCCCCTCAAATTGATGTGGGAAGACACAAAACATCAATTTGCGAGTAAGATCATCATGCCGTGGTTTGGGAAGAGCTTTTGTGAATATATCCGCCAACTGATGATGGGTAGAAACATGAGGCAAAGTGATCTTCTCAGTAACAACATGCTGACGAATGAAATGACAATCAATCTCAATGTGCTTTGTCCTTAGATGAAAGACCGGATTGTTTGCGAGTCGGGTGGCACTGGTATTGTCCCCATACAGAGGTGTAGAATTTCTAACAAGGACACCCAATTCACAAAGAAGACGTTGTAGCCAAATGATTTCAGCACTAGCAAACGACATGGCGCGATATTCTGCCTCAGCAGAAGATCTCGAAACTGTGGTTTGCTTCTTGCACTTCTAGGAAATCAAGGATTCCCCAAGAAACATGCACCAGTCAGTGGTAGGTCTCTGAGTATCCGGACAGCCAGCCCAGTCAGTGTTAGCATAAGCGGTTAAGTGTAGAGAAACACCAGAAGGGTAGAAAAGACCATGATTAAGAGTGTCTTTAACATAGCGGAGTATGCAAAAAGCAGCAGTAAGGTGAGGCGTGTGTGGATTGCTAACAAATTGACTAACAGTATGAACCGCATGAGAAATATCCGGCCTCGTCATAGTCAAGTAGAGCAGACTACCCATAATTCGTCGGAAAATGGAAGGATCAGCCACGGGAGAGCCATCATCCGTACTGATTTTGCTGTTCAATTCCGTAGGCGTAGCAAAGATGTTTGCATCATCAAGTCTAGCCGTAGTGACCAAATCTGTTGCATACTTACGTTGATGAACCTGAATGCCAGATTTCTTATGAACAAACTCAAGCTCGAGGAAGTAAGTGAGAGGACCAAGATCCTTCATTCGGAAATGCCGAGTAAGATGATGTTTGAGGGAAGTAATGCGAGCAACATCATTGCCACTGATAATCATATCATCAACATAAACCAAAAGAAATGTGTATCCCTTCGGTGTCCATCTGAGGAAGAGGGAACTATCAGAATGACTCTAGCAAAATCCAGCTTGAAGGATTGCTGCCCGAAATTTATCAAACCAAGCCCGAGGAGCCTGCTTAAGGCCTTAAAGAGCTTTCCTCAATTTACAAACATGCCGTGGTGGACAAGCGTAACCCGGAGGTGGCTTTAAATAAATAGTCTCACGCAAGTCGCCCTGAAGAAAAGCATTTTTGACATCCATTTGCCATAGGGGCCAGTTGCGGGCTGCAGCTACACAAAGGAGAGTGCGAATAGTGGTCATTTTAGCCACTGGTGTGAAGGTCTCCTTATAGTCAATCCCATATTCCTGCTTATAACCCTGTGCAACTAATCTGGCTTTGTAGTGGTCAAGACTCCCATCAGAGTGAACTTTTATGGAATAGATCCATTTACTGCCAATTATAGATGCGTCAGCCAGGGCCGGTACCAATTCCCATGTTTTTTGTTCGCTTCAAGAGCAAGCAACTCCTCAGTCATAACATTCTGCGAGTATGCAATCTTCGAGGCCTGTGAAAATGAGGTGGGTATAGGATCACTATCCAAATAAGTGAAGAGTAGGAAAGCCATATCGGTCAGGTGCAACTGAAGGACGACTAGAGCGTCGCACGGGTATGACACTATCAGTAGAAGAAGTATTAATACCTTAAGGTGCAGTAAGCGTCATTGGGAGAGGATCAAGAGAAGGAGGCCCCACAGGAGGAACCGTGTTACGCCGGACGTAGACATTGGTAATAGGTGGTGAAGTAGTCGCAGGGAATTGTGGCAGATAAGACACAGCAATAGGATGATTATCCAAACGCAAAGAAAAGAAAGGAATATGTTCCAAGACAATCACATTACGAGATATTCGCATGCGTTTTTCGGACTGATCGTAACACAGAAAGCCCTTGTGTTCAGTATTATAACCAGGAAAGATACATTTGGCAGCCTTTGGTGACAACTTAGTGCGCTCGGTAGTTGGAAGATGAACAAAGCACAAGCAACCAAAAACACGCAAGTGAGAGTATGAAGGGGCATGACCAAAGAGAGCTTCATAAGAAGTAGTCTTTCCTAGAACGGAGCTAGGATGACGATTGAGGAGATACACAGCAGTCTGTGCAGCATCACATAAAAAATTGGGAGAAACTAAGGATGCAAGTAGGAGAGTACGAACAGTTTCAAGAATATGCTTGTTCTTCCTCTCCGCAACACCATTTTGCTGAGTAGTATGCGGGCAAGATTTTTTATGAAGATTGCCTTTATTAGAAAGGAAGGCAGAAAAATCATGGGAAATCTATTCTCCACCGGAATCGGACCTAAGAATTTTTATTGCTTTCTTAAATTGTGTGTGAACCGTATTGTAAATTTTTTGGAAAAGAGAAAATACTTCAGATTTGAAGCCCATGAAATAAATCCAAGTGAAATGAGAATGATCATCAATAAAGGTCACATAATACTTAAACCTTGTCCTACTCAATATGGGTGCAATTCCCCAAACATCAGTGTGAATAATGTCAAAAGGTGATAACGCATGAGAACAATGAATAGGAAAAGGAAAAATATGACTCTTACTCAAGTAACATGTTTCACACTTTGATTGAAGTAATGAGGACATCATTTTATTATCAATAGTAGGTTCTAAACAACCAATTTTAAATAAAGAAAGTAAATAAGCATTGTTCACATGACCAAGACGACTATGCCACGGTCTACAATTTATTGAAATTAGTAGAAGAAGGAGAAAAGAGGGAATGATATCCGATGTCCAGTAGAAACAGTCGACCATGTTTACTCCCCGTCGCGATCACCTTCCCAGTTTGCCGCCCCTGTATGACACAACCAGTGGAAGAAAAGTTAACCCTGTATCCATCATCAATAAGTTGTCCTACAAAAAGTAAATTGGTTGTCAATTTTGGAATAAAGTAGACATTGGGAAGGATGATAGACTGACCATAGACACTAGATAAAGTAATGGAACCAACCCCATAAATGATTAATTGGTCTCTATTAGCAATGGTTATTTTGTCTTTTCCAAGGTAAGGGTGAGAGTCTGTAAAGCTACTTTCTACAGATGTTATATGGTTCGAGGCTCCTGAATCTAGAAGCCATGTTGATGAGGTGATAAAGGAAGAAAGAGAGAATGAAGAATGAAAAGCAAGAAATGCTATAGTAGAATGAGTTTGATACCGACCACTATTAAAGCCCATAGATGCGTATGCTGAGGTCACTGTGTTTTGAATCAATTCTTGAATCTGGGCAGGAGTCATGGATACGGCCCCGGAAGAGGTGCTTCCCATATTAGGTGAAGGTACTTGAGCTTGAAACGCAGCTGGAACATTTTCTCTGGGCAAGTTGGAAGAATTCTGTTTTTGTTGGGGCCCATTCTTTTGCTGCAAGCTACGACAGTCATTAATAAGATGACCAGAGCGTTTGCAATATTTGCAAACCAATTTCTTACGAGAGTTCTTGGCAATATGACCGAAGCCTTTACATTTATTGTATTGAGCAAGCTTCTGATTGGGGGCTGCCAGAAGAGCAGAATCAGCTGAAAGAGTAGCTAGGAATGCTTTTGGTTCTTCAAGAATGGCACGTTGTGAGTTTAGTCGAAGTTCTTCTCGAAGGACTTCTTAGAAGCATGTATCCGGGTTTGCAGAGACTTCTCTATTCATGAGAGCAGACCGAACAGATTCGAATTTTGGTCTGAGATTCATAAGAAACTGGCTAATGTGAGTTTCCTCTTGTAATTTAAGAGCCTCAGACAGAAATCTAGAAGAGACGGTTTGAATAATCATAGCATCCCTTTTAAGTCCATAAGGTGAGAAGTCCATTAAAGATAACCAAACAGTCCTTGGCCTTCTATAAAATTCTTTAGATGAAAAGACCAGGCCATATAATTATTCCCATTAAATTTAACTGGAATAACATCATATTTTTCCATTCTTTCCAAATTCCGCAGAATGTGAGAGAGAGAACACACAAATCAGTGAGCCAGTTAGGTGCAAGAAAGAACCAACAGCAGAGAAAGAACCAAACAGTCCAACAGCGGAGAAAGAACCAATCACAATTGAGAAAAAGATGTAATCTGCGATGATTTCACTAACCAAGCATGAAAGATGCAGTTTTAATGGCTGATATATATGCCCCCAGCAGGATTTCCACAAAACAGACTAAAAACAGAGCTAGGCGACCTGGATTTTCTAGGCAGAAGCTGTGTGTGGGCCCCACAATGTGTTCCAATCACAGATCAGAGTACATCATCCTGGAAGAGATCAAAAGTATGTCCTCTAGTCCAAGTTTGATGGGATTTGGATACAGATCCACAAATCTGTACGGTTTTGATGAAATCCTTTTGAGAAAAAGAACCCAAAGTCGTCAGATGAAGAAGAGGTTGAACAGTACCTTAACTGATGATGAAAAAATCCAGAAAAATCTTCAAAATAACCCTAAAGAATAGTCGATCATCACCATGTAGGTTGCTGGTGACAAGTGATTGATCAGAGGTACTCCAGGCAGTGTCAGCAGAGAGAAGAGAAGAAACGAAGATACACCAGGGAGAATCACTCGATGATGGTTGGGAAATCTCCTAGACTAATGAAGGAAATCTCTCAGATCCTTGAGCTGTGATACAATGAAATAGTATAAAAGAGCATAAAGAGAGAAAGAGGAAGAGAAGAGTTTGGAGGAAAAGTCATATCTGTATTGAGGATTGACCAACCATCTTTATATCAATGTTTACCCTAATCACATGCTATAAATCAGCAGTAATTACAATTAGAAATAAAGAATAAAGAATCCTAATCTCTATACATAGAAGTAAATCCATAATATAGGCTGTATCTTTACTTAACATAGTCCCACACATGGGATATTCTACTTGGGCCTAGATTAGTATACATGGGCCTTTTATTTTATGAGTTATTGATGCAGCGTAGACCTCATGGCCACATGTGTAGGGTCCAAGTAGATTTAGGACTTTTCCTATTTAATTAATTGTTATTTGAAGAGTTGTATTTAGGATTAGGTTTCTTATTTAGTTGGTTTCCTATTTTAATTAGGTTTCTTAGGGCTCAAGTTTTGTTTTCCTATTTATATGGCATTGGAGAGAGTTATTTCATAGAGAGTTGATTAATGAAATTGGGTTTTCCCATTGAGGTGCGTCCTTGTTTATTGTCTCTTTGGAGATTTGATTGTGTCTTCTGACACGTGCTTCGGCACCAATTGTGCTTTTAGCACTTCCCAAGCATGCCCCCTAACCCTAGGGTCTGCAATTGGTATCGGAGACGCATGATCCCCGATCGTCGGCGTGTACCCGTATCCATCACCCATCCTCCCCACTGCCGAAAACCCAGTAGACTCCACGAACCCATATGTGCCCAGAACCCGCCTGCCCAAACTCCATCGTCATCATCAAACCTTAGTGCCTCAATCCACACCGACAGAAACCCATCCACATCGGCAAATAACCCATTGCACCCACTCGACCTTGATTAAAGTCCTTCCCAAACCTGAACCACCAAATCCCACCACTCTGCCTGGACCCCACACCCAATCGCCTCCCATCCCATACCCAGCAGAGAGAAAAAAGACAGTTTTTTTTTTTTTTTTCAGAAGAAGAACAGAACAACAGAGAAGAAGAAAAGACAGAGGAGCAAAAAGAGAGGAAGAAGCATTGTCGAATAAAAACAAAAAAACAAAAAAGGTTGTGTACCTGGCACCCGAGCCCTGCCGCGCTGCATCTCCGCCTTCATCGAACTCTGCCTCGACTCCAGCCGCCAGCGCCAGCGCCAACTCCATCATCTCGTTGAAAGTCGCCGAGCTCCAGCGCCAGCCCCATCATCTTTTCTTCATCTTTTATAGAGCAAAAGCAACCAAGGAAATTGGGGTTTTCCTTACTCGTGACGATCGGGACAAGAAGGGATTTTTGCCCTTTTCATCTTCTTGGACCCGATTACCAAGACAACTCCAGTCTTCCACGTATCCAAGTTAATTTGGGCCTGATCTGAGCCGAAGCCGGATCCAGAAGCAAACAAAAAAAAAAGTGCAGTCAGGTGGGCCTAATTTAAATCCGACCCATTAGCAAACGAAAGCCTTCCAGTGGAGTGCAAGGTCAACAGATATGACAAGATCAACGGTTAAAACTTCCTTTCACGATATCTGAGTCTTCCACCGTCAGATTTCCGATCTGTCTTCGCTAGTGTATCTATAGTGAGCAGATCTACAATTAAGGTCAGTCCATTCTCAAGTCAAGATGAAATTCCATATCAATAGATTTTACAATAATCTTCAAAGACTCAAATATGCGACTAAATTTGGAAGATGGTATTTTGAGAATGAAGTCTATTTTCGGACCTTTCTTGATTTGAGACAAGAAGAATTATCTGTTCTTGACTATGGTGACATGTTTTCATGGCTCCAAGACAAGTGTGGATTAGAAGATGATGAAGAACATGATTTCTTTAGTTTTGTAAGAGGCTTGAGACCGGACATAGTGGAGAGAATGTGTGACTGCAAGACCATTCATGAGGCATGTTGGGAAGCAATTCGTGTGTAGGGATGCTTAAAATGTCTCATATAGTGGAAGTTACTCTTCAAGAAGAAAAGTTGTCTCACGTAACAGACCGTGTTGAGGAACCAGTGCCAGCGGATATGCAGACCGATCAGCCAGAGTTAGACACGGAAGATTCTACATCTACAGTTGGCCTTGAAATTTCACCTATGAGTACAAATAATCCCCAAGTGCAAACCCCAAGTGATGAAGTTGATACTCCCCACATAAGCTCTCACATTGATATTGTCTTTATGGATCACCAATGGCAATCGGGAGATCAAGAACGGCTAGTTAGATATTGTGATTTGATGGTGCAGATTCTACAAGTAAATCATCCAACGGTTCGATTGCATATCAACACAAATTTCATCCATCCAAAGTAGTTTTATATGGAATTCTACACGGAAGTTGTAGATAAACCGATGAATCAGAAGTTCGTTATATTGATCTTTGATCCAGGTGGACATTTTCCGAACTCGAGGTCGAGTTCTTTTTTCAAGTGGGGGAGAATGATGCAACGTAGACCTCATGGCCACATGTGTAGGGTCCAAGTAGATTTAGGACTTTTCCTATTTAACTAATTGTTCTTTGAAGAGTTGTATTTAGTATTAGGTTTCCTATTTAGTTGGTTTCCTATTTTAATTAGGTTTCTTGTGGCTTAAGTTGTGTTTTCCTATTTATATGGCATTGTAGAGAATTATTTCTTAGAGAGTTGATTAATGAAATTGGGTTTTCCCATTGAGGTGCGTCCTCGTTTGTTGTCTCTTCGGAGATTGATTGTGTCTTCGGACATGAGCTTCGGCACCTATTGTGCTTTTAGCACTTCCCACGCACGCCCTAACCCTAGGGTCTGCATCAGTTATCTTCCACACAAACTGTCTTTGTAAAAAGGAAAGACATGAAGGTAGTTATACTTGTGGTGTATTTTGATGACATAGTTGTCACGAGAGATGGTGATAGTGAAATCTCTAGACAAAGATTTCTTTAGAATAGAGTTTTAGATCAAGGACCTAGGCTTACTTAAGTATTTTCTAGGAATCGAAGTGGGAAGGCCAAGAAGTGGAATGTTCATATCACAAAGGAAATATATCCTTAATCTCCTCGAAGAAACTGAGAAGCTAGGTGCAAGACCAGCCGATAATCCAATTGAACATCATCATGATTTACACATTGAAAGTGGATAAATGTAACAATCCCCCACCCTCAGAGGAGAGCCGTCCTCGGCTCTGATACCATTTGTAACGACCCGAAGTCCCACATCGACTATAGGGGATTATATGTAGAGCTTACACCCTTACCTTGCATGAGTCCTTGTGATGGGTTGAGGCCCATCAAGAACAAAACCGTGAGGCTCGTGGGCCAAAGCGGACAATATCATGCATGCGTGTAGGGTGGGGCGTTACAAATGGTATCAGAGCCGACTCTCGACTAGTTCGAGTGTGGGTCCCTGCCGTGGTCTGGTGCAACTGGGTGGGTTTCCATGTGGGCGGGCCAAGAGGGCTGGCAGGCTATAGGGTTTGGCAGGCTACTGCACACGGATGTGCAGCCCTAAGGGGGGTGGGTTGTGACGCCCCGGAGTCCCACATCGACTGTAGAGAGGAAAGTGAATGAGATTATATGTAAAGCTTGCACCCTTACCTTGTATGAGGACTTGTGATGGGTTGAGGCCCATCATAAACAAAACCGTGAGGTTCGTGGGTCAAAGCAGACAATATCATGCATGCGTGTAGGGTGGGGCATTACAAATGGTATCCGAGCCGACTCTCGACAAGTTCTAGTGCGGGTCCCCTGCCGTGGTCTGGTGCAAGTGGGCGGGTTTACATATGGGCGGGCCAAGAGGGCTGGCAGGCTACTGCACACGGACGTGCAGCCCTAAGGGGGGTGGATTGTGACGCACCTGAGTCCCACATCGACTATAGAGAGGAAAGTGAATGTGATTATATGTAGAGCTTACACCCTTGCATTGCATGAGGCCTTGTGATGGGTTGAGGCCCATCATAAATAAAACCGTGAGGCTCGTGGGTCAAAGCAGACAATATCATGCATGCGTGTAGGGTGGGGCGTTACAAATGGTATCCGAGCCGACTCTCGACAAGTTCGAGTGTGGGTCCCCTGCCGTGGTCTGGTGCAAGTGGGCGGGTTTGCATATGGGCGGGCCAAAAGGGCTGGCAGGCTACTGCACACGGACGTGCAGCCCTAAGGGGGGTGGATTGTGACGCACCTGAGTCCCACATCGACTATAGAGAGGAAAGTGAATGTGATTATATGTAGAGCTTACACCCTTGCCTTGCATGAGGCCTTGTGATGGGTTGAGGCCCATCAGAAACAAAACCATGAGGCTCGTGGGCCAAAGCGGACAATATCATGCATGCGTGTAGGGTGGGGCGTTACAATCATCATCTGAGTCAAGCACCTACCTAGGCCTATACACCTCTTCTGTACATGCTTCATACTCTACCTTTCTCCTTTTCTCAGTTACTACTTTTTTTTTGCTTCCCCGCATTTAAGAATGCTTGCATTTGCTTCTTTAACTCTGGGGATACCTTGGTACACTTTGCCACATTTCCCGTTTTATGTGCCAAGTGTTCTTTCAATTTAGTGATTCCACCAGTTACCACCATACCACAATAATTGCATTTAATTCGACTCTTTTTTCCATCCACATTAACACCATGTTGCCACACCGGGTCAACTTCACGTACCATTGTTTTCTACAAAAGAATAACACTAAACACATAATCCATTAAGTAAAGTAGTTTAGAATTTGAAACATCGAAGCTTAAAAAAAATGTTTTATATCCATTTTTCAAGTACATTTAGCGCTGGAAACTTACACATGAGTTATACATTAAACCTAGAATAATAAACAAACAAAATGTTAGACAAACCATAAAAAAATATTTTAATATTGATTTATTAAAAAATCCGAAAATAAATATTTAATAATAAATATTTAATAAATGTAAGTTTTTGGACATTCATCTAGTGAGTAACATAAAATCTAACTCAATATAAAGGGCTTTTGGTTCATGTATTGCACAATCTTTTCAAAAACAAAAAAACCTAAAATAATTCGGATTTAAATAATGAAAAAAATAAAAAAATATTACAAAAAGTGCTAAAATTCACACTTTTTTGTTCCAAAAGTAGATCTATTTTAATCTAACGCATTATAAATGCATTTAAACACTAATTTTGAAAAATGCAAATGATATCAAGAAAAGCCCCATATTTTGAAAATAAAAAAATCTAGATCTACACCTTAAAACACTAGATCTAGGAAAAAATTAGTGAGTAACATAAAATCTAACTCAATATAAAGCCTTTGGTTCATGTATTACACAATCTTTTAAAAAAAAAAAACTAAAATATTTCGGATTTAAACAATGAAAAACTAAAAAATATTACAAAAAGTGCTAAAACTTGTAATTTTTTGCTCCAAAAGTATAGATCTAACACACCTTAAACATATCTAAGTTATTTTGATGTTGAACCATGAAAAGAACTCCAAAAAACAAAACAAAAAAAAAAAAAGCTTACCTAAGAGGTCCCTTGAGTTTGATTAGATTTTCTCACGGACAAATCTACGCAAAAGTAGCTTAGATCTAAGCTTTTAGGTGCTCCTCCAAGTCTTAGAAGCTGTAGTAATCCTTAGGAAGCTCTCAGAGAAGAAAGACAGTAAAAGAAGAAGGCCGAAAAGGATGTTTTAAAGAAGAAGGCCGAAAAGGATGTTTTAAAAAAAAAAATCCCGTCAGATGTTATAACGGCCGTTATATTAAAAAAAAGGGTAAATATTGGCCGTTATTTTGGTGATATTTACCGTTGTAACGTAACGCGGCCGTTATATTGCATTTAACGTAACGGTAATGGCCGTTACCGTTACATAACGGCAACTGCCGTTATTTTGAACCATTTATTTTTACACTGCGCTGCACCGATTGGTGGGTCCCACATTTTGTTGGCTTAGAACTCTCGGTTCGAGTTGATATCTCACTCCTATATTTACTTAGTGTGGGACTCTAGAGGAATTCTCTAATTAGTTACTACCACAATAACCCGTGCTAAGCATGGGCGTGGCCCATGTGGCTAGCGTCCCCCGCTCCATCTAGCTACTGTTGAGATTTTTTTTATCAATAATTTCATATAATAGTTGCGTGGTTTGATTGTTAATTTGGTTTCATTTGTAAGCCTATTAATTCATGAGTTCAAGTCTCTAGACTTTTTCATTTTTCTAGCTTTTTACCAAGGCTCAAAAAAAAAAAAAAAAAACAAAATTGAACTAGGCTGGTCAAAATTGAATCCAAAACCCTTGGCTTTAATATATTATATAATGGATTATTTAATCCTATTTTAATTAGAGTCCTAGTCTTTACCCAATTTACTAGAGATGGCTACCATCAACTGACGGCACCCAACCAATACCAAAGTTGGTCACCCAGTTCATACGGGTCCTAAGTAGGCTCCATCATGTCTTATTTAATCATTTAATAATTTCTAGTTAGTCTGCCGAAGTTTTTAGTAGTTAATTATCTTAATTATGTCCTAATCACCCCCAAATTCAAAACCCTAATTGATTCCTGGCTGAATTCCCCATCTTGAATTCATTCCATTATTTAATTCTCAAGAATAATTAAATATTACTCCATCAATGTTAATGCTGATAGGCAAATTCTCAAAAACATGACTTATATATCTAAATATATAAATAAAATCCATGTGTTATATTTGATTAATTTGAAAATAGAAAAACACATCATTATGCTTGTTTTTGTTGATCGATGCGTGTGGTGCGTAAATGAAGAGTGAAAATCTTGCGTAAGTATGTCCATTTTCATCCTTAAAATTAAGCACCTGATTAAGTGGCAAGTAAACAATTATACACTTTCTATGAATAGGTTGCAAGAAGCGTTAGTACAAACCCCTCACATCCTTGCATGTAAAAGGTCACGGGTTGAACACCCTCAACCACCTTTCATTTTTTTTAATTCCTGTGGTCCCTAAATTCCCATACCGTCAAGACATTTAATTTCATATATTAAATCTTCATAGATTTTGAGTTAATTATGAAAGATCCCAAAATCCCAACCTATAGATCTAATTTTGTGCACTTTTATGGGCCTCTAATTCATGATGCAATCCGCTCAATATTCTCATATTAATGATATCCTTCAAGAAGTTTAGTTTCATATCTTAAAAAATCACTGATTTTGAGAAATTTGGGAATAAGTTCAAAAAATCCAATTACCTCTAAAACTGCTGGATGCACTCATTTATGCATGTTAAAATGGTGATTTTGACAAAACATGGTACTCTGTTCACATATGTAACTTTTGAATATGCAACATTTGCACGTGTAAAACCCATTTTCCTATTCCATCCGTAGAAGGCAAATGACTCCTTAGTGATACTCTTGCATTTTATTTTTTTTCTTGCAGACAACTACTTCAGCTTTCAGAGGCCAAAAAAATTAAGGATGGAGAAGCAAAAGCTTATATGTCTGAAATTGAGGTGAAATCTGGATGACCCTTTAGTCTTGTTGTCCATTGTACTAAAAATCCTCCATTCAACATTTTCTACCATTTCTACAGACCATTGGTCAAGCATATGAAGATATGCAGACGCAAAACCTACATTTACTTCAGCAGATCACCAAAAGGGATGATTACAATATCAAGGTTAGTCATAATATCTGCTTCACTAGATTGATCTTCTGTTGTTTTGGTTCGCTCTTTCTGATATCCTCACTAGGAAGTTGGAAATTTATGAAGCAACTTTCATATGGCTTGTGTAAATATCTTGTTGGGGAAATGGTCCCAACCCACTATTGTTCATGCCATGCGTATTATGGGAAGATCCATATTACAATAGAGATGATCTCCTTTATAGAATTAAAATGCCTGAAAGGAAACAAGCTACCAAATAATCTTCCTGTTGGATGTGCTACATGTTTTTTATTTATGTGCTACAGTTGAAATGTATGGATTGGCTAGATTTTTTCATCTGTATTATTGATAATATCCAATGTCTATAAGAAAGTTACAGTCAGAGATACTAACTCGAACTAGGAAACCTAATCACAACCATGAAGGAAACCTATATCATCATCATCAAAACCTTGTCCCAACTATGTTGGGGTCGGCTACATGAATTTGTTTCTCCATTCCGATCTATCTTGAGCGAAATCCTCAAATAAGTTGTACTTCTTCGGATCTATTTTTACACCCTCCATCCACACCTTCTTCGGCCTACCCTTCTTCTTGGTCAGCCATCAATGTCGTCGTCGGCCTGCGTTGGACATACCCAAAATAATTTCTAACGGGTTTCTCTAATTTTATCCCCGATTGATGCTACCCCTAAGTGCTAACTAAATTTCTCATTTCTAATTTTATCCTACCTAGTCTTACTTACCACAAGTGTTGAGAAATTCGTTTCAGACAAAGTTTCGGTTTGGCAACCAAACTGAAATATTTCGATTGATTCAGAAGTTCGGCGAAATATTTCGGAGTTACATTTCAGAAACATATAAATATGTACATATATAAAATATAAAGCTTAATTTCGATGGGAGTGCCATTGGTAACCCGGGCCAATTAGGTATTGGGGGTGTTTTCGGGGATAGTGCTGGCGTTAAGCTTATCTCCTTTTGGGGTCCTTCAGGTTTCAAAATAGTAAATGAGGGTGAGATGGTTGCCCTTTGTTCATGTCTTCGAGAAGCTGACTAGATGGGTTTTAGAAAATTCATTGTGGAAGGGGACTCTTTATGTGCCATAAGATGGGCCTTTGGTTCTTCTAATCCTCCCTGGCGCCTAGTGGATTTGTGTGACGAGGTGACGGTATTGGTCTCCAAGCTTGGGAGAGAGAGAGAGAGAGAGAGAGAGAGAGGGGGGGAGGAGAAGGAAGACCAGCAGCCCCTTTCGGCGATGGTGAGCAGCAGCAAGTCAGCAACGATGGTTAGGGCAGCGTCAACAGCTCCGGCAGCGGCAACGGCTAGGGTTTCCGGTTCAGGTTCTCTCTCTCTCTCCGTTCCTTTTCTCTTTGTTTTTTTTTCCTCTTTTAACCCCCCTGCAGTGCTCCAAATTTTGGAACAAAATTTTTCCATAGTGTTCTGTTCGGTTCGGTTTCAAATTGTTCGGAAAATTCGGCCGAACCAAAATGAATTTCGTAACACTGCTTACCACAAATCCTCATCATTTTCATCTTTCCTACATCCATTTTGTACATATGTTGGTTCTTAATTGGCCAACATTCTGCTACATAGGTCATAGCTGGTCTAATCATTGTCCTGTAAAAATTCTCCTTCAATCTTGTTGATATTCGTCGGTCACAAAATAGTCTTGAAGCAAGTCTCTACTTCACCTATCCTGCTTTTATTATATGTTCGATATCTTCATCAATTTCCCCATCCTTGCTAATTATAGAGCTATGGTAACGGAAAGAATCTCTTTGTGGATCTCGTGGGTTGCTCACAGTAGTTTCAACTCCTTTTATATTCCCACTGAAGTTGCAATCCAAATATTCTTGCTTTGTGCGACTTATTTTAAAACCTTTGGATTCTAAAGCCTCCCGCCATATCTCTAGTTTGGCATCTATTGGCGGAAAATTTTGAAAACAATTTTGGAGTAATTCAGAAAATTCTAATTCAGAAAATAGGAGAAACTTTGCATTCATTCCTCCAATTTATATTACATGGGTTTTCGTTCCAAGCCTCGTGGATAGGGGTTGTTTACAAATTCATTTTTTTACAACCCCTCCATCTAGCCTTAGATGGTTTCAAACTAAACAAAAGGAAAACTAATGCTGTACTGAATACAACAGCGATGAAAGACTGCAAAAATCATGGTTTTTTTTAGCCTATGTCCAACCAGACAGACACTGGTAGGACATGGCCTTTTGGTTGCATGTCTTCTCTTCTCCTTTTGTTTTCTTCCCCAAGCCTCTACAATGCCTCTGTCATTGGTTTGGGATGGCCTTACTAAGTGTTTGGATGGATTTAAACTGGTTTTGAATGACAATAATCTATGAAAATCATCACTAGTTCATCAAGGACTGTGTTTGTGCAATCCATGGGAGTCACTAGTTTATGTGCTATTGGGTGTTCAGGGTTGTGTCATTCTGGGCAATACCGGTACGAAGAACCAGAATGAAGCCAAAAGGGGCTTGCACACCCGAGCCTTAAACGAGGATATCCATAGTCCTTTGAGTGAGATATACAAAGAAGGAAGACTGAACAATCATGAATTTGGGTTGAAAGGGGTTGGTAAGGCCATGAATGTTCAATCTCTTCCCCAGGAAGAACACTTCTAGAGGTTGAAGACTGAATTTGAGAGGGTAAGTATATGTGTGGAAGGGCCTTCTAACAAAATTTCACCTTGAAGAGAGACCTGAAGAGGGAAGAGGATTGCTTGAAACTCCAAGTTTGCAGAAGTTGCAGAATGGGCGACTAGATGTCCTATTTATAGAGTAGGAGAGAAGTTGCAGCGGTTCCAGGGAGTTACATTTCAAAAAAGTGCGCCGAAACACTTACTATGGGTCCATGTCCAAGAGACTGCTTCTCTCGGACATGGAGGCCAACATATGAGAAATGGGCCTAAATGATCTCCAACTGTCCTGAAATTTTGGGGAACCCTCTTGGAATGATTTGTAGAGTCTGATGAAGATTAATCACCATTTGGCCTCTGGAAATCAGTTTTTACCTCCATGTGGGAGCACTTTTGTCTTGAACTGGATTTTGGTCCAAATGGTCTCTAATGGCTTTGAAGTTTTAGGAAAATTTCTTGCAACTTGTTATTGATCATCAATGAGGATTTTACCATGATTTGACCTTCAGAGGTGGGTCAAAGTGGGTTCCAGTGGTACAATGTTTCTCTCGGACATGAGGGGCCAATATACGGGAAATGGATCTGATTGACCTCCAACTGCTTCCAAATCTTAGGAGAACACATTTAGAACTTATTCTTGGACTTTGGGGTGAATTTTATTTTGATAGAAAATCTGGAAGCCGGTCAGAGTGAATCTCAGTCCTCCATGTCTAAACAGGTTGACTTAGGTTGACTTCAGCTTCTCTTTGCGTGGATTTGAGCCCAAATGATCTTGATTTGACTTGAAACTTTGAATCATGTCTTCTGAGCTTGTGTTTGATCCTTTGAATCAATTCTTGACTTATGGAAGTTGACTGAAGGTAGAATTCTAGCCCATGTTTGAGAGTTAGGGTTTGGAGCCTCTTTGGCTGGATTTCTATTCAAATGACCTTGGGTTGCTCTGAAACTTTGGAAACACCTTGAATGTGTATTCTTTGACACTGGAGGAGGATTCACTTTGATCTGATCCCTTGAGCTGTCATTGGAGTCTATGTTTGAAACTCGTTAAGGTCTATGTCTGAGCATTTTGAAACTTAGAGTTGATTTTAAGTGCCGGGCCTCTCCTTGGGCTTCTAATGATTTCTGGAGTTTCTTTAAAGCTTCCTTCTGCTGAGTGAGGCATTATTGGCCCCCCGCTTGTAGTGCAGACCTTCATGTTTCTTCCCATGCTTGCCTTTGACTGCCGTTGAACTGTTAGGGTGCATATGTAATTTTTTACATGCAAACAACATTTGCACCCTCTCCTTATTCATCCACCAACCCTCTATTATCTGCAAACAACATACACCAAAGTAACTCCTCTTGAATATGAGCAGTTAACTCTTCCATAACATAATAATAGGAAACTCTAATAACATAATAGCACCAGCCAAATATAACACAAATTTGATCTAATCTAATCTAAGATATACTTATCCATTGTGTTCACTAATTACAAAACAACCTTTATTATCAAAAATTTTATAAGCATCAATAAACCCATAAATACTGGAAAATTACAAATAAACCCTAACTGTTTTTCAATATTACTGCTATGATGGGCCAATGTTGTATCTTGAAGTGGGACATTAAAAGCATCTGATCCTATTTCTCATACAATTTGTAGTGAGGTGATTGAGTAGGTTGTACTCCCCAAAAAAAAAAATCTGATAAGCACAAAACACTTGGAAATGAAAGAATTTAAATAAATTATGATGCTCAAACATGAAATGTTCTAAGTTATGGAAAAGGTTGGGTACTCATTTTCTAAAATCTAGGGCAAGTACAGTTGACTTCTCATTTTCCTTGTCATGGTTTTTTAGCCTCGTGTCTCCTATTGATTTAAATTAGGGTTAGATAATTTTGATTTCCATCCAGTAGGGACTGCGTTAGTAGTCCTCTCGTTGATCCAACTTTATATTGAAGATTAGTGGCAGTTTAATTTGTTTAACCATAATGAGAACTGATAGTGCTCGTGTTGTCTATAGATTGTGAGTGTTTATTTCTGCTCCATATATACTTCACTATATAGTAGCCCCTTGCATTCTTCATTTGTATCCGTGGCACTGTTGATCAAGAATTATTTTATTTATCAATGTCTCTTCTCCACTTAAGTGGCTATACAAATGCAGATTTGGTTAATTGTGTTCATCCCAGATGTTCTACAACTAGCTAGTGTATGTTCGTTGGTATATTTTTTATCTAAGGCCAGCTACAATTCTAAATCATCTGTTGAAGCTGAATAGCTGTATATTTCTTAAGCTACTAGTGAAATAATCTTACTACGACTTAATTGTGAATTGGGGTGGTGGTGTTCAAAAGGCCACCCTTGTTTATGCAAGACAACACAATTTCTATCCACTTTGTTCGAATCCTCTTTTTTTTTTTTTCTTTTTAATGACGAGGGTTTTCCTGTGGTGTATAGCCCCAACAGAACTGTTCCCCCTAATGCATGCACAAAACCCACACACACATGCAGCGAGTAAGTCTGGGGCGGGATTCCAATTCACCACATGGGGAGCATCTGCATGGGGATTCGAAAGATTCGATTCGATTCTTTCGAATCTTGTTTTTTCATGAATGAATATAGCACATCTACATTGATTGTCACTTCATTCGCCAGCATCACATATCAATTGTCACATCGCAACTTCAATTGTTTGATGTATTCGATAAAGCAATGACAAAAGTACACCACAATATTCTTAGCAGAAAATTGTTTCTTCGTGCTTTTAGGCATCTCAGTGCGGGCCTATCAAAGGCCCAACACCATAGGGCCCAGTCACGTCCTCAAATTGATTACCTTAATGGTCCCAGTTTCAAGATGTAACTAGTGTGGGGATGTGAGTCATTTCGACTCGAATGGAATTTTACCCCGCGCTCTATACCCACAGGATATCAGGTGTGAGATTACAAAGCATATTTTCAAAATTTCCTAAGAAAGCATAATAAGTTATGATTTACATATAACCATTTCCCATCGGATAACAGAGCATATACAGTCTCAGGATATTTGCAACCCAAAAGTCTTTTACGTTTACAACATAACAGAAAAATGTTTTATATACAATCCTAAAATAAAGCTCATCACACAAGAAACCCCGAGGGGTAGCTTAGTTGGCCTAGGACCACATTTTGTTGCCGGAGGTTGAGGGTTTGAAACTGCGCTACCGCACTGGGGCCACAGGGGATTTACCCGGCTCCCCTTGGGCCCATAGGGATTAGTCCGGCCTAAAGGGTTGGGACACCCTCTATTATAAAGAAAAGAAAAAAAGCTTATCACACAAGCCACCAAACCTTTCCAGAAACATCCACCATAGAACACTCTCCCTTGACGAACTCGTGTCCAGATGACTAACCAACATAATCGGGAGTCCACTCACTCAATTCCGGTGCAGTCTCGTGTCTCCTGTAACGTCAAAGGTAACATAAGAAACTGAGCAAGTAAACATGTATAATGAACATAACATGATATATTAAATATAACTTGAATAAATACTGAAAATCATATGACCGGTAAATAACTGAATAAACATGCATGAATGTATGAAACATAAGAATCAAATAAACACACAACTAATAGGAATCCTAACAAATTAGCATTAATCCACATCAGTTACATTCTCTCAAAAGAGGGAATGAACATAATATACATATCCGGGGTACCGCCAAATATCATAGTGTGGCCAACTTACATATTAGGGGTACTTGGAGTATAATTACTCTCATACAGGGACTATGCTGCAACTAGTCATAACAAATACAATCTACTTTCACCCCATGCAGTTATAGTAGGATCAAAGCTAAGTGGCGCCGACTCAGGAATAACATACACGTAAAACTGGATACATTTTAATGAAGAGAAACTCTCTTTTTTTTTTTTCCTGAAAACAGGCTTAGCTCAACATACTTATTACATAATCAGGTAATCTCAATCTTAATAGACCATATATCATAAACGGCATGCATAGTACAAGTAAACAGGACATGGAAATGCGGGGTTTGGAAATGATGGTGCATGACAATGAAAATAATTACAAAGACCATTTCTAAGTCTGGGTTGCTCAAGAACATCATTAAACTATAATGTGTATCGTTAGGGTTTCCATTGTTGATGTTACCAAATTTAATTTGATGAACATAACCCGTTAAATAAGACATTGTTGATTTGACGATGTAAAATCAATCTATAGGTCAATGTCAGCTCTAGACATCCCCTACTATGATCTCATAGAAAACCAGAGCTGTTGGAGTATCATAGGGTACCTTCCCCGGCTAGAAAATTAGGTCTGGAAACGAATTGGGAATGACAGGGTTCTACAGCTAGCCTTACAGTTAGCCGTGTTGGTAACCGTTGAGGCCGCCGTAGTACAAAATGAACTAAGGAGTAAGGTTTTGGAAATCTAACTGATGTACATTCACAGTTAGCTTATCTTGGAATCACAGTTAGCTTATGGTGAGCCTATGGTTAGCCGTGCAGGTAACCATAGTACAAAATGACTAAAAATTTTCAATTCTGTAATTGTAACCGTAGTGTAACTTATAGTGGGCTTACGGTTAGCCGTGAGGTGATTTACAGCTACCTGTGAAGTATCAAAAAGCCTGCAAACTGAACTTTGAATCACTCTATTCCGGAGCCAAAACTTGTACTTTTCAGTATATATTCACTTCTACATTAACATAGCAACTTTAGCTACTCACAAAACCACATAAAAATTTAATGGTAAACCATTATGTAAGTAAATACTATTACAATCACAAAATAAACTGAAAATGAGAATCTACATGTATGAGATGGAGTCCCGTAAATATAACATACATAACAACCCAAAACTGAGAAGAAGAATAGCAGAAGAAGATGAAGGGCTGAGATCGACTGAGTGAGGAGAAAAAAATGGTAAAAAAGAAGGAAAATTATGGAGCTTTAAAGAATTTCCAAATTTTCCGAAAATTGCATATTAGTCCACTAGATAGATATGCAGGATTTTCACTCAAACTATACATTGAATCATCAGGGTCAAAGAACAAAAAACAAAATGCTCAGAATTATGTCTTCTAACCAACAAAGCAAAAAACACGAAAATCTAGGAAGCAGATGATGATTTTGATGATGAAATACCATGGAAGAAAGAAGAGAATGAGGAACGGAAGAAGATGAAGAAGGTTTGGGATATACTGAGAGAGGAGAATAAAAATGGAGAGAAAATGAAGGAAAATTCTTGAGTTTTAAAGAATTTCCAAATTTTCTGAAAATTGCATTAACTATGCATTGAACCATCAGGGTCCAAGAACAGAAAAATGCTCAGAATTATGTCTTTTCTAACCAACGAAGCAAAAGACCCAAAAATCTAATATTTACAGCCTTCTTTCAAATTATGGATAGGTCTTTTCTAAGTTCAAAGTCCTGCCTAATCTAACCTATTGATAATCTAACATGCAAAACTACTTAACTAGATACTGAACAGAATTATTTAGATAATAAGAACACAAGTAAAATCAGGAATCTCACAGCCCAGGCCCATGCCATCCCCACTGTTGTAGGCTTGTAGCATATCCTTATTTGTTGTAATGTATATTGTAGAGCAATGTTCTCCTATGAGCAACAATATATGCAATCCAGCTCTATGGGGCCACTTGGGTCCCCTTTGATTAGTGCATGCCCTTTCTCACTCTCATCCCCCTATGACCTTGCTCCAGACCCAATTTCACTCTCATCAAACCTTTGTCCACCATTGGAACGAATTTCAATGAAATCTATGGTTAAAAGACCACTAGATTTTATTGCTATTAAATCAAGGGCAAGGCTGATTTAACGGGGCTTTTTTTTTTATCTCATCTATGAGGAGACCTTTCCATATATCGCACCCCCGTCTGACAGGTAGGTATCTAACTGGGGCACATGAGCTGGACTGCATATGACAAGCTTGCAGTGTGCTTATAGGAGAATATCCCCCTTATTTTTTAATCTTTTGATAATACAGTCTGGTCCGCTTGTAGGAGAACATTTCCCATATACTGAAATATTTTTAATTTAAAAAAAAAAACATATACTGAAATATTTTCAATAATATAGGATAGCAGTGACATTCCTGTAGAATCCTTTATGATAGCTATTGCTGCAATTTCGTCTTGACACTTTTATTTGTAAGCCTATAAGTGCAACCCTCATATGCTTTCCAAGGTCATTCAGTTCATCAAAACCTCTCTCTCTCTCTCTCTCTCTCTCTCTCTCTCTCTCTCTCTCTCTCTCTCTCTCTCTCCTCTCTCTCTCTCGATCTCTCTCTCTCTCTCTCTCTCTCGCGATCTCTCTCTCTCTCTCTCTCGCTCTCTCTCTTCTCTCTATCCTCTCTCTCTCTCCCCCCTCGCTCTCTCTTCTCTCCTCTCTCTCTCTCTCTCTCTCCATCTCCTCCTCTCTCTCTCGAGATTCTTCATCTTCCAGTTCCGCAAAGTTTGTCGTCTCTCTCTATCTCTCATCCAAAAGGGTGTATTCCTGTTCCCTAAAATTTGTCATCTCCTCTTGAAGGGCCAAAGAAATGAAAATGCAAAGTTGTGAATTTCCGATGATTTACCATAAGGATATTATTAGATTTTCCATCCGACAGAAGGCCTTAACCCTGGGTGGGGCTTATGTAAAGACGGCTTTTAAAAGGAAGATGTAAGTAAATCTAACTTGGGAGCTGAAAGGGCGAAGATGATCTTGACTGTTCAATTACGACTGATTATCAGTTGTTTACTTACCTTTTTTCTGTCATTTTCAATCCCATTCACCAGTATACAACTATACATTCCTTATCTTGTTTCTTTTATCTTTTTGGCAGCTAGTTTCTGAGAGTGTGAAAACAAAGCAGGCCCAGAGCTCTCTCCTTTTTGAAAAGCAGGCAATATCAAAGCAACTTCAGCTAGTAAAAGCATCTTTGGACTACTACAAACAAAACATCGCCCGCAATGAAGAACAGGTGAGTTTCTTGACTTCTCACTCTTGTTTAGGCATCTTAAAGTGGCTTCAGTTCTTATTTCTTTCATTTCAAAACTTTTCTCCTGCAGATGAAAGCATCTCTAACTCAAGCTGCAAATTTTAGTTTAGAAAGTAGACATGTTTCCATCAAGACAGAGAATGCAAAATTGGAGTTGGCGGATGCTGAGAAAGAGCTGAAGTGGCTCAGATCTGCTGTTGACTCATCTGAGAAGGAATATGAGCAGAACCAGCGCAAAATGGTTCAGCTACGAAAAGAGTTGGAAGACAAAAGGTAATTTATCAGTTTTGGTATCAGGGTTCCTCATTCCAATGAAGTATGGTTCATTTGAATCTTCCTCAAATCACAACCAGTTTGGATATGTTGACATAATAAAGGGTTCTCATTCTGCTGATTGAAGTTGCAGACAGAAATCAGAAATTGCACTATGTGAACTGTCCATTTAGCATTAAAAAAGAAGGGTTAGTCAGCTTACGCCTTTTCTTTTCCTGACCTTTCCCTGAATCATCAATTGGTGGTTGGTGATGATAGTTATGGGTGAAAATTGCAGGAAATAGTATCCCACCATATGTCATTTCCAGCTTTCTGCCCTAAGACTTGGTTTTCCATCAATTCTGCAATATAATTAAACTGCTGATTATTTCTGGTACATCCAAATGAATCCTTTGCTCTAGATGAACCCACCAATGTGTGCTGATCATCCTGAATTCGGTGGCACCCAAATTAGTGAAAAACCACAATTTATTGAGAAGTTTAAACCTATTCTCTTCATGTATTGGGGTTGGACTTTTATGGCTTCCTGACAATTCTTTATGCATTTGCTTCTATGTTGGACTAAGCTAAAGGTATTTCTAACTTGAATGGCTGAAACAGAGCTGAAAGGAAAAAGATGGAGGAAGAGCTTGTGGAGTGGAACAGTAAGGTCACTGAGATGAGCTCTGAAAATAGAGAGACCACAATCCAGAGACTTCAGGATGAGATCAAAGAGTGCAAAGCAATACTTAAATGTGGGGTATGTTTCGACCGGCCTAAGGAGGTACGATCCTAACATGATTTATAGTTGCTCATACATTTAGATGTGGGAAGTTCAATCAATTATCTTCATCCATAGGTTCATCCCTCTCTTCATAAGCTACTATGTAAAAATTTCACTCAATCCGATGATCCTAGCAATCTGGAAGCTCCTTTTTTTTTTTTTTTTTCACTAGATGATGTTAGTACATGAGAACAATATGCAATCTTAGCTGGGACATATCAAATCGACGGTTCATATTATTGATTTGCACGCTTTTGTAACAAGATCCTTGACTCCTTGCTCCATACTATTCGATTGGCTGTTCCAGGTCATGTGATTGGCATGATTTTTCATGACCTTTTAGAGTGAGCTGGACTGAATAAAATGGTTCAGTGCATATCAATGATTTTGACAATCCAGTTCCCAAAAAAGATTCTGCAGCATATTCATGTGTCTCACCCATACATTTTGCAGATGTTGATCCTAAAACCAACCTCACTTACTTCAATGCAAACCATTCAGTCAGCCAATCTTAATTTGTTGTTTCCTGCTTGCTGCTTGATTCATGCATGCTATTCATTATTATTATTATTATTATTATTATTATTTTATCATTTGCAGGTTGTCATTACAAAATGCTACCATCTTTTTTGCTATCCATGCATTCAGAGGAATCTTGAGATCCGCCACCGCAAATGTCCTGGCTGCGGCACGCCATTTGGCCAGAGTGACGTGCGGGAGGTCAAGATCTGAATCCCTTCTTGACCACTTTATTTAATCTAAAACTATTGGTTGTATTTTGTAGTTTGTTGGCAGTCGATTATAATACTGTTATACCTATCACCCCATGTTTTTTTTATATGTTGATGCTTTTGTACTTGCCTGTATATAATATAAATTTTTTTACCGTTGCCAATAAAAAAAAAAGTAAATAAAATCTAAACCCAATTTCATGTCATTTATGAAGTAAAAAAAATAAAAACTTTCTGATCATTAACAGCAGTGTGGCATTCTGGTAATTATATATAAACCCTTTAAATTTGGTTGTGGTTTATTTTGTTCCCTGCTGTATAGTTGCAAATTTGCTAGAATCCCTTAAAATCAGATCGGAGAAACCAATAATTCCTCACCATGAAACATCACAGGGAACTCTACCAATGCCTGCTGTACCTGACCTTTAACAAGTGACCCCTTCCACATTAAGATTTCAACACCAGTTAAGAGGACCCAGATGCATATGCACCAATCAATGTCGCTGAGACATGCACATCACGGATAGGAAGGCAGGCTGGGTGTTCTGGGGTTATTAGGAACATTTCTTTTCTCCTTCTCTTTTCTGCATGTAGAATTACTGAGATCAGAAAATTAGTTACTGTGATCCAAATATGCGGCAAAACAAACAAAGCCTAAAGGCTATTATCAACCATCCATTTTGGGGCCAACATCCATCAATGTGATGGCCATGCAATTGTTTAATTTATGGCACCAGTCACTTGATGGGTTTAATTACAATAGGCTTAAAACAATGTTTTTTTTTTTTTTTTTTTAATTTGAATGACTTGTTTTGCTGCCATTTATCTTTTGAAATTAATTCCAAAGCACCCTCTTACTGCTGTAGAAATGTTAGTGGAAGATGAAAATGCCATTATTTCGTTGAAATGTTTTTGAGGTAGTATGGGGCATGTTTAAGAAGAAAATGAAAGAAGATGAGCTCAGATTGACTTAAGAAGACATTTAGGCCTGATTGCTTGCATGGAATTGAATTCTTATGGATTATCTATTTTAGATATGCAAATCTTACATATGTGAAAAAACATTACAATATTTGTTACCATTTTCACACGAGTAAATGAGTACATCTAGAGGTTTTAAATGTGTTTAGATTTTTTGGACGCTTTTCATTAATTTCTCCGAATCTATGAATATTTAAGATATGAAACTAAATGTCTTGATGCTTATCATTCATAATAGGGTAATTTGGATCATGAATTGGGAGCTTACGAAAGTGTAGAAAATTAGTTCGATTGGTTGGAAAGTTTTGGACAATTTTCACAAGTTTCTCAATTATGTAATGATTTAAGATATGAAATTAAGGGGTCATTTGTTTAGGTTAATTTACATAGGTAAATAAATTGCATGGGTAATAATTACATACCATCATGTTTGTTTGTGTCGATTTACGCGTCACGTGTCAATGACATAAATGATGTGTAAATGCACCCGTTTTCGCAAAGAAATTTCCCCTCCTCACATGATGGTCAAACGTTACACACATCCACTGTGCAAAGGTGCTGCTACAGTACTAATATGGGCAGTCTGCCTTTTGTGATTTTTTTTATTTATTTTTATAGCCCCCACGTGTAACAGTCGGACCGTTCATGTTCTTAAGAATCTCAAACACTGCCATGTGTCCAATTTTCAGCCGTTGATGATGCCTGGTGGTTCATATATCATCAACACAATTATAGCCGTTGTAACTAATATACCCAATCCGCCTTTTATGATTTGTTTATTTTTCGGTGTCCCACATGTAACATCAGGACCGTTCATATTCTGCAGAAGCTCAAACACGGCCATGTACCCAAGTTTCAATCATTGATGTTGCTTGGATGTTGAGATATCATCAAAACATTACAGCCGTTGGATGCATATTGTAAATGGCATACCAGTCTGCCTTTTATAATTGTTTTTGTTTTTGTCGGCTCCAGATGTAAAAATCAGGACCGTTCATCTTTGTAATATCAAACACGGCCATTTAACCAGTTTTCAACCGTTAATGATGCTTGGATGTTGAGATATCATCAAATAATATACGACCTATTCATAGATTCACATGTGAAATATTATGCTAGTAACAAACGGTGGAATCTGATCCACATGTGAGTCACTATCACAGCAAACAAACGACCCTGCCTTAGTGCACATTTGGTAAAGGTGAAGACTGAATCTCCAGATTTGATGGTTCCTTACTGCCTATGTCACAAGATTCCATACTGAGGATTTGCATGACGAAGTATTTCACATTGATATAGGTGCATATTGATGTATATTAGCTGTGGAAAAATTGATATCAATGTGTAAATCTTGAGAATTTCTAAATTCTATGAGGGAAGGTCGGACCTACAAAATCCTAAAACATTAGGATTTCGATAGGCTCAAATACTTGGGGATTTACAACTGCTAATGTGGGTTTTCCAAGCTTGTGGAGAACTGGTGTGGAATCTCTCCGACAATTTGATTGCAAGGAGATGAATGGGTCACATTACCAGTTTGGGGCTGAATGTAAAAAAGAATAATTGCAGTGGAGTTGGAATCCACAACTTGTTCAGGCGGACTTCTCTATTGCAACGTATACCACTACTCATTCACATACGTAATTGTCTATCACCTCGTCTGGTATGTTAATGAGAGGCTGAAAATAACCTCAATTACACCATCTTCACTCACCTCATCAATGCGTTATAAGCATTGAACAAGCCCAAATAAACATGATTTTGTACAACCTTTTATTCATATGCATTAGGGGTTATTTGGATAACTACGTAATATAATATCAACAAGTTTAAATATTGTAGGGGTTTTGACCGTACAGGTTATAAAATACCCTGTATTCCTTGAAATAGTGTTGACCAAAAGTATATCCCAAATATGGGTATCATACAGAGAGCATCTTTTTTATTTTCACTTTTACCCTTTTTGTGCGACGCAATAAACTGAAGAGTCATTATATAAGCTGCTCGTTTTTCCTCCATTTTTTTCCTCCATTTGCAGCAAAAAGCAAGTCGTTTTTCCTCATTGTTTTCATGTGGCTGTCTTCATCTTTAGAGGAGGTTCTCAAGAGGATGGAGCAATCGCTCTTTCATTTTTCCAAAGTCATTCAGATTATTCTTCTTACACAATATTTGGACATGTTTGAAATTTTTTGTATACTCTGTCAAATGTTATGTTAAAAATGGTTGGCCATTGAGACACCAAAAACTTATAGTCATGGAGATACTTTGAAATTTATTCTTAATTTTTTTGTTTAATTGTATTAGATGATCAAAAGATATGAAATGTCCTAAAAATGTATTTGCTGTAGCAATCGCTCTTTCATTTCTCCAAAGGCATTCAGATGATTCTTTTTACACAATATTTGGACATGTTTGGAGTTTTTTGTATACTCTGTCAAATGTTATGTTAAAAATGGTTGGGCATTGAGACACTAAAAACTTATGGTCATGGAGATATTTTGGATTTATTCTTAATTTTTTTTTGTTTGATTGTATTAGATGAACAAAAGATATGAAAGATGAAGACACCCACATGAAAACAATGAGGGAAAATGACTTGTTTTTTTTGCTGCAAACGGAGGAAAAACAAGCAGCTCATATAATGACTCTTCAGTTTATGCGATATCGCAAATATTTGCGATATCGCACAAAAAGGGTAAAAGTGGAAGAAAAAAAAAAGCTCACTGTACGATACCCATATTTGGGATATTCTTTTGGTCAACACCATTTCAAGGAATACAGGGTATTTTATACCCTGTACGGTCAAAACCCCAATATTGTAAGATTTCATTATCATAGAATAAAATAATATCATATTATTATATAGTGTCACTTATGGTGTTTGGCAATTTTTACAAATTTCAATATACCTTTGAAGTGTTTGGCAATTTATAAAAAAAAACTCACAAGATGATATACTAAATAAAAAACGGAATGAAAGTAATCAATTGACCCAATGCAGGACCCACTAATTAGTAATCACATGTGTTAATAATCATGGTAGGACCCACTATTGTTAAAAAATCACATGATTAAATGTTAAAACCTTGAGATCCAAGCGATACTGTTTGATTAAGGTAGGTCCACAAAATGTTGATAGCCATAGTGTAATACATCTAATGGTGATTATCACAAATGAGCCTATCTATTTTTATTTTTATTTTTTTGGTAAAACCTTATCTAATGCCAAGCATCATTGATGAATCTATCTATGAGAAATCATTATGGGACCCATTTGATATTTGTAGTCATACTAACACAAGGAGGGCTATCAAATAGTGGGATCAATTTAATGATGACAAACTTCTAACTACAATCACACAATTCAATTTTGGTAATTAATTAGAAACCCAGCTAATTTTGATAGTATGGGACCCACCTAATGTTGGTAATCATGATGAAGGGTCTCTAGTGTGACACTAATAAGACCCTCATAATATTGATAATTAAAAATGGCCATTTAATTGTGATATGGTTATAGGACCCTACATTAAATTTGTAAGTATTGTGGGGCCAATGTAATATTAGGATTCATAGTTGCAATGGGGATCATTAAATGTTAAAACTTATAGTGAGCCACTATAATTAATAGTTGCTCATGAGTTCTTTCTAAATAAAAAAGATTTTGTAACAATTATCTTATACAGCATATCCTTGAATAATGTAATATGAAGGTTTTTAGAAGAAAGAGAGATATTGTAATATACTTTCTAAGTTATCCAAACACCTCCTTTTTTTGGGGCATGGATTATATTCTAAACTAGCATATAATATGACAAAATCTCTTGAAATATCTTGTTTCCAAACACCCCCTTAGTTATATCTGTAAATGAGTGCAAATAAATGAGCCTTACCATGGATTAAGAGGTTGAAAATCCTACATAGTCTTTGTATAATCCTTTGTGCAGCCCATTTTATCATGGATTACTAGGAATTCAACTCCATGCAAATAAATGGGCCTTAAGATGCATTTGAAGTTTTATCTTGGAATGTTAATAAGGTGAAAATGGGATCACATTGAGTTGATAATGAATCTGATTCATATGCCAATGGGGCCACTTGATATATGAATTAAGCATGCATTTGTGCATTTCCTCTTTGCAATTTTTGCATTAAATATGAATCCTGTGTTCCTATTTCCGACCCCCCACATAGGAATTTGAATTATCAAAGAAAATCAGTTCAATTTTTCCCTTTTTCATGTATCGCACCAAGGGCACATTTGTGCAGCTACTTTTCCGTGGAAAAAGCATGAAAATTGGAAAAGGCTTTTCCATGGCACTTAAAATTCCATGTTTGGGGGTTGGTTAGCATTTACGTATGGGATGTGTAAATTCAATTTACATATGTAAATGTTGCATATATTGCCAATACAATCATGGTTGAGTGTTGTTGGCACCTTAATATCGCACATGTCTAGGGTTCGATCTGTGGGTTCCCAAATTTAAAATATCACACTTGACTGCTAGTCCAACTTAGTAAAAAAAAATGTTGACTATGTTTACATATGTAAATGTTAAGTGTGTAAGCACTACACATGTGATTTAGTTTACCGTGTTTGGCTACTGGCACCGTTTTTACATGATTTATGTATGTGAATCATTATACCGTGTTTCTTTCAAAGATGTGTAACTGCATGAAAAACAATTTTGGTTTCTATATTTAAATCTTAATAGCATTTTGGCATTCGATATCTTCCCAAATTGAACTCGAGGGTGTATGCCATCAAAAACTTACAAACCAATTCCGACAATTTCAATGCATTTCAATTTCATAAAAACATCTGATTCTCCATAAAAAAAAAATCAATTGCATATATAAAAACAAAAACATAAGTTTCAATTTATTTCAAATCCATATAAACAAAGTAGCCCATTTCAACGCTCCACCGAAAATATACAATGCCTATATAAATAATATACATTTCAAAAAAGTAACAAAATGTTCACAGTTCAAGAATATTATTAATCTCTCCATACACAAAAGGGAAAGACGGATTTCTAGATGTCAATTTGTTGAGCTCTTCCATTAGCACTAGCATTCCACATCTCTAATGCTATTCCATATTATTGCAGCCACCTTCTATTAGCATTAGCATTAGCATTATTGTATCTAATATTAGCACTAACATTTCACATCTCTATTACCACTTTTTCTCAAGGAAAATTGAAAAATAAAATGAACTAATTTTTCCGCAATTAGTGGGAAACCATTTCCAAAGGGGTGGAAGTCGAAAAAAAATCAATCGAAGTTGGAAGATTTTTCTTGAAACTAGTTTTGTAGCACCGTACAAACATGCCACAAACAATCGAAAAAAGGTTGTATGGAAAATCAGGACAATTTGTTTTCCAGCATGGTAATTTCCTATCTAACGTGATTCCTCTCTCTCTCTCTCTCTCTCTGTGTGTGTGTGTGTGTGTGTGTGTGTGTGTGTGGCTAGGTTGGCCTTCTGGCTAGGAGTGATACTATTACCTTAAAGGGCACATTTGTATACTGCCTTTTCTACGAAAGTGTAACTCAAATACCCTCTTTTTCTGCAATGAGTTGTTTGGTGTAGTGGAAGTCTTTGTAGAAAAGTCTTGTTTTTTAGTTATTTTTCCGTTGTAGAGCGGAAATGTGGGTTTGGCCTCTCCCCATCAGACTTCCATTTCTACGAAATCGAAAACCTCGGTTTCCTAATCTCAAAAAACTTCTCTCATAGAAATGGACATGATGCCTCTGCATAGAAACCACTTTAGGGCTTATTTGTGTAACGCTGTGGAATAGGAAACCGAGGTTTTCGATTTCATAGAAATAGAAGTATGATGGGGGAGGCCAAACCCACATTTCCGCTCTACGATGGGAAAATAGCTAAAAAATAAGATTTTGTTAGAAAAGGGAGAGACTAAGAGAAAGAGGATTAGAAGGAGAATAGAGAGCTTTTCTATTATCTCTGTATATGTGTACAAATACAAGGGGAGAAGCCTATTTATAGGCAAAGTAACCTCATAAGAGAGGAACCCTAATTCTAACCCTAAATCATCTTAAGTGGGCATCCACCCAGGATCCATATCTCATAACACTCCCCCTTGGATGACCACCATTCAAAGACAATTGCCTCATTAAAAACCTTGCTAAGGAAAACCCAGTGGGAAAAAACCAAAGCAAAGGGAAAAAGAGTACAACATTCTTCAAGATCATTGAACTGGTGTTGGACGTGCATAATGCTGCCTCGTTAAAACCTTAACTAGGAAAACCCAGTGGGATAAAACCTAGAAAAGGAAAAAGAGTACAGCGCACAAATGTCCTGGGTAGCATACTTTAGGATGCTCCCTGATAAACCACTCCCCCTGATGATAGCAACCATTTACATAGTTTGTTGATAAGCTTTACGCATGCCAATCTTATATACAAACTTCTGGAATACTGATTATGGCAAAGATTTGGTAAACAGATCAGCCAGGTTGTTACTTGAACAAACTTGCTTGACTTCAATTTCATTGTTCTTCTGAAGTTCTTGAGTGAAGAAGAACTTCGATGCTATATGCTTAGTCTTGTCTCCTTTAATGAAACCTTCTCGAATCTGTTTTATGCATGCTTCATTATCTTAATAGATAATATTCGGGATACCTGCAATAGATGGTAATCGACAAGAACTACGAACATGCCGAATCAAAGATCTTAGCCATACACATTCCCTACTGGCTTCATAATAAGCCAAAATCTCAGCATGGTTGTAGGAAGTAGCTACCAAAGTCTATTTAGTAGAACGCCAAGAAATGAAGGCATTACCATTAAGAAACAAATAACGCGTTTGTGATCGACCCTTATGAGGATAAGAGAGATAACCTGAATTTGCATATCCCACAAAATTCGAATCTATCATAACAATAAAATATTCCTAAATCAATTGTTCCACACAAATATCGTAGGTTGTGTTAAATACCAATCCAATGCCTTAATTGGATTGAGTACATACTCCTTCGCTTTGCTTCAGGCAAAGGAAATCCTTTCGGGATTTGTAGAACGTGGTTCTGTGTCGCAATCACCATCATCATTTGTTGGGGATTCTAAGCGTCTATTGGAAAATGTAAGCTATAAACTGTGTTTCGCGCAATTGACGGTTGAAAGACGCGCTCTTGTAAATACTATTATATTTTTCTTACTTTGAAATGGGTTTCTGGCAAGTTAGTGCTTAAGAACTAATCTCGTGGGATTCTACCCCATTTCCGACCGAAAATCGTATTTCGTATAGTCAATAGCCTACATTTGGACGAAAACACGTGTTGGATGATTCTAGGTTATTTCAGGGTATCACGATCTAGTCTTAAAAGCTTTGAGATGTGTTTCATACTATTCTAGGCCGAAATATACACATTTTTAGGATATTCTGAGATACGTTTAGCTTCAAAACGTGTTTCACGCGATTCTGAGTTCAGGAACGCATTGTAGGGGTTTCAAGGTTGTTTAAGACCGAGACCGATGCTTCGGGCAGTTCGTTGGTAACTCTAGGTGGCGCTGGGAGAATGAAAGTTGTATATCGCATTTAACGCAATTCATAGTTGAAGGACGCGCTCTAGGAATTCTGCGATGTCTTCGAGCTAATCCCACGAGACTCTGCCTTGTTTCTGACTGACAAGACAACTTTGTGCAATCAATGCCCATTATTTGGAGAGAAACGGGTGCAGCATGACTCTAGGTGATTTCGGGGTATTCTGGTCAAGTCTTTCACTTTGAAATGCGTTTCTTGTGATTCTATGGAAAAGCACACATTTTACGATATTGTGAGATACCTTTCTCTTTAATAAGGGTTTCAGGTGAAGCATGGCTTAGGACCGCATTACATGGTCTTTATTAGGATCGTTTCATACTGAAACGAAGACCTCGGCCAGTTTCTGGGTGATTTTATTATGAAACCACGTTCTAGGTGGCTCTAGGAAGATGCTGGCTTCAAACCTCATTTCACGAAATACACGATCGAAAGACGCGCACTAGAAAATTCTAGGAATTCTTTTCCATTTTAGACGGGACTCGAACTAACTAGGGCTTAACAACTAATCTTGCGGGATTTAGAGACATTTCTTACTGAAAACTGTATTTCGCCCGATGAATAGCTTATATTTGGATAAAAACACGTCCTGGGTGATTCTACTGCATTCAAGGGGTTATGGTCTTTCAAATGGATTTCGCGTGACTCTAGGGTTAGAACGTGTTTCAGGGGATCGGGGTTTTTTAGGACAGACACCCGTGCTTCGAGCAGTTCGAAGGGGATTTCCTAGCCGTTTCTGCGAAAATATTGGGGGTGAACCTCGTTTCACGCAATTCAAGGTTAAATGACAGGCTCTAAAGAATCTTCTGATATCGTTTTACTATAAAACATATTTAAGGAAATTTTGGACTTAATAACTAATATCGTGGGATTCAAACCTGTTTCTAACGGACAAACAACATATTTCGTACGGTCAATTGCCTGTAAAAAATCATGTGCTGGATGATTCTAGGACATTTTAGGGTATCATGGTCAAGTCTTTTGCTTTGTAATGCGTTTCATGCGATTCTATGCTGAAACATGCATTTTAGATATCCTTAGATATTTTTCTATTTTAAAATTGATTTCGGACGATTGTAGGGTTTGAAACACTTTAAATCAGATTTAGGGTTATTTAAGACCAAAACGTGTGCTTCGGGGCAGTTCGAGAGCTATTTTCATATAAAATCAAGTTCTATTTGGCTCTAGGAAAATGTTGTTTATAAACTGCATTTCACGCGATACACGGTTGAAAGACGTGCTCTAGTAAATTCTTAAACATCTTTTTTAGTTTAAAATGTCTTTCGGGCAAATCCGGGCTTAACAACTAATCTCGTGGGGTTCTGACGCATTTTTGGTGCAATCAAAGCCAATATTTGGATGAAAAAGCATGCTGGATGATTCCATAGCACATAACGGTTTAATGCTCTAAAATCTTACTCTAAAATGTGTTTCATACGATTATATACTGATATACGAGTTTTCGGATATCCCAAGATCCTTTTTTCTTTAAAATGTGTTTCACGCAATTTTATGGTAGGTACGCATTATAGGGGATTAAGGGTTGTATAAGACCGAAAGCCGTGCTTCAGGCAGTTCGTAGGGGATTCTAGGAGGGTTAAGGAAAATGTTGGGTGTAAACAGCATTTCACGCAGTTCACAGCTGAAAGATTCGCTCTAGAAAATTCATCGTCATTGTTTTACTTTAAAACGGAATTCAGGCAAATTAGGGCATAAGGACTAATCTAATGGTATTTAAGGTTGTTTGTTGCTGAAAAACAACTTATTTTGTGCAATCAATAGCCTTATTTAAATAAAAATGCATACTCAAAGATTCTATGGCAGTTTAAGGTATTCTGGACTAGTCTTTTGCATTGAAATGCATTCGTGCGATTGTATTTTGAGATACGCATTTTAAAATATTCTGAGATACTTTACTATTTAAAATGGGTTTCACAGTCGATACAACAGATAAGAACGCATTACGTGGGATTAAGGGTTGTTTAAGACTGAAACCCGTGCTTCGGGCGGTAGTAGAGTAGTATTCTAGACAGCTCTGGGAAAATGTTGGCTCTAAATCGCATTTCACGCAGTTTTGATCCCTTTCTAACTGAAATACAGATTTTGGTATATCTAGAGATACTATTCTCTTTAAAATGGGCTTCAAGCAAGTCTAGGCTCAGGAACGCTTGATATGGGACTTAAGGTTGTATAAGTCCGAAACGCGTGTTCCGGGCAGTTTGAGGGCTATTTTAATGTGAAATCGCATCATATGCAGCTCAAGGAAAATGTTGATTCCAAACTGCATTTCACGCAAATTGCTGTTGAAAGACACGCTTTAGAAAATTTTGGGATACCGTTTCGGAATTAAAGCCTTATTTCGTGCAAATTATAGCCTATAATGCGATAAAAATGCTCGATCGATGATTTTACGACATTTTACAGTATAATGGCCCAGTCTTTTTCTTTGAAATGCATCTCAAACGATTCTGGGCTAAAACATACATTCTCCACTAATGTGAGATACTTTTTGCTTCAAAAGGAGTCTCAAGTGTTTCTGTGGTTAAGATTGCATTGTAGGGGATTCAGGACTAAATGGGACTGAAAACCCGTGCTTCGGACAGTTCTTTTGGATTTTAAACATCTCTGGGAAAAGGTATTTTTTAAACCTCGTTTTACGAAATTCACAGTTGAAAGACTCGCCCCAGAAAATTCGGAGATATCCTTTTATTTTAAATTGTATTTCAGGCAAATTACGGCTTAATAACTAATCTTGTGGGATACTGTCACGTTTCTAACCGACAAACATATTTCGTATTATTGTTAATCGCCTGTATTGGTATAAAAACGCATGCTAGGGGATTTTTAGGGCATTTCAGGTTATTCCAATCTAGCCTTTTCCTTTAAAATGCGTTTCGTGCAATTCTATACTCATATACGCAGTTTAGGCTATTCTGAGATACTTTCCTATTGAAAATGGATTTCACAGGTGATAGTAGGGTTAGGAACGCATAACATGGGATTAAGGGTTGTTTAAGACTGAAACCTGTGCTTCGGGCCGGTAATAGGGGATTGTAAACACCTCTGGAAAAATGTTGGCTCTAAATCACATTTCACGCAATTCACGGTTGACAGATGCACTCTATAAAATTTTGGGATATCCTTTTCCTTTCAAATCAAGAATTAGGAAAATTCAGGAGTAAGAACTAATCGCGTGGGATTCTGAGCCGCTTCAAACTGAAATACACATTTTAGTATTTTCAGAAATACTTCTCTATTTTAAAGTTGGTTTCAGGCGATTGTCGGGTTTGGAGCACTTTAAATGGGATTTAGGGATGTTTAAGACCAAGACCCGTGCTTCGGCCAGTTCGAGGGAAATTTTCGTATGAAATCGCGTTTAAGGCAGCTCTAGGAAAATGTTGGCTCCAACCGTGAAATGCAATTCGCAGAAGAAAGACGCGCTCTAGTAAAATTATGAGATATATCTTTTCCTTTAAAACGAGTTTCACGGAAATTGGGGATTAAGAAGTATTCTCGTAGGATTTTTAGCGGTTTCTTACTACAAACCGTATTTGGTTCAATCAATAGCGTATATTTCAGTGAAAATGCATGCTGGGTGATTCTAAGGCATGTCGGGGAATAATGGTTTAGTATTTTACTTTTATTTTCATTATTTACGATTCTTGGCTGAAATATGCATTTTAGGATATTCTAATATACGTATTTCTTTCAAATGGATTTCGCGTGAGTTTGTGGTTAGGAATGTGTTGTAGGGGATTGAGGTTGCTTAAGACTGAAACCAGTGCTTCGAGTAGTTCGAAGGGGATTTCCCAGCCGTCTCTGTGAAAATATTGGCGGTAAACCTCGTTTCAAGCAATTCAAGGTTGAATGACGATCTTTAGAAAATTTCCTGATATCGTTTTACAATAAAACATGTTTAAGGAAATTTTGGACTTAATAACTAATATCGTGGGATTCAAGGCCGTTTCTAACGGACAAACATTAATAGCCTGTAACTACATAAAACCGCGTGCTGGATGATTCTAAGACGTTTTAGGGTATCCTGGTCAAGTCTTTTGCATTGTAATGCGTTTCATGCGATTCTATGCTGAAACATGCATTTTAGATTGTAAGACCCCGACCCCCAACTTCTCTGTTTAGTATTGTTTTAATTATGGTTTAACTTTTTAAGTGAGATTTGAGTTGGTTTTGACTTTGCCTTTGAGTTTGACTAGATTTTTCATAGCCTTGGAGATTTTGAAGACCGTTGACTTTAGTTTGACCCGGTCTTTGTAGAATGTATTTTTGAGAGAAATTATTCTTATTTTGAAAAAATTACAAATTTTGCTCCTTTTCACTCATTTTATTGAGTTGAACAACTTTCATGTTTTGACCATTTTGATTTGATGATCAAAAATGCGTTTTTCGAGAAAAAGGGGCAAAAATGACATTTTCACTAAATCTGTCCATAAATTTCAAAAATTTCAGAATTTGGGGAAATATGCTTTTTGGAAAGCAGAAATTTCGCTGATCGATTTTGTCTTCTTCGTCGATCTCATTTGGGACCCACAAATGTTAGTTTTGACCTTTGTAAGTTTGGTGCCCATGGGGCCCAGCCCACTTAACTCTTTAAATAGCCAATGGGTTTTTCTCCTTCCCCATTCTTCATTTTTCCTGCAACAAGAGAGGAGCTAGGGTTTTTCTCCCAGCACTTTCTCTGTCCTCTTGGAAACCCCTCTTCTTGAGTGCTAAATGGAGGATTGATCTCCTAGGGCTCTTCCTCTCCATTCAAGCTTTCTAAAGAACCCTTTTTCAAGAGATTTGAGCTAGGAGAGGCCACTTTTCTAAGCCCTTCTTCTTTGTTTGAGCTTCAAAAAAGTTAGCAATGGATTTCTTTCTTCAAATCTTGGTTTTCCAAACCATTTAGAATGTGTTTGTCATACATGCAAAGGTTTTCCTTGAGTTTTGCAATGGATTTGTTTTCTAGGGCTTCTTCTAGAGCTATTTTGGGGGTTTTTGAGATTTTGGAGCTTGGGGCTATAAGAGGACCATCTTAGGGTGATTTGCATCTCCTCTTGACCCAAGGCAAGTAAATATTCAGCTAATTTGATGGTTGTGCATATATGAATGATTTTTCATTATTCTCATCCTATGTTTTATTTTCTTTATGATTTATGGATTCAATCTTTTAATGATCTGAGCTATGGTTTATGTTACTTCATTTGATATATGGTTTTTGTTAGAATGTAAATCTTCATTCTCTAATTGATCAATTTTGGTCTCACTCTTTATGTCTCAGAATTTCTATGTCTTTTTGGTTGAAGAAAGATTTGTTTATGTGTTGATTCTTTGGAATGATGGAAGAAGTTAGTGTATTAATGATTTGATGGAGTTAGGAGAGGCCTAAATCATGAGAAAAGAATTGATGGAAGAGAAAGGAGGGAAAGAAAATCAAAAGGAGAGCAAAAGAGTGCATTTCTGCACTCATTTTCGGACCCAGCCCAGTCTGGGCCCCTTTTTCAGGGCCTGTTTTGAGGCAGATTTGAGACTCTTTTCCTTACCTGTTTTGGACAGTTTTGTGGGTCTTTTAAAGACCTATTTTAGGCCCATTTCGTTCCATCTTTCCTCTTCATCTTAAGGCCCATTAATCTCCCTTTTATGCCTAAGAGCCCATGAAAGTTGGGGTTAATTGTGATACTTGGAACTTGTGAAATGGGAATGGGATCAATGAGAGAATGAGCGTATGTGAAGTTACCCGGGAATCTTTCAAGTCTCAATACGCAATTTATCATTTAAATGTTGTGGATTTTCATTGGCATCAAACATACTCTCTATTAATCAATGTTTAAAGGTTAAATGTGTATTGAGATGGTTCCTTGGTAAGTCATTAAGTCATTCTCCACTATCCATTCCATTTTAAGTCAGAGAAGGTATCTGTATTTGTATTCTTCGGTAAACTAATTTGAATAGCATCGGTGATTTGTTATAAAATCATGTGGTTTTCCATGTTCGAAAGGATTGATCGTATGATTTTATACAAATTACTTTGATGTGTATTCGAGTGGTTTACCCTGGAAATTCGTATGTTTTCTCCGAATCGAATTGGAAGGAGATTGGAGTGGTTCGCCACATTCGGGATTTCATCGATGAGACTATTATTTTGAAAAGACTGTCATTTTGAAAAGAAAACCTCGAGGCAAGACGGGGCCAGAGCTTTGTAGTGCGAGCCCATGAGCCAAAGAGACTATTATTTCAAAAATAAAACCTCGAGGCAAGATGGGGCCAAAGCTTTGTAGTGTGAGCCCATGAGCCAAAGGGATTATTATGGTTTGATTTTTATCGGTTCGAGTTTTGAAAACTAAAGGCACCACTAGGCTTAGGTCACCTTGTCGGGCTGATCACCCGGCTTGGGATCTTTAATTTGTCCGCCAGCTGCAGTTTGGACTCTGTCTGTACCGACCATGGCAACGGTTTTTATCTGCCGGTCCCACGTGTAGTGGCTACGGTTCTGATTCTGTCTCCGGTCCCACGTGTAGTGGCTACGGTTCTGTCTGCTCTTGTTACTTCGGTGATAGGAGATTATAGCTATGTGTGGTTGCCAATGTTTTATCTGTTATTTAATTTATTTTATGATTCTTGTTTGTTTATACTCATTATATTCTTTGAATTGTTAATGTTATGAAATCGATCTTTTATCGTATTGCCTCTATTATTCAGGATTTTAAATGTATTTCCAATTATTGAGTGTTTTGCGTAGGCTGTTATCTTTTCGAGATATTTATGCTCCAGAGACTGTTCGTTTATTTGCCTTGATATTTATGTTCGGTCTTTCGATCGTTTTATCATGATTTATTGTATTATTATTTAGACTCTTTAAATGGATTTACAATGATTCCATAAGGTTTTAAAATGCCCATGTTGCATATTACTTGTTTATTTGCTTGCTAGACCGTTGTGTTCGACCCTGTTTGTTTGGTGCCAGTTTCCTCTCTTTCTGTTTTTAGGTGATTGATCGGAGGAGGCGGTGGAGCCGCCGGTCTGACGTGAGAGGCTGCCCATTGATATCATCTAGATGTCAAGTTTGGCACCGGAGTTCGTATCTAAATATTGGGGGTAGTAGTTCTGTTTAGTTGGATATTTTTGTATGGCTTTGTTAGCCTTTTTCTTGGGTTTGTAATTAAGACACTTGTTAATTGTAATTTGAATATGTGGGAAATAAATAGTCCTGTTACTACCAGCTCAGTATTCTTTGAATTATGATTTGTCCCAGTCGGCTTATATGATGACTTTATGATATTGGTTGAGTGCGACACGGAATCCGATGGCCACGGACTCCGGGTCGTAACACCATGATTAGCTTCCGCGAAAATATACTCTGATCGTGATGGAATTTTATTATCCTCATTCACGCGAATCTTGGGAAATATAACAAAAGTTTCAAATTAATCCCAAAATTTCGCATCCCGAGGTCGGATCACTGCAGGGCCCGGTTTTGGGGGGTGACAGATTGGTATCAGAGCTGGTTAGTTTCTAGGAAATAAAACACTCTAGAGACATTAAGACATGTGGTGAGGATTCGTTAGATTGTGTCGATTTGTTTTCTCGTGTCTTTGTTTCTTTGAATTTGAGTCTGCTTTTATTTCAGTTCGGGAGACTTTGCTTGTCTTTTCTTTTAGTTCTTGTTGTTAGGAGATTTGGACGACCAAATTTCCTCCTTAGTGGTGGGGAATTTAAAGTCTCCATACTCTTGTTCGGTGTCTTTTGTCTGTGCTTGTGTCGGAGACTGAGAACCCTGTGGACTTAGTATGTTGTTTTCGGAAAACATCGGCAAATTTTCAGCCTTTCAACATAACTAATGTGGTTAATGAGAGAAGACATGTGCAATTGCCCGCCAAAGTAAAAATTTGAGCAGTATTCGAAGATCCCCTATCAGCTAATCGAAGATCATCATGTAGCGTACCAAGGTAAGTAAATGTGGATTTTTTTGGGTGAACTC
Source organism: Litsea cubeba (assembly GCA_012931725.1). Classification (NCBI taxonomy): domain Eukaryota; kingdom Viridiplantae; phylum Streptophyta; class Magnoliopsida; order Laurales; family Lauraceae; genus Litsea; species Litsea cubeba. The sequence continues at coordinate 107,965,698 of CM022944.1, forward strand.
AGACCATCTTTCCAAGATGAAGGACTGCAGGAGACGTATTAGCTATCGAATTTACGAAGGGAGAAGTGATTCTTAGTTAGTAAGGTTGGAAGCTAGTGCCAGAGACTCGGAGATTTCCCGGATTTAACGAGCCTTGTCATAGATTTGGTTGAGAATTTTTAGGACTTGTAGCTTAGCCAGTGTAGTTGATTCGGCGGGAATACCAAGTGGATGGTTAGTTGTAGTCAAGATAATTTTCGACAGCAGAGGAAACCTTGTGGATTTTACCGACTTACAGGATAACGGATTGGACAACGTGTAGATGCAATGAATCAACCGATTGGGATGTATGCTAATGGATTTATGTTTCTTCTTTAAGGCTTATTTTGAAATAAACTATGTTATTATACTCTTTTCATGAGTCACATGAATTTGTTTTCATAAGATTTTGTGTTTCGGATCTTTGTTTAATCTTCTTAAGATATTGTTTTACAATGATCTTGAAATTTTGCTCTTGTTTTAGTTTTCTTAAATGTTGACATCTACATCTCAAAACCTTAATGATTTCAAAATTTTGCATATGTTTGGTTGGAAATGGATGGATGTTTTTAATGATAGATTGTAGAGGCTAATGAATAAATTGGTCTTTAAAAACATGTAACTAAAATCGTGTTTCTTTTTCAAAGTGCGATGTGAAATTTCTATTTCATTGATTCATTTTCTTTGGCTATACAAAATGAATTTCCTAAGGGTTTTGTGTTTAGATTATATGCAGATTTCCTACATTTGTTTTAACGCTCAACTTTGTTTAGATTTCCACAAGATTTTTACGAACAAATGAGTTCAGATTTCAACAAGATTTAGTGTTTAACTAACACTCAGATTTTTGTAGATTTTCGCAAAGTTTAATGTATAGTCATACTACATGAATTTGATTTATTTTTGAAATCCTGATTTATTATTGACAAGTGTTTCAATGATTTGTTTGGTTATGAAAATATGAGTTTCAAAATGAATAATGATATTTCATACTCAAACTTTAATAAGCTTTATTTATTAAGCTTTATTTGACAATTTGGAGGTTCGGTTTCTACTATGTTCTAAAATGATGAAATTCAACTAAGTGACTTTTTAGTCATTATGTTTAAAATTTTAAGATTTGTTTTGTATTAAATGGAATGAGTTGTAATGGCTTATGGTTGGAGTTGGAAGTGTGAGAATTGAAGGGTTGATGGATGTCAGGACGTGTACTGGTTCAGTTGGAAACAAATGGATTTATGAGAGAGTAAACATCATTCAAGACTTGGATTGAAAGTTTCAACTTATCAGGGAATGATGCCAGCTTGGCAGGTTTATTTTGTTGATGACACAGTATCAAGCAGAAGATCAAGAACAACAAGTAGATAGAATCAGATGTGGGCAAGAATTCTGAGTACGGCACAGAAAGATTGGAATATGGAGTTGTGAACACAGATTGGGTTTCCAAGGTCGGCTTTACATGTCAAGGGTAGAAGACTTAAAGAGTAAAATCTGAAGAGGCAAGCCATGCAAAGTTTCGACACAGAACAGCTCAGCAGGTTATGGCAGTTTAACATCTGGGTTGTGGCAGACCAAGTTAGTGACATGAGACTCTTGGGTTGATAGCTTTGGTGGAGATGATAGATTGTTTCAGGATTCCGAGTCACAGTGGATGAAGAGACTAGCACTTGGTAGGATTTCAATTTCACTAATTCCTCGAAGACAAGATTAGATAGAAGAGTTTTAAGCCAGAATCTGAATGGTACAATGTAAGTAGGTACATGGAATTTCAGAATTTTTTTGGGATGAAGATTTTTCAGTGAAGACATGTCTACGATCACATCTTCGTACAAGCGTCAGGGACACCGTGTATAGCTTTGTAGGACTTAAGGCACAGGATTCCAAGCTGATAGAAAGAGACAAAACTTACAGTTTCTAGGACCGACAATGACTGACAAGGTAAGTAAAAGAAGTGATCCAGTACAAGAATGACAGATGACACCAAGGATGATTAGAAGAATGGTTGAACTCTAGTTTGGTCAGAGAAGTATGTTTTCGAGCAGATATGTGGAACAGTGTGAAGCCTTCAATCGAATCAGAATGTTGTTGACCGTGCATCTCACCGTCAGGTTTGATCAGAAGGTGTCTCAGTTGCCGAGGTTCAGCGTAGGGTGTCAGTGTTTTCTTTTGTCTTTTGGGTTTTTGATTTTGATTTGGTTTAGACCATTTGGAGGACCAAATGGGTTCTAAGGGGGGGAGGATGTAAGACCCCGACCCCCAACTTCTCTGTTTCGTTGAGATACGCATTTTAAGATATTCTTAGATACTTTCCTATTTAAAATGGGTTTCACAGGCGATACAATGGTTAGGAACGCATTACATGGGATTAAGGGATTTTTAAGACTGAAACCCGTGCTTCGGACAGTAGTGGAGTAGTATTTTAGACAACTCTGAGAAAATGTTGGCTCTAAATCGCATTTTACGTAGTTTTGATCCGTTTCTAACTGAAATACAAATTTTGGTATATCTAGAGATACTATTCTCTTTAAAATGGGCTTCGAGCGAATCTAGGGTCAGAACGCTTAACATGGGACTTAGGAATGTTTAAGTCCGAAATGCGTGTTCAGGACAGTTCGAGGGCTATTTTAATATTAAATCGTATCCTATGCGGCTCTAGGAAACTGTTGATGCCAAACCGCGTTTCATGCAATTTGCGGTTGAAAGACGTGCTTTATAAAATTTTGGGATACCGTTTCAGATTTAAAGACTTATTTTGTACAATCTATAGCCTATATAATACGATAAAACGCATGATTGATGATTCTACGGCATTTTACAGTATAATGGCCCAGTCTTTTACTTTAAAATGCATCTCAAATGATTCTAGCCTAAAACATGCATTCTTCACTAATGTGAGATACATTTTGCTTGAAAAGGAGTTTCAAGTGTTTCTGGGGTTAGGAACGCATTATAGGGGATTCAAGACTAATTATGACTGAAAACCCGTGCTTTGGACAGTTCTTTTGGGATTATAGGCGTCTCTGGGAAAAGGTTTGTTTTAAACCTCGTTTCACGAAATTTACGGTTGAAAGACTCGCCCCAGAAAATTCAGAGATATCTTTTTATTTTAAATTGTATTTCAGGCAAATTAGTGCTTAATAACTAATCTCGTGAGATTCTGTCACGTTCCTAACCGAGAAACATATTTCATGTTATTATCAATAGCTTGTATTCGTATAAAAATGCGTGTTGGGGGATTTTAGGGCATTTCAGGGTATTTCGGTCTAGCCTTTCCTTTGAAATGTGTTTCATGCAATTCTTTACTCATATACGCAGTTTAGGCAATTCTAAGATACTATTGAAAATCGATTTCACGGGCGAAGTATGGTTAGAAACGCATAACATGAGATTAAGGGTTATTTAAGAATGAAACCTGTGCTTCGGGCTGGTAGTAGGTGATTCTAAACAGCTCTGGAAAAATGTTGGCTCTAAATCACATTTATCGCAATTCACGGTTGACAGATGCGCTCTAGAAAATTTTGGGATATCTTTTTTCTTTCAAATTGAGATTTAAGAAAATTCGAGTGTAAGAACTAATCGCGTGGGATTCTAAGCCAAACTGAAATACACGTTTTCATATATTCAGAAATACTTCTTTGTATTAAAGTTGGTTTCAGGCGATTATAGGGTTTGGAGAACTTTAAATGGGATTTAGGGTTGTTTAAGACCAAGACCAGTGCTTCGGGTAGTTTGAGGGAAATTTTCATATGAAATCGCGTTTCAGGCAGCTCTAGGAAAATGTTGGCTCCAAACCGCGTGAAACTCAATTCGCGGAAGAAAGACGCGCTCTTGAAAATTCTGAGGTATATATTTTCCTTTAGAATAAGTTCCACATAAATTGGGGATTAGGAAGTATTCTCGTGGGATTTTGAGCGGTTTCTTACTACAAACCGTATTTGGTGCAATCAATAGAGTATATTTCAGTGAAAATGCATGCTGAGTGATTCTAGGGCATGTCGGGGAATAATGGCTTAGTATTTTACTTTTATTTGCATTTTTTACAATTCTTGGTTGAAATATGCATTTTAGGATATTCTAATATACGTATTTCTTTCAAATGTGTTTTCCGTGACTCTAGGGTTAGGAACATGTTACAGGGGATCGGGTTTAAGACTGAAACCCGTGCTTCAAGCAGTTCGAAGGGGATTTCCTAGCCGTCTCTGCAAAAATATTAGGGTAAACCTCGTTTCACGCAATTCAAGGATGAATGACGCGCTCCAGAAAATTTTCTGATATTGTTTAACTGTAAAAAATGTTTAAGAAAATCTAGGACTCAATAACTAATATCGTGGGATTCAAGCCCGTTTCTAACGGACAAACATATTTTGTACGGTCAATAGCCTGTAACTACATAAAACCGTGTGCTGGATGATTCTATGACATTTTAGGGTATCATGGTCAAGACTTTTGCTTTGTAATGTGTTTCATGTGATTCTATGCTGAAACATGCATTTTAGATATCGTTGGATATTTTTCTTTTTTAAAATTGGTTTCAGGCAATTGTCGGGGTTTGAACAACTTTAAATCAGATTTGGGGTTGTTTAAGACGGAAATACGTGCTTCGGGTGGTTCGAGAGCTATTTTCATATAAAATCACGTTTTATTCGGCACTAGGAAAATGTTGTCTATAAACTGCATTTCATGCGATACACGGTTGAAAGACGCACTCTAGTAAATTCTTGAATATCTTTTTAGTTTAAAATGTATTTCGGGAAAATCCGGGCTTAATAACTAATCTTGTGGGATTCTGAGGCATTATTTGTGCAATCGATAGCCAATATTTGGATGAAAAAGCGTGCTGGGTGATTCCAAAGCGCTTAAGGGTTTAATGGTCTAAAATCCTACTCTGAAATGTGTTTCATATGATTATATGCTGAAATACGAGTTTTCATATATCCCAAGATACGTTTTTCTTTAAAATGTGTTTCACTCGATTCTAGGGTAGGAACACATTATAGGGAATTAAGGGTTGTTTAAGACCAAAAGCCGTGCTTCGGGCAGTTCGTAGGGGATTCTAGGTGGGTTTGGGAAAATGTTGGGTGTAAACAGCGTTTCACGCAGTTCATGGCTGAAAGACGCGCTCCAGAAAATTCATTGCCATCGTTTTACTTTAAAATGAAATTCAGGAAAATTAGGGCATAAGAACTAATCTAATGGTATTGAAGGTCGTTTCTTGCTGAAAAACAACTTATTTTGTGCAATCAATAGCCTGTATTTCAATAAAAATGCATACTTAATGATTCTATTGTATTTTAGGGTATTTTGGACTAGTCTTTTGATTGAAATGCATTCGTGCGATTCTATGTTGAGATACGCATTTCAAGATATTCTGAGATACTTTCCTATTTAAGATGGATTTCATAGGCGATACTATGGTTAGGAATGCATTACATGGGATTAAGGGTTGTTTAAGGCTGAAACTCGTGCTTCGGGTTGGTAGTTGTAAGACCCTGACCTGAGAGACCTCGATTAGTGTTAATTAAGTTGTTTTTTAGCTCTAAGTATGTTTAGTGGATTTTGGTTGAGTTTTGGGCTAGAATAGCTTTTAAAATAGCTTTGGGGAACTTTGAGAGTCTTTTTGATTTGTGGGACCCTTTGGGAGTTCTTGTTACGACTTTGCGTGAGCTTGGGGGATTATTCGTGAATTGGAAAATTTATGTTTTAATCCCGTTTAACTCTTCTCATTAATCCCTACAACTTTCATGTTGACATCGTCCCCATTCGAGATCCCGAAACTTGACTTTCCCTAATTTGAGGGCAAAATGGTCTTTTTACCCAAAATCTGGACACAATTTTCAATGTCACCAAAACCCAAAAAACATATACTTTTTGGAAACTAGAAATTTCGTCGATCAACTTTGTCTTCTTCGTCGAAATCATTTGAGGTCCCGAAATCAATGTTCTTAGCCCGGTAAATACTTTAAGTTGTGGGACCCACTCTCCTTTTAGTTTATATAGAGAACCCTTCTTCTCTACTCCTCTTCTTGCCCTAATTTCTGTAGAAGAGAAAGAGAACCCAGCAACCTCCATGTTTCTCCTTCTTCTTCTTACTTTCTTCATCACAAATCCACACTAACTCTTGCCAAATCAAGAGAGAAACTTTATTAATCATATTCTCCTTTTCAAGAGCTTCCATTTGGTACCATTTGTAGAGGGATCCATCGACCTTGAGCTTTTCATTGAACTAACCTTGCTTATTTGAGAACCTTACAAGTAAGAGATCTTCCTAATCTCCTAGATTCTTGTTTATTTGGCCTTGGAGAAGCTTCATTTCGATTATTAGAAGTTTTCCTTTGTTTTGTTTTGGTTTTGATATTTAGGGTTTGTATTTGGGGGTTTTTGTGTAGATTGTTGTTTCTTGGCTTGGAGAGTTATTAGAGTTTTGATTTGCTAGCATTGGACCCAAGGCAAGTGGATGATTAGATTAATATTGAGTACTATCACATTTATGGAAAAACTTGATTTACATCATTATTTAATGATTTCATATTTTCCTCTTGCTATGATTTCTCCATTTTTTGACAAAGGCATGTTAATTGGCTTCTCTTTCTTGTTTATATCTTGATTTATGCATCTATTGATTTTCATTTGGATGGATTGTTTTTAAATGGTAAAATGGAGATGAATGGGATAGATTGATGGGTGTATTTTAGAGATTTTGATGGAAGAATGGATGAAGTTGAATTGTGAATTTGAAGTGTTGGGAATGGAAGTTTTGATTGATGAAATGGAGGAGCTTTTAGCTCAATTTCATTGCAGGGATCCGACCCTTAAAAATGAGAAATGTTTGGAGGAAGGAAGGGCTGAAAACAGCTTCAGAAATTTGTTCTCGCAGCAAGGTCGGTCAGTTGTCGGTCAGCCTTCGGCTCGCCGATAGGTGACCGAACTTCCTCGGTTCCTTTTCCCGAGAGCTACAAACTTCTGAAACTTTCTGATGCTGAAGTGTCGGCTAACCTACAAGTAACCGACACCTCTTCGGTCCCATTTCCAGAAGATGTCTTCCTCCCTAACCCTGATGCTCGGCTAGCAAGGTCGGTCAGCTGTCGGTCAGCCGTCGGCTAGCCGACAGCCAAACGACATCTAACCGAGAAGCTGACCGATAGTACAAATTTATTGATTCTTTTTGAAGAATCATGTGGGACTATATTGAGGAAGAAAACCCACCATATTGATTGATGTGTTAAGGTCTTTTAGACTTGTCAATGTAAGTAAGGACCCAGAATGTTTTCAATTCTCAAAGAGTACCAAATGTATATCAAATCTAACATACGGGACCCTATTCACATTGATTTAAATCTTGGACTTTCGACACTTGGCCCAGAGGATGTTAGAAATCCAGTCATGCTATATCTTGACCCGAATTTCACCTATACACTTTAAATCTCATGTTTTATGACTAGACTTGCCCCGAAAGTATTGAAATTTATGTCTTTAGCTTATTGCTAGCCCGTTTATGCCCGACCCGATATTAATGTGTTTTTGTGCCTATGGGCACCCCGTCCCGTTATATGTATTCATTCATTTTGATTTCTCGCATGTGACCTATGAGTTGGCACCACTAAGCTTGGATGACCTTATCGGTTTGACCCACGGATTTGGAGATCCCCCTTCCGTCCCGCCAGTGCAGCCTGGATCCCGTTCCCATCCCGATACCTGGTTCGCTACCGTGGTCCCGTATAGTATATATGTATTATTGTATTTAATTGTTGACTCTCCTCACCTTGTGTGACTGAGGTTAATGTCCCGATGTGCTCTCATCACTTTAGTGAGAGGACTTAGCTTTGTGTGGTTGCCACCTTGACAGTTCCTGATTCTTGATACCTTTACTTGTTTTATACTGCATGTCTTTTAATAAATGATGCATTATCTTTTATGAAATTCATTGTTTATACAGGTTTCAATATATTTCCAAAGGTATCATTGTTTTAAATTATTGTCATATCTTTTCACCCACCTGCCAGAAGTCGTGTCTGATCCATTATTTTGGTACTCAGGTCCCGAACCCTTTGCCTTTGAGGAGTAGTATTATTTTACTAAAAAAGTTTGGAATATCTTTTTCCTTTTAAATCGAGATTTAGGTAAATTCGGGCGTAAAAACTAATCGCGTGGGATTCTGAGCCGTTTCTAATTGAAATACACATTTTAGTATATTAAAAAACACTTCCCTATTTTAAAGTTGATTTCAGGCGATTGTAGATTTTGGAGCGCTTTAAATGGGATTTAGGGTTGTTTAAGACTAATAAGATCATTTTCAATTAACAAAAAATGGTAAATGAGAAGGTGATACAAGAAGTTTATGGCAACAGATTTATACGATGGGAGGCTGTTGAAGCGGTGGGTTCGGCATGGGGGGATTTTGATGCCGTGGGACTCTCGTAATGTGAATGTTCTAGAATTCTTGGAAAGGTGTTTTTTCAGTCTCAGCGTTGGTGGAGGATCACTCTAATAGATCCAAGTGGATGGTTACGTCACGCTATGGCCGAAAGGAGTCCAGAGGAAGTTGCCAACTTAACTGGCGAGGAAGTAGCTAAGAGACTGAGTCTAGAAGAGGAATATCAAAGAAAGTTAAGGGAAGAAGAAATCATGTGGAGACAGAGATCGAGATGTAAGTGGCTGAAAGAAGGTGATAAGAACACTAAGTTCTTCCATGGGATGGCCTCCTCGAGAAAAAGAATAAATAAAATCTCTTCTTTCACGGATGGGGATAGAAGATTGGACCGGAAGGAGGAAATCATTAAACATATGGAGGAGTATTTTCCTAATCTTTACTCTAAAGATCGGTGTAAGAGACCCTCCTTAGACAACTTGGTGTTTGCAAAAATAGGAGAGGAGAAGATGCTTTGGCTGTAGAGAGAGTTTGGAGAATAGGAAGTCAGGAGGCTATCTATGTTATGGCAGATGATAAAGCCTGGATACGCTATGCCTTTATTCAAAGATTTCGGAGTATGTTAAAAGAGGATATCCTTGAATTCATGAGGGAGTTCCACTCTTGGTCAGGTTTCCAGAAACTAAGCAATGCAGCAAGCTGAACGCGAACCATATTGCTGTAAGCACGTTCATAGCTCTCAAGAACCTAATCATAAAGCAAGATAAACATGACCATAAAAAACAGATAACAAAATTAATTTCAATCAGAACATAAATTTTTTGCATGCAATCATGTTTAATACCATTTTTCAGTTAGTATGGAGCCCAATAACGGCACAATGTTAGAGAGAGAGTAACGGCACAATGTTTAAAGAAAAACGGGGGGGGGGAGAGAGAGAAAGAGAGTACAGTGAATAATGAACAGACAATATTAACAAACTTAACGAAAAAACAAACATGGACTAAGAAAAGCGTGCAGTCATAGTCAGGTTACCAGAAACTAACCAATGCAGCAAGCTCTGTTGCCAAGCACTTCCTACTTCCTAGCTCTTTCAACAAATTCACAAGCTGTGAGACCCCACCCCTGGTGGGCCCTCAATGTGAATTTGAATACTATTTATTAGCCTAAGTATTTTAATTATATTATTTATGGGACTTAGTGAGGGTAGTTATGTATTTTCCTAGGGTTAGTCTAGTAGTGTAATTAGTAGAGTCAATAGGCTGTCTTTTGTTATTCTTAGAGTTAGTTAGTTTGTTAGAGGCCCTAACTAGAGTTTTGTATTTACCATAGGGGGTTTGCACCAAAGAATCTTCTAGAAGATCACCTAAAGACCCAAATACCCTCTACACTAACCCTAATCCTATTCTAACCCCAAGGGCAATTCTGTCCCTAACCCAAAAACCCAACCTATATAAACAAAACCCTCCCCCTGCCCTAACAACTACTGTTCATCTCCTTTTTCCTTTCTCTCAAGTTTCAATCTCTTCTCTCTTCTTCTTCTTCTTCCCCAATTCCCTCCAACGAACCATCATCTCTCCTCCGATCTCTCTCTTCTTCTCCCCTCGCCCCAGAAATCCTCGACAGAAGGCCTGCCGAGACCCTGCCTTTTGGTTTCCCTGTGGTTTTCTTTCTTTTCCTTCTACCTTCAATCGATCAAGGCAAGTGCACTTGCTGGTAGTCTAGATTGCATGTTTCCTTCCTTTGATTTGCAGTAGAATTCCAAATTTGTAATATATATGTTTAGATCGATCCTTGAGCATGTTTGTTTGGTTCCTTTGGCCATTGATGGATGGGATTACCTCATTTGGATGATCAATGGCCGGTTGATGATGGGTGGATGATGTAGGAATGATTTATTTTGCTTCTGTGATGGTCTATGGAGAAACCCAGGAGAATTGGGTTGCAGTGATGGGTTTTCCGGAGATGGAATGACGAGAACCCACCTCGTTGTGTTGTGATCGGAATCGAAGTAGGACCACCCTTGGTAGATCAGGACCCTACGTCTATGTGAGGGGGGGCCTGTGCGACCATGGGGTGCTACTTGATCTGGACTCTGATCAGAGGTGGACCACCATTCCTGTGCTTTAATGAAGAGAAGTTGTGTCCTGTCGCAGAACTGGGTTCTGTAACAGAACACAACACTGATAGGAGAGATGGACAGAGTCCAGCGATGGCCGAACTCAGCACTTGCAGAGCCCAGCAGTTGCCGATCTCAGCGTTAGCGCAGCTCAGCAACTGCCGAGCTCAGCACTGGCCGAACTCAGCGATGGCTGGATTCAACACTAGCTGAACTCAGAGTTCTGCCGAGCATAATGGTCGATGAGATCCGCGTTTAGCCGAGCTAAGTGTCTAGGCCGAGCTCAGTGCTCAAAGCCGAGTTCAGTGTTACGGCCGAACTCAGTGTTATGGCCGAATTCAGTGTTTTACTGAGCTCAGCGCCAGACTGGGTTCCGTGCCAGACCGGACTTCGAGCTTAGCCGAACTCAGTGCTTAACCGAGCTGAGAGCTAAATCAATCTCAATGCATTTTCTGAACTCAGTTGGGTGGCCGAACTGAGCTAGGCCCTCTGCCGAGCTGAGCTGGGTGGCCGAACTGAGTATCAATTGAGCTCCATTGCTTAGCCGAACTCTGAGATGGATTTCCAAAAAGGCGGGATTTCAACAAAGGAGACTAGAACCTGGGACATTCCCTTCAGCCAGAATTCTTAGTGTGCACGGCCAACTACCCAGGCCAGGGAGTTAGCCGAACTCACAGGAAGTTCTGGACAAACAGGCTTTGCCTGTAGGGTGTTTTCCCTTCTCTGGTCCCACTGTGCCGAGCTGACCACCCAGGCCAGGAGGTCGGCTGAGCACACTGTGTACAGTGACACTTCCCAGATTCTAATCTCTATTGTTGCAATCATATGTAGGGCCCATTGACCATTCAAATAGACTTCCATCACTGTGCTAGCCACGAGTCAATGGTACGGCTCAACCTTGACTCGTGGGGTCCACTAACTAAAGTTCAGGTTATGTAATCTAAGATGATTCGACCTTTATACGTTACCAAATGATGCACACAACTTCTAAGCACCAAACACAATATTCCTTAGCATCTATGGTTTCACTTAAAGATCGAATTATCCTGAGATGGACCTGTATCCGAAAGTGGACCATTTACCTAGGTTGGACTGTTGCTATCTCCCTATGATTCGTATACTTGGAGATTCATCTCCCTCATACTATGACTATCACTCTATTGTCCTTATTATTGCTTATACCTGTTAATTAAATGGAAAATGGAGGACCTAAACCTAGGAATACGTAGAGGTGACCCGGTAACTTGACTTGGTGGATCATTGACCCGTGTCTGTGGCTAGGCGGGCCCTTTTTATGGCCTAAGTTGGATGTGAATTACCCTAGAATGGAGAGGTTAGATTGTATGGGCTTGTGACCCATTAAGGTTGTAAATGGATCATATGTCATTGAATATGGACTTGTATCTCATATGGACTGTTATAGATCAGGCCATGTATTTGGTGGGCCTTGGTATGGATCCAATGATGGAATTGGACTTGGATTATGATCCACAGTTTATATTGAGTACTTGGACCTCTTAGGGACTTTTGTTAGGACCTTGTTCACGCAAGGCAAAGCCTAGACAGACACAGACCTTTATTGTTTTCGAGTCGGCATAGACATTCACTCAGCTGATTTAAGCTCAGCCAGTTGGACTGATCATCACTGGTAGGAGCTATTGAGATTTGTTGTGTGGCTATCATGATGAGCACTGTTGGGACGGACGGTGTGATGCCGGTTCCGGTCGTTGTGGATGATGTTGATGATATTTTGCAGGGTTAGTAATCCCTAGCATTAGCTTAGGATCCCTACCGCGACTGTGTTCAGTATGGGAGGGCCGCGGCATAATATCCCGCGGTGACCAGCTTATGTGGATGTGCCATATTGTGTAGGTTTATTACTGTTATGCTTATTATGATTCTACATTGTTATCTTGCACGACTGCATAGCATATGTACCTTTGTTACTCTCTTAACTTTATACATGTCTTTACTCATTTTGATGCATACATTCTATATTATCTGCATATTGTGACTTGCCAGATCTTTAGATCTGACCCACTCTTGGTGCTTAGGTCTTGACCCCGAGTTCGAGGGCGATGCGTTCGCACTCGTTGAGGTGCCCGTAGTAGGCGACTACGGATGGGGGCCGGCCGACCATGAGGTCGAGCCGGAAGGTGGAGAGCCGACACTAGCTGCAGGGGTCTGAGTGTTCTTTTGTTTGGGTTTTGAGAGACATTTGTTGTGAGTTGGGTAGTAATGAAAAATATGTAATTAAACTTTGATTTGTTATCTCTATACATTTAGGCTGGACTTCAGCCCTTCTATATTTGACATATATACGATGATACCTTATGCTTCCGCTATCTCTGATATGGCTTCCGCTATACTATCATGCTTCCGCAAGTAACCATTGTTATTATGTTGATGAAAAAGTTTTAAATTGGACCTCACTGCGGACCTACGATCTTGGAAGTTCTCGGATTTTCCGGGAAGTAGCGCGCCAATTTCGGTACTTTGACGATCTTTTCGTTATCCGGAATTGGGGCGTTACATTTTATGGTATCAGAGCGGGCAAGTCTCTAGGAAATAAAATACACTAGAAACTTTAGGACGTAGTGAGGATCTCAGTGTGGGAGTACGTGTAGGGTCGATGGATCGGGTAGAATCAGTGTAGTCCTAAGTGTTGGACTTAAACTAACCTCATTTCTTTCTCTTGACAGATGTCTAGAGAGGGTTCTCCATCACATATGATACCAGCAGTCGGCAGTTCGCCAGACTTCGAGCAGCGTTTCCAGAGGTTCTTACAGGCCTTCCTCGTTTCCCAGGAGGCCCAGGCGTCGGCGCAGCAGCAGCAGGCCGAGGATTTTGCTCAATTCCAGACGCAGGTCTTGGACATCATGGACAGAGTGGCTCAGCCAGGCACAGCAGCGGCACCCGTTCGGGAGGCAGACCCGAACGTCATATTTGAGAGGTTCCTCAAAAGGGGACCGCCTGAGTTCACTGGCGCCGATGACCCGCTGGTGGCCGACGAGTGGATTGTGCGGATGGAGAAGATCTTCAAGGTCTTCGAGTGCACCGGTCAGCAGAGAGTGCAGCTAGCCGCCTATATGTTTCGGGGAGTCGCGGAGGACTGGTGGAGGACGATTCAGCGTCATTTCGAGGCGATAGGAGACGAGATCGCTTGGACTGCATTCAGAGCGGACTTCCTTCGGAAGTTCATACCATCTCACGTCAGAGACCGCAAGCTGCGGGAATTTCAGGCGCTGGTGCAAGGCAGCATGACTGTCTACCAGTATGAGGTTCGCTTCACCCAGCTTTCTCGTTTTGCAGAGGCTCTGATCACAACTGAGTCCGAGAGGATCCGTCGGTTCGTCGATGGACTGAGAGATGATATTCAGTTGAGCATGTCCTGCATCGAGCTGCCCACATATGAGGAGGCTTTGAGGAGAGCTTACTGGGCAGAGGAGCGTCTGCAGCGGATAGAGGCCAGTCAGCAGCAGAGGCGAGTTAGAGCCGCCTTGATCAGACCGCAGCCTTTGCCCATACGGCAACAGCCATTCCAGAGACAGAGGCCAGCAGGCCAGGCCAGGCAGCATCAGTATCAGCGGCAGCCTCGGCAGCAGCAGCAGCGTGGGCCCAGAGTATGCTATGACTGTGGGGAAACAGGACACATCTCCAGATTTTGCCCATTCAGAGGAGGACAGCCTCAGGCCCCGATGCTTCAGCTTCCAGCACCACCGAGAGCACCAGTTCCAGCTCCACCCGTTCAGCAGATTGCACCGGCACCCCAGCCACCTCAGCAGCAGTACCATGCCCCGCAGCAGGCACGTGGACCCCAGCAGCCCAGGGGACAGCACTACCAGAGGGGACGATACCAGAGGCCCCATGGACAGCAGCGACAGCAGCAGAGACCTCAGGCTGTAGGTCAGGCATTTGCACTCACACATGAGGAGGCCGAAGCTGCAGGGAACGTCGTTGAAGGTACTCTTTCTATTTGTGATCAGATTGCTAGAGTATTGTTTGATCCTGGTGCGACACATTCCTATGTGTCTTCTGCTTTTGCTTTAGTTCTTGGTGGGGTAGGAGAGGAGTTGCCTTACACGCTAGTTGTGTCTACGCCCGTGGGCAAGAGGGTAGTGTGTCAAACTTACCACCCCAGATGCCGAGTGCAGATCGGGGAGTACATTATGTTTGCAGATTTGATCGTGTTACCCATGCATGACTTCGACGTTATCTTGGGGATGGATTGGTTGGCCAGATATCGAGCGGTGATGGACTGCTTCGAGAAGATAGTCAGACTTACTATCGACGGTTCAGATGCCACGATCGAGTTTGTGGGTGAGAGGAGACCACCCAGCACTAGGTTGATTTCAGCACTGAAGGCAGAGAGGCTAGTGAGATCAGGTTGCGAGGGCTACATCGCATTCATCTCAGAGGACAAGAAGTCCAAGGGAGTCGAGGAGATCCCAGTCGTTTGCGAGTTTCCAGACGTGTTTCCCGACGAGATCCCAGGATTGCCTCCAGTCAGAGAGATCGACTTCACCATCGAGCTTGTGCCAGGCACCGCACCGATTTCCAGAGCTCCTTATCGCATGGCTCCGGCAGAGCTGCGAGAGTTGAAGACCCAGTTGCAAGAGTTGATAGATAAGGGCTTCATCAGACCGAGCATGTCACCTTGGGGAGCACCTGTGCTCTTCGTGAAGAAGAAGGATGGATCGATGAGGATGTGCATCGACTACAGGCAGCTGAACCAGGCAACAGTGAAGAACAAGTATCCTCTTCCCCAGATCGACGAGCTTTTCGACCAACTTCAGGGAGCGCAGTACTTCTCAAAGGTGGACCTGAGATCGGGATATCATCAGCTGCGAGTCAGAGAGCAGGATGTGCAGAAGACAGCATTTCGTACTCGTTACGGGCACTATGAGTTCCTTGTAATGCCGTTCGGATTGACAAATGCGCCGGCAGTGTTCATGGCCCTGATGAACAAGATCTTCGCCCCGTACCTCGACAGCTTTACAGTGGTGTTCATCGACGACGTGTTGGTCTACTCCAAGTCCAGAGAGGAGCACGAGCAGCATTTGAGGACGTCTCTACAGTTGCTACGTGACAACCAGCTGTACGCGAAGCTCAGCAAGTGCGAGTTCTGGTTAGAGCAAGTAGTCTTCCTCGGACATATCATCTCCAAAGACGGCCTAGCAGTGGATCCAGCAAAGATCGAGGCAGTAGTGAACTGGGAGAGACCGAAGAATGTCACAGAAGTTCGGAGTTTCCTTGGCTTAGCAGGCTACTACCGCAGATTTGTCAAGAGTTTCTCTTCGATTTCAGCCCCTTTGACCAAGCTGACAAGGAAGGACGTACCGTTCGTTTGGACCGATGCATGCGAGGACAGCTTTCAAGAGCTGAAGGAGAGACTGACGTCAGCACCGATCTTATCTTTACCTTCTGGTACAGGCGGTTTCGTTGTCTTCACCGACGCTTCAGGGACCGGTCTTGGTTGTGTTTTGATGCAGGAGGGCAAAGTCATTGCTTATGGATCACGCCAGCTGAAGGAACACGAGAAGAAGTATGCCACCCACGACCTGGAGCTTGCAGCAGTCGTGTTCGCACTGAAGATGTGGCGGCATTACCTCTACGGAGAGAAGTTCGAAGTCCATTCAGATCATCGCAGTTTGCAGTACCTGTTCACCCAGCATGATCTCAACAACCGTCAGAGGCGTTGGATGGAGTACATCAAGGATTACGACTTCCCTATCAAATACCACCCAGGTAAGGCGAATGTCGTAGCAGATGCTTTGAGCAGGAAGACCGCCCTAGTCAGTTTCCTAGCAGCAGAGGGCGTGTGGACCGATGTCTTCAGTGACTTGGATGTCCAGTTTCAGCCGCTCAGCGACAGAGTTATGCTTGCCACCATGTCCGCATGGGAACCAGAGTTGCTCGGAGAGGTCAAGGACAGTCAACGCAGCGATCCTAAGCTTGTCAGAGTGATCGAGCAGATTGACCAGAGGCCAGAGTTCAGACTGATTGGTGGAGTACTCTACTACCAGGACAGGCTGTGTGTACCAGATATCCAAGAGCTGAAGGACCAGATCTTAGCAGATGCACACCACAGCAGATATTCGATTCACCCGGGCAGCACCAAGATGTATAGGAACCTGAGGAGCTACTACTGGTGGAACAACATGAAGAAAGAGATTGCAGGCTATGTGTCCAGATGTCTGACCTGTCAGCAGATCAAAGCCGAGCATCAGAAGCCACCAGGACTACTTCATCAGCTCGAGATACCTCAGTGGAAGTGGGAACACATCACCATGGACTTCATCGCAGGACTTCCAGCCACTCGGAAACGCAGTGATGGCATTTGGGTGATCGTGGACAGGCTGACCAAGTCAGCTCACTTCTTGCCAGTATCGATGAGAGCGGGACTCGACGTCCTTGCTAAGCTGTATGTGGATAGGATCGTCTCTTTGCATGGAGTTCCAGCTTCGATTGTTTCAGACAGAGATCCACGCTTCACTTCTCACTTTTGGGATAGTCTTCAGCGAGCTTTGGGTACCAAGTTGAGCTTCAGCACAGCCTATCATCCTCAGACAGACGGACAGACAGAGCGCACCAACCAGACCTTGGAGGATATGTTGCGAGCTTGTGTCCTAGACTACAAGGAGAACTGGGAGGATTCCTTGCCACTCTGTGAGTTTGCCTACAACAACAGCTACCACTCGAGCATCAAGATGGCACCGTTCGAAGCGTTGTACGGCAGGAAGTGCAAGACCCCAGTCTGTTGGGAGGAAGTTGGTGTCAGGAGCTTCCATGGACCATCTATTGTCGGTGACACCAGTGAGAAGATCCACCAGATAGTGGAGAACCTGAAGGTTAGCCGCAGTCGACAGAAGAGCTACGCAGACAATCGGCGCAGACCACTCGAGTTCCAGAAGGGAGACCGTGTCTTCCTGAAGGTTTCCCCAGCTCGAGGCACCCTCAGATTCGGCGAGAAGGGCAAGTTAGCACGGAGATACGTCGGACCCTTTGAGATCAAGGCCAGGATCGGAGATGTCGCCTACAGACTTCAGCTGCCAGCAGAGCTATCGGGTGTGCACGACGTCTTCCATGTCTCGATGTTGAGGAAGTATGTGGAGGACCCTACCCACATTCTGCATCACCAGCCGCTCGACATCCAGCCCGACGCGTCCTACATCACCAAGCCAGTCGCCGTCATCGACACCAAAGAGAAGGTGCTTCGGGACCGAACCATTCAGTTCGTGAAGGTTCAGTGGGAGCATCACACTCCGGAGGAGGCTACTTGGGAGCTACGAGACCAGGTGGCAAGAGATTATCCACATCTTCTACCGCAGGTTTGTCCCTACTTTGTTTTTACATTTGGGGACCAAATGTTTTAAAGGAGGGAGGAATGTGAGACCCCTACCCCTGGTGGGCCCTCAATGTGAATTTGAATACTATTTATTAGCCTAAGTATTTTAATTATATTATTTATGGGACTTAGTGAGGGTAGTTATGTATTTTCCTAGGGTTAGTCTAGTAGTGTAATTAGTAGAGTCAATAGGGTGTCTTTTGTTATTCTTAGAGTTAGTTAGTTTGTTAGAGGCCCTAGCTAGAGTTTTGTATTTACCATAGGGGGTTTGCACCAAAGAATCTTCTAGAAGATCACCTAAAGACCCAAATACCCTCTACCCTAACCCTAATCCTATTCTAACCCCAAGGGCAATTCTGTCCCTAACCCAAAAACCCAACCTATATAAACAAAACCCTCCCCCTGCCCTAACAACTACTGTTCATCTCCTTTTTCCTTTCTCTCAAGTTTCAATCTCTTCTCTCTTCTTCTTCTTCTTCCCCAATTCCCTCCAACGAACCATCATCTCTCCTCCGATCTCTCTCTTCTTCTCCCCTCGCCCCAGAAATCCTCGACAGAAGGCCTGCCGAGACCCTGCCTTTTGGTTTCCCTGTGGTTTTCTTTCTTTTCCTTCTACCTTCAATCGATCAAGGCAAGTGCACTGTGCTGGTAGTCTAGATTGCATGTTTCCTTCCTTTGATTTGCAGTAGAATTCCAAATTTGTAATATATATGTTTAGATCGATCCTTGAGCATGTTTGTTTGGTTCCTTTGGCCATTGATGGATGGGATTACCTCATTTGGATGATCAATGGCCGGTTGATGATGGGTGGATGATGTAGGAATGATTTATTTTGCTTCTGTGATGGTCTATGGAGAAACCCAGGAGAATTGGGTTGCAGTGATGGGTTTTCCGGAGATGGAATGACGAGAACCCACCTCGTTGTGTTGTGATCGGAATCGAAGTAGGACCACCCTTGGTAGATCAGGACCCTACGTCTATGTGAGGGGGGGCCTGTGCGACCATGGGGTGCTACTTGATCTGGACTCTGATCAGAGGTGGACCACCATTCCTGTGCTTTAATGAAGAGAAGTTGTGTCCTGTCGCAGAACTGGGTTCTGTAACAGAACACAACACTGATAGGAGAGATGGACAGAGTCCAGCGATGGCCGAACTCAGCACTTGCAGAGCCCAGCAGTTGCCGATCTCAGCGTTAGCGCAGCTCAGCAACTGCCGAGCTCAGCACTGGCCGAACTCAGCGATGGCTGGATTCAACACTAGCTGAACTCAGAGTTCTGCCGAGCATAATGGTCGATGAGATCCGCGTTTAGCCGAGCTAAGTGTCTAGGCCGAGCTCAGTGCTCAAAGCCGAGTTCAGTGTTACGGCCGAACTCAGTGTTATGGCCGAATTCAGTGTTTTACTGAGCTCAGCGCCAGACCGGGTTCCGTGCCAGACCGGACTTCGAGCTTAGCCGAACTCAGTGCTTAACCGAGCTGAGAGCTAAATCAATCTCAATGCATTTTCTGAACTCAGTTGGGTGGCCGAACTGAGCTAGGCCCTTTGCCGAGCTGAGCTGGGTGGCCGAACTGAGTATCAATTGAGCTCCATTGCTTAGCCGAACTCCGAGATGGATTTCCAAAAAGGCGGGATTTCAACAAAGGAGACTAGAACCTGGGACATTCCCTTCAGCCAGAATTCTTAGTGTGCACGGCCAACTACCCAGGCCAGGGAGTTAGCCGAACTCACAGGAAGTTCTGGACAAACAGGCTTTGCCTGTAGGGTGTTTTCCCTTCTCTGGTCCCAGTGTGCCGAGCTGACCACCCAGGCCAGGAGGTCGGCTGAGCACACTGTGTACAGTGACACTTCCCAGATTCTAATCTCTATTGTTGCAATCATATGTAGGGCCCATTGACCATTCAAATAGACTTCCATCACTGTGCTAGCCACGAGTCAATGGTACGGCTCAACCTTGACTCGTGGGGTCCACTAACTAAAGTTCAGGTTATGTAATCTAAGATGATTCGACCTTTATACGTTACCAAATGATGCACACAACTTCTAAGCACCAAACACAATATTCCTTAGCATCTATGGTTTCACTTAAAGATCGAATTACCTGAGATGGACCTGTATCCGAAAGTGGACCATTTACCTAGGTTGGACTGTTGCTATCTCCCTATGATTCGTATACTTGGAGATTCATCTCCCTCATACTATGACTATCACTCTATTGTCCTTATTATTGCTTATACCTGTTAATTAAATGGAAAATGGAGGACCTAAACCTAGGAATACGTAGAGGTGACCCGGTAACTTGACTTGGTGGATCATTGACCCGTGTCTGTGGCTAGGCGGGCCCTTTTTATGGCCTAAGTTGGATGTGAATTACCCTAGAATGGAGAGGTTAGATTGTATGGGCTTGTGACCCATTAAGGTTGTAAATGGATCATATGTCATTGAATATGGACTTGTATCTCATATGGACTGTTATAGATCAGGCCATGTATTTGGTGGGCCTTGGTATGGATCCAATGATGGAATTGGACTTGGATTATGATCCACAGTTTATATTGAGTACTTGGACCTCTTAGGGACTTTTGTTAGGACCTTGTTCACGCAAGGCAAAGCCTAGACAGACACAGACCTTTATTGTTTCCGAGTCGGCATAGACATTCACTCAGCTGATTTAAGCTCAGCCAGTTGGACTGATCATCACTGGTAGGAGCTATTGAGATTTGTTGTGTGGCTATCATGATGAGCACTGTTGGGACGGACGGTGTGATGCCGGTTCCGGTCGTTGTGGATGATGTTGATGATATTTTGCAGGGTTAGTAATCCCTAGCATTAGCTTAGGATCCCTACCGCGACTGTGTTCAGTATGGGAGGGCCGCGGCATAATATCCCGCGGTGACCAGCTTATGTGGATGTGCCATATTGTGTAGGTTTATTACTGTTATGCTTATTATGATTCTACATTGTTATCTTGCACGACTGCATAGCATATGTACCTTTGTTACTCTCTTAACTTTATACATGTCTTTACTCATTTTGATGCATACATTCTATATTATCTGCATATTGTGACTTGCCAGATCTTTAGATCTGACCCACTCTTGGTGCTTAGGTCTTGACCCCGAGTTCGAGGGCGATGCGTTTGCACTCGTTGAGGTGCCCGTAGTAGGCGACTACGGATGGGGGCCGGCCGACCATGAGGTCGAGCCGGAAGGTGGAGAGCCGACACTAGCTGCAGGGGTCTGAGTGTTCTTTTGTTTGGATTTTGAGAGACATTTGTTGTGAGTTGGGTAGTAATGAAAAATATGTAATTAAACTTTGATTTGTTATCTCTATACATTTAGGCTGGACTTCAGCCCTTCTATATTTGACATATATACGATGATACCTTATACTTCCGCTATCTCTGATATGGCTTCCGCTATACTATCATGCTTCCGCAAGTAACCATTGTTATTATGTTGATGAAAAAGTTTTAAATTGGACCTCACTGCGGACCTACGATCTTGGAAGTTCTCGGATTTTTCGGGAAGTAGCGCGCCAATTTCGGTACTTTGACGATCTTTTCGGTATCCGGAATTGGGGCGTTACACAAGCTTCATCATATTGGAGAAGAAACACCAAAGTAATCCATAGCAGAACATAATTAGGAACTAGAGATGAAACAACAAAAGATAGAGAAAAAAAATACCTTTCCACGGCGAACTAACAATATAGCCCGGAAGAAAGTAACGCTGCTACTCCCATCACCACTAGCAGCAGCATTTCCTAAAATCCGAAGCTTGGATTCATCACCATCATCCAATCGTGAAACATATTCTTGCATTTGATCCCACTCCCCCATGTTCCATGCAGCACCAGCAGCCTATAGCAACCACTCCAATCTATAAATAAGAACAGATAAAAATAAAAGAACCACAAAATATAGTTTGAAATTATAAACAAGTAACAGTAAAAAAAGATCACCAACCATAGGTGCCATTGCCAGTCGAGCTGCTGGCTCAGCTGGGGTCCAATACTCCTTGCAAAGGTTGTTAAGTTCTTCCCAGCGAGCCAATACAGCAAGGCACCTCATCCGACCTACAAATGATGCACAAAAGTTTGATGACAAGATAAATACAGTACCATCAATCATAAGCAAAGATAAGATCTCTAAGGGCCTGTCAAGATGAGTAAAGACAACTGTATACCATTTAAATTTGTACTGCACGATGGTTTTCTCCACTTGCTTTCTTCACTTGTTTTCTCCGCATCTAGATAAGACATGAGTTTCCCTTTTTCATTTATTCCTTCTTATCAGTAACCAATGAATTACATTGGAATTGAAGTAAGAGCGCCCCATCCAATGAGTAACCCAAGAAATTGCATTGGGAGAGTCATTTTATCTCTATCATAGCACATAAAAGCCACAAAGAAATAGAACTGTAAACACATTCTTTTCGGTAAGTCTTGAATAACTTAAGCTAAAGAAATAGGGGAATCAACCATCTGTTTCTTCCATTTGTTTTTTGTAGTCCTTGAAATTCTTATACGTTGACACCACCTGCCATTAAGTAGCATGAAATATCAAAGGTAGAGAAAAGGCAACAAAATGCATTCTGAACAACTCAAATGAGAATCATATTTTAAAAAACTCAGCAAAAGAAAATAAGCCAAGACCTGCTTCAATACCTCATCGAGCTCTGCCATAGGTTAAGCAAGATTTTAATTTTCACTGGGATTTGAGACAATGTCAAGAGACCTGCTAGCTTGACCGACGTAGCATCAAGCTGCCTCAATTGTGTGTACATATCATCAACATAAGATCAATTTAATGATCAAGGAATAGTTTGTAATTCAATGGCATTCAATGGTATTTTGTAGCTAAACACTTGCCTTTCTCAGATACTGATGATACCAAAAATGAGATTCGGACAACACCGGTCGAGTAATGGTTAATAAATGCAATAATAAAAGAAGAGAGAGAGATTATAGTGGTTCGGTCAGTATGACCTACGTCCACTTCAGAAGGGAAAATATTACAATGTAGGAGAAAGAAAGTGTGTTGATAGGGAAAATATTTCTTGCCCCTCAAGTGCTGGTGGGGCTCTTCTATTTATAGTCTTCCCCTAACAGATGGGGACGACTTTACAGCAACGCTCCCCTTTGATGGAGTCTTCGAACTAACCCTTGATGGACGAGGCAGGTGAGATATGTTAGTTTTATGGACTCAATCCAGTAGATAATTTAATAAATTGATTAATTTCTTTATTTATCAGTATATTCATGCTTTCCTTTCATGCGATGAATGGTGATTTATTATATACTTGCACATAACCAATACGAATGACATGATGGTTTATGAGATGAACCGGAGTCCATAAGTATATTAGATATAACACATGTGTACGGATGAGATCTACATACGGGAGACATGTGTGACAAATCTTATACTTAAATATCTTCACAACCAGTGATGAGACTGGACATCTCATACTGACAAGGTTGCAGTACTCTGATCACTATGAGATAGTGTGATTTGTCTCGATCATCAGAATGGAAGATTCTGGATCATAGTGCTGGTACATTGGATGTATTGAAGGACCATGAGAAGCACCTTATAAACACTGTCTTTACTTTAAGGTCTGCTCTCATAATTCCCTAGCAATAGGCTCTCAATCCTGAGACATTAATGAACTCAAGTTTCTATCTATTCATTTGCTTTGAGTCACCAATGAGTGAGGCCAACTGTAGGTCAACACCTCAGTGATTTGGGTACGTGGTAGTAGAGCTATGGGAACATTCAATAGTCAAGATGGAATCTATCTCTAATATCCCCTTGTGCCAATTAATGGATTTATCATTGGTAAGTGCGCACCCATTCCGATTAAGAGTTAATTGGAAAGGTACCATTGATCATTATAATTAATTGGGGCTCAAGGATAATAAGATATGGACCTAGTTTGGAAAACAGGTCCAATTGATCCATGGATATTGATAGAGGGGCCTACTTGTGGTAATGTGGAAGCTTAGGGTCTTCTATGTAATATTCCCAAAGAGAAAGAAAAGATAGCCTCTGCAATGGAGCACTCTAAGGAAGAAAGGCCATTGGGAGAGAAGAAGAGGACCAACATTGATGAAGAAGCAGCGGCAAGCGAAGCATGTCACGTGGCGACAATGAGTGGCGGTGATCCGGGCCCGAGTGCCGGCGATGAGGGCAGCAGAAGCCATGGCACCTGCCCGGTAGCAGGCGTCGCCGGCGGTCAAGGCCTGGGCGCTTGCCAGGCGCTGGGCGATGGCGGCGGCGGCCTGGGCGCTCGCCAAGCTGCGGGCGGTGGTCCTAGCCTGGGCGCCCGCCAGGCTGCGGGCGAGGGACGCCCAGCGACGTCGAGCGAAGGGGCAGCAGTGGCAGCATCGCGTTGCCCTGCTGGCATAGCCCAGGGCGCAGCGGGCCCCTCGGGTGTCACTACACGGGCGAGCGCGGCTGCAGTTGGTGTTGGCACGACGGGCTCTCGTCGTAAAAAGTATCAAGCAAAAGTTGCTGTCGACGACGATGGATCCAAGGTGAGTACTTTTTTCAGTGCACTCAACACTGACGGCGATATTTTTAAGATCACAGTTTCTTATCACATTCCTCGCACTGTGCTATGTCGACGGGCTGAAACGGATGAGCCTGCTTGTGACGGCTCCTCTGGTGACATCCTCATCTATGAGGAGATGCTTGAAGCAGGGCTGAGGTTTCCTATGTCCTCCTCTCTTTGCCACATTCTCCATTACTTTTCGTTGACCCCGGGGCGGTTAGCCCCAAATGCTGGAGAGTTCTGCTCGGCTTTCTTGAATTGTGGAGGAGGGTACATCGTGAGGATGCTTCTCCTGCAGAGTTCCATGCCGCCTACAGTTTGACTGAGTCCCCGGTTCCTAATAGGGGATGGTACTATTTTGCCCCTAGGGGCGGCAAGCTACTCACGGGATTGCGCTCCAATTGCCATAGTTGGAAATCTCGTTTCTTCTTCAATAGTGGTGAGTGGGCCTCTGAGGCAGACCGTGCTTTGGTGCCCACACGATGGGCTGCTGCTAAAAAACTAGGTACGCCCCTTGATGGCTCTTTTTTTTTTATACATGTATGTGCTCACTGTTCTTGTGCAGATGCTCCAGTGCTCTTCATGGATCAGGAGCGGAAACTGCAGGCGGTGAGGGTTCATCCTGATAAGGATTTGGGAACTATCCTTCCCAAAGAGAGTAGGACTGGATGACCCCCCCCCCAGAGATCTTCCTCTAAAAGAAAAGGTACATCATTGTTGTTTGATCCAAAATTTTCCCGTTGACATGATATTCCCTATCCAAGTAACACCTTTGCCTTTGTAGGGATAGACAGAACGGTAGAGTTAGACAGAATAGTGGTTGGGGCTCGCCTCTCTGGTAGGGGTACCCCTCCTTCCAAGGCAGCGAGGGTAGATAACGCCTCGCCAGGGACGTCCCCATTGTCAACTTCCGGGGCGAGTTCTCTTCCTTCTACCCCTCCAGTGGGGCTTCAGGCTTGTCCTCCTCCTGTGGCAACGGCCACGGTGCCTTCCCAGC
This sequence comes from Litsea cubeba, assembly GCA_012931725.1. NCBI lineage: Eukaryota > Viridiplantae > Streptophyta > Magnoliopsida > Laurales > Lauraceae > Litsea > Litsea cubeba. The sequence continues at coordinate 107,991,097 of CM022944.1, forward strand.
CAGCGACCTTCTCTACTCCAGAGTCTTCCTCTCGTGCGACACTTTCTGCCCCTCGTTTGTGCCCTCCACTTTCGGGGACTTCTACAGGGGCACCGACTTGGGCTAACCCCATGTTGGGCAACCCGCAGGTGATTCGAGAGAAGCTTGGGAGATTCGTGTCTCCGCCCGAGGTTGCGAAGATAAATTCCTTGGGCACCGAGAGGATTATAGATAAATTTCTAGAAGGTGTAGCTCAGGTAAAGGTCTACTGTTCCCTTTTCTCCAGACTCTCACCATATCTTTTCTTCTTAATGCACTCTCATTTTCATTGTTTTTTCTGTATAGTTCTCCACCGCATCCATCTGCTTGCTATCAAGGGCCCGATCTCATACCCAGCTGAAGCAGGATAATGAGACCATGCGAAAGGAGCTCTCAGCTGCTCGAGGAAGGATCACTGCTCTTGAAGATGCGGGAAGGGCTTCTGATGCTGATCTTGCGGCAGCCCGCGAGAGGGCGACCAAGCTTGAGATTGAGCTCACTGTATCCCGCGAGAGGGCGGCTAGGGTGACCAGACTCGAGACTGAGCTTTCGGCAGCCCAAGAGAGGGCAGTCGGGCTTGAGACTGAGCTTGCAAAGACCTGCGAGAGGGCTTTGTTCAGTGAGGTTGAGCTTGTGAAGACCCGCGAGTGGGCTTTGCTCAGTGAGGCTGAGCTCACACGGACCTGCGAGAGGGTGCTGCTCATGGAGACATAGGTGAGGGGAGCACACGAGGGGCTTCCCAAGCTGATGAGAGGGCTTCCCAGGCACGGAGGGAGTTAGCGAATGGCTTCGCTGATGCTTTCATCGACGGTTATGATGAGCTCCGGGGGAAGATCTCTGCTGCTTTTCCAGATATTGACCTCTTAAGCTTCGTGTCGACTGAGGCACCTGATGGTAGCGGTAGTAGCTCTGGTGAGATCGAGGACGATGAGGATGGAGAGGATGATGAGGATGGAGAGGATGATGAGGGCAGTTATGAGAGTGATTAGATGGCATGGGACTTTTGCTGTATATATACATATTTTCTTTTTGGAAAGGCAATTTGTAGCCTAACTTTTGAAAATTGAATGAATCTTTTCTCACAAAATGTTCTTCATTTTATTCATCTATTGCTAAACATCAATTGGAGAAAGATAAAATTTAATTTTTAATCAGGCCACACACCCTCACTACCCTAGCTCCCTTACAATATTATTGATAGTACCTCTTCAAATGTTCCGCATTCCATGGATGAAGTAGGACCTTTCCCTCAGAATTCTGGATCCTGTAGGTGCCTGGCCTTACTACTTCTGTTATGAGGTACGACCCTTCCCAACTTGGTCCCAGCTTTCCTTCGCGAGAGTCTTTCGTGGCGAGGATCACCTTTTCTAGGACTAGCTCACCTGGTTGAAATGAACGAGGCTTCACCCTCGAGTTGTAGTATCTTGCCATGTGCCGTTTGTACTCTGCGTTGCGGACCATAGACATCTCCCTTGCCTCCTCTATCAAATCGAGGTTGATGCGGAGTGCTTCCTCGTTGGTGACGGGGTCATGGAGGTGGACCCTTAAGGAAGGTAGTCCTATTTCGACAAGGATGACTGCCTCAGTCCCATAAGAGAGATAAAAAGAAGTTTCCCTGGTAGGAGTTCTTGGTGTGGTTCGATAGGCCCACAACACTCCTGGGAGCTCGTCGACCCAAAGACCCTTCGCTCTTTCGAGCCTTGCCTTTAGGCTACCTAGGACTGTTCTTACTATGACCTCTGCTTGTCCATTTGCCTGTGGATGTGCTGGGCTGGAATGAGGTTGTTTTATCTGGAGGTCAGAGCAGAAGGTGTTGAAGAGTTTGTTATCAAACTGCTTGGGATTGTCACTAACAATGGCTTGAGGTATCCCGAAGCGACATACTAGGTTTTTCCAGACAAATTCTCTTACCTTTGAGTTTGTTATTTTCGCCAAGGGTTCTGCCTCTGCCACTTTGTAAAATAGTCAATGGCGATGACCACAAACTTGCACTGCCCTCTACGCAAAGGAAGAGGGCCTAGGATATCAATACCCCATTTTGAGAAAGGCCGTGGACTCAAAATTGTTGTCAGCTCCTCTGGTGGCTGCCTGGGCACAGTGGCGAAACGTTGACACTTGTCGCATTTTTTGGTAAATTCTTTGGCTTCCTTTACCATGGTAGGTCAAAAATATCCCTGCCTAAGTGCCTTGTGGGCGAGGGAGCGTCCGCCAGAGTGATTCCCGCAAATTCCTTCATGGATTTCTCGGAGGGCGTAGTCAGCCTCCTCAGGCGAGAGACAGCGCAGCAGTGGTAAGCAGTAACCTTTCTTGTAGAGTGTATCTTATAGAAGGGTAAACTTGGAAGCTCTCAGCCTAAGTTTCTTCACTTCAAGGGGATCATATGGCTGTTTACCTTCCTGAAGGTACGCTCGTATGGGGGTCATCCAGTTTGCCTCGTCCGACGCACAGTTAATGTTTGTAGTATCCACATCTAACTTGCTTGGCTCCAACTGGTGTCCGATGATAGTCGGTTCTACAGATGTAGCCTCCAATGACGAGGCGAGTCTGGCGAGTGCGTCTGTAGCCATGATATCCCCTCTAGGGACGTGATAGATCTGGAAGTGCTGGAACCGCCCTATCACTCTTTGCACCATGCTAAGATACTGCTGCATTCGTGCCTCCTTTGCTTCGAACTCGCCGTTTACTTGGTTGACCACTAGTTGGGAATCACTGTAAGCAATGAGGTACCGGGCATCCATTTCAATTCCCAATTTTAGGCCAGAGAGGAGGGCCTCATATTCAGCTTCATTGTTAGAGGCGATGAAGTGGAGCTTCACTGCATACTTGATGGGTGTTCCGTCAGGGCTGATTAGAATAAGGCCAGCTCCTCCTCCTTCACTGGTTGCAGAGCCATCAACATATAGCTTCCACCTTATTTGTGGTGGAGGATCAGTGATCTCAATGGACACCTGGACATCAAGATGGGAGTCGCAAGCTGGAGGTGCTGGGGTGCCAAAGGGAGATGCCTGGCAGGCGTGTGGAAGGCTCTGGGGCCCCAAAAGGGCCTGAGCGCCCGAAGAGATCGGGACGCCCGGGGAAGTAATGGCCTGGGTGCCCGGGGGAGCTTTGGAGTCCGGGGAAGCCTGGGCGCCCGGGGGAGTAAGGGCCTGGGCCCCCGGAGAAGCCTGGGTGTGCCCAAGGAGACATGGGTGCCCGGGGAGCCTGGGCGCCCTGGGAGACATGGGCGCCCGGGGGAGCCGGGGGAGTCTGGGCGCCCTCTTGGATGTCCGCGTCGGGTGGGAGATTGACTTGGAGCTTGGTGGGCTCATTTGTTACCCCTTCTGGGGGTGTAAATTCGGCCACAAAGTCGGCCAGAGCTTGTGCTTTGATAGCCGCCCTTGGCTGGTACTGGACATCGAACTTGCCCAATTCGACTGCCCACTTAACCAATCTTCCGGACACATTCGGCTTTCCTAATACTCTCTTCAGAGGCTGATTAGTAATTACAACAATAGTATGGCTCTGAAAATAATGCTGTAGGCGCCTTGCCGTGGAGATGAGGGCGAGCGCCAGCTTTTCCAGCTCCGATTATTTGAATTCTGCCCCTCGGTATGCTCTGCTCACATAATAGATGGGCTTTTGCACTCCATCATGATTTCTGATGAGGACAGAGCTGACTGCTGAGGGGGAAGCAGAGAGATATAAATACAGCACCTCCCCGGGTGCAGCTTACAACCAATAAAAGACCTATTGGATTTCATAAAAAGTTAGGATGTTCAATAAGTGAGAAGTTGAGAGAGCATTTTCACTGTTAACAGTTTGGAGATGTATGTAACCCTGGCATGAGCGGTTCAACCAGGTGGAAAGTTGGTCCATCACAACAATTTTTTTTTTGAAGAGTAAGTTAGTTCTTCAAATAAACAAAAAATAGATTACAGAAATGGAAGTCTACCCTCCAAAAAGGCTGGCAGATGCTCCCAAAGGGGCATACCCCTTTTCAACAAATATGCTACCAAACGAAAAAAAAAATCTAATGCACACCCACAACCCGGGCATAGGTAGAAAATAAATTAACAATTTCAGCACTATTAATATGAGTTGAGGTTACAATATTTCTGCTTAGAAACTTGCTGAACCGGATAGTTTGAGGATGTAATTTCAAAATCTGCACCTTTGCAAAGCGTGTAACCACCGAATGGAGCTGTCTTGCCTGAAATCTCACATTCCAATCAGATGCAGACGGGTTGAGCAGAATCTTAGCTAAGGAAGGATCGGTCTCGATAGTGATTTGTTCAATATGACTTGGAACAATTTTGCATAATATGGAAAACACTTGAATAGTAGTTAAAATTTTGCTCAATTTGTGCATTCATCGGATTTTTGATATCTTCCCATAAAATTCCAACCACTAACTATCCGATACTAGTTATGGATAATCTCCATCCTTGTTTTAGCACCTCCAAAGGAAAGGGGATTGGATTCTGATCCTTTGCTGGAATATTCCAATGACTTGCAAGCTCCTCTGGCAACTGTAACCCAAGATAAAGGATACTACTGCAAACAATGTTAAGAATGTTCTAAATCACTGAAGCATTTGAGTTTACCTTCATTCTGAATATTCTACCATTTCTTTCAGCCCAAATGTGCCAAACAAACGCATTCACAACAAGCTTACCAAGAGTTTGAATATCTTTCTTGCCTTGATCTAGTCGAAGACTTACAGATTGCATCAACTCTAATGGGTTCTCACAATCACAGGAAGTCAAATTCAATTTAGTGAGAATGGACATCCAAACTGACTTGGAGAAAGGGCAATGGATCATTAAGTGTGAATTACACTCCCATGTAGCATCACATAAGACATAGTTTGAATCACAAGTCACATTCCTTTGGAGAAGGAGCTCCTTTGTTTTAAGACTTCTTTTTAAAAACATCCAAGCACATATTGAATGTTTCTTAATGCATCCCCTGAACCATATCAAAGTAGGCCAAGCTATGTTGTGATCATTAAATCTGCAAACCATCTTGTAAGCTGATTTTAAAGTAAATTGACCATGATCCTCTAACGTCCAAATAATTTCATCTTCAAAAGCAGTCCAAGGATCAACTTCCTGAGGAACGGTTTGAAATATTTCCATAAGAGCATTGGACGTTGGGGTAGGAAATAACCAATTACCATCATGAACAAAATGTTGAACACAAATATCAACTCCAAGACCCATGTCATAGATTGCCCTCTCACCATAACAATCTTTAAGCATTCCACCATTCAACCATGGATCTGTCCAAAAATTTGTAAGATGCCCATTCCCAATCAAGAATTTGACATGGTTCGTAGCAAAAGGTCGGAGTTGCAAAAGTTCCATCACAACATTGCAAGATGCTATAGTTGATGACAAGGAGATCTAAGTCTTAAATTCATGTATGACAAGCTTTTTAATACTAACATTCGTGCTAGCATATAAATGTCTATTAGGGTCTTCTATGTAATATTCCCAAGACCGAAGTTCAATTGCATTCATATGGTGGAGTTATTTGCAATTAACTGTGGGCCCGGATTGCACATGAGATGTGGGATAGCGAGTCCCACTTGGAGCCAGCTTTCTAAGGAATCCCTAGTGGTCCCCACGCTAGCCCAAGTTTTTAGAAAGATATTAATTCTAGTTGAACTCTAAAAGAAAAGTTACTATTTCTATTTGAAGTGAGACTTCTAATAGTGGTAATAGTAAACTTACTAGTTTTAGTAGAAATAAGACTTCTATTTTAATTAGAAAGGAATTAGAAAGTTACTAATCATATTTGAAGTAAGACTTCTAATTGTGATTTAGTAAGTTGCCAATTCTTAATTGAAGTAAGACTTCTATTTTAATTGGTAAAGAAGAGAAACTTACTAATTTTTATGGAAGTAAGACTTCTAATAGAAATTAGTAAGTGTGGCTTGCAAAAGCTATAAAAGGAGAAGAGGAGGTTTTGCACGCCTAATGCAATAATCCCATAGGGATTCACGCCCAGGGGTTTTGAGGTCCAAGAGTTGGACGTCCCACACCTTTGTGCAAGAGTTGCACATGGTCTTTCTCCATTCCCTCTTCTAGTTCCTTTTCTAGTTCCACCTTTGAGTTCCTTATAGTTTTCTCTTGGAGATCCCACTATCTTCTTAAGAAAAAGAGAATCTGATACGGGTCATAGCGTGGAAGATCAAGAGGTTTTGGAGATCCTGATTTGATTAGTAAAAGCGTTTCATCATCAAAAAAAGACACAGCTTCTCCATTAGAGCACAACCGAGTTCCAAAGGTATAATCTACTTCTTTGTATGTTGTAGATTTATTTGTTGCTTGTTAGTTGCTATTTGTATCTTTTAGATAGAGTTATTTACTAATCATGATGGCTGAGATTGAGGGTACACATCTTGGATTGGTTTTGGTAGCCTTCTGGATAGTTGATCCCTGCATCAAGTGGGTCAAAAAATTTTGAAACCTATCCTAGAGGCCCACCTATTTCCAACAAAAAAGACCCTATATTACCAAAGCTACACATTACAAGCAGATCTACACTACCTTCTTTCTCTAGAGGCAGTGGAGTATTGCATAAAGAGTACTCTTAGTAAGATGACCAATCTTCATCCTACAAATTATAAGTCTTTGAAGAAGATTATTTCTCTTCTTGTTTTTACCAAAGCACAAGAGGCCTACTTCAAAGGGTATGATATGCTTTCTATTGATGCAAGGGTAGAGGTTGAAGGGATCTAGTTATTTAAGGATGAGGAAGCAGCAACTCACTCTTGTTCTGACGGGTCCCTTGACGTTTGGCCAAAATGCTTGCATTTATTGGCCGGGATGAGATGGCCGAGATGCTGTCCTCTTTCTTTTCCCTGTCAATATAAAGAATTTTCTATTTCTATCTTTAATCTTCTGTAAACATTGCAGTCTAGTCTGTGCTTCTTCTTGGGATGTACATGTATTGTCAGTGATTTTCTTGATATAATTAGATGATGATATTTTTCATTTAACAATTGCATCTCTCCCTCTCCCTCTCTCTCCCTCTCTCTTCTTGAAATACCAGTGTCTCCTGAATGATCTTGCTTTGCATTCACCGAACTGTTAGCTTAGCTCATCATGAGTCTCTGTAAATAAGATCTGAACAAGGGTTATAGATGCACAATAACCAAATTAGGTTCAACAGAGGCTAATTATGACATGGGATAATAGGCTCTCAATGAAGCTATTTATAATTGTTAATTGGTTTTTCTTTATGCGATTCATGGTGTTGTTTGCTCAGTTCATTGAAAGCCTTTGTAAGTCTACTAGAGGCCTGCTTTTTTTCATGGAATTCAAATTCTAAGAATTTAAAGAATGTATTCCTATAGTAGCGGTCAAGATTGAGGATAAAAAAAATAAACACGAAATCCATAAATGATCATCAAATAATCTCCCTTTGGGTACAAATGATGACCTAGCCAACCAAACAGGGTCTCTCACCAACATCTTCACCTTATATCCTTCACAGCCGACTTCCTTAATAGTGCTTTATTTGAAATGTTTTGCAATGAATTCCTTATAATTGAATATCATGCTCTATGAGAAGGGCTAATGAACTTTTCCATTTAAGCAAAAGGTGATTAAATGGGTAACTCCTTTCCCTCGTCTCGCTACACTCTTCACCAAACATCATCCAAGATCATCATCATCCTTGTAACTTTCAAGGGAGTAGGGGTTCTTATGGGCTAACCCGCGACATCCCAGTTGTCTTTGGTATAGATTCTTATTCAGTAAACTCAAAACACACAATTTCTCTAGCATAAGTGGTAGTGTACAGACAGGAAAAATAAAAAATAAAAACATGAACCCGCTCTGCCTCTACCTGACCCATATCATAATCCTGTCAAGGGTCAGGTTGGTATGGAGTAGAACATGTGTAGGTTGGGCCAAGTTTGGATTAGCTGGCCCATACCAAACTGCCCTATTTGCCACACCATCCCGACATAGGGGTAAATCTGAACCTGCACTACCTCATACGTAACCGAACTCATGACAGGCTCATGACATTTGATACAAAACCTGCCCCTTAAGGATACAGTTATCCTGTTTTGTATAATTAAAGAAGTTTCAAACCTTCAAGCTCATAGTCTCCCCTAAGCTCAAGCTCTGTGCATGATACTTAAAAATAGATATATCAACAAGGATAGGCTCCGGGCAGTAATGAATCTGCCTTGTTCCATCCAATTTTTATCAATGTTGTTTTTTATTTTGCTTTTTTCTTTCTTTGGAGAGGAGTAAAGCCACTCACCAGGGATCGATCCCTGGTGGGTGGGATGAGAGTGGGAGCTTGTTAAATACACTGTGAGAACTTGGTCCAGGCAGCACCCTTAACCACGAGGCATGGCGTGTCAACCACGGGCTTCCAACGGTGAGTCTCCGTCAACCCGCATTGGAAATATCAAAGTCCTGACCTTGACCTTATAAGTCAAACCCCGTATTAACTTAGCATGAGGCCTTTTAAAACTGTGGGGTCCCAGAAATCGTAAGAACTTCGGAGTTAAGCGTGCTTGGGCGGAACCAGTACTAGGATGGGTGACGTTAGCCAAAGTGAATAATTTCATGCTCAGTTGGGCGGAGCTGTGACAGTTGGTATTAGAGCTGAGGACGGCTCTATTTTCGGTCAGAGCTGAGGACGGGACGTAGCATGTCAACCACGGGCTTCAAACGATGAGTTTTCATTAGCCCACATCGAAAATATCCAAGTCCAGACACTGGGCTTATAAGTCAAATCCCGTATTAACTTAGCATGAGGCCTTTTAAAATCATGCGGTGACCTCCTGGGAAGTCCTCGCGCGCGCACGTGGGCCTCTTGGGCAGGGCTGTGACACACACCCATCAAAAACCCAAAACAACATCTATCAAATCTTGCACTAGTAGGGGTAGGCTGCTCATATCTTATCCTTAATCAAACAAGATATATATATGGGAAATATTCAAGTGAGAACTAGTTCTCACCTATTATATGAGAACTTTTTTGGGAGGGCCAAACTAGCAACCCATGCAAACCTCGCAACCAATAGGGAACCCCTGATAGTCACTAATTCCAAGGATTGACACACATTCGAATGGATTAAACCATTGGATCGAGGGTTGAATATTTCTTTGAAGAGAGAGAGGGAGCCTCTCCTCAGCTCAAGCTGACGGTATTATGCACTCAAAGCGTGTGGAGTCTTGGGCCATTTTGAAAAAAACTAAACATTTTAACGAAAGGTAACCCGGGCCAAATTTCCCACCCGTTAACTTTCACAGCCCGCCTTTTTCTTCTTAAGGGCCCATTTGGGTGTTTACAAAAGAAAATATTTACAGATTTAAATACTACAAGAATAAAATAGTGTAGAATAGAATAATGTAATATTATAATATTACAATATTTTTGCTGTTTGGCGATTTTTGAAGAATTTTACAGATTTTAAATTGAGTTGTTTGGAAGGTCAAAGTAAAATACATTATTAGGATAGTTTTTTATGAAATATTTTAATTTATAAATAATTTACCACATCAGGATAAAAAAGTAGTGTGGTAAAGTATGTTTTTACCTTAAGTTACTTCTCTTTTATCTCATAAAACCACGGTAAAGTATAGTAAAAGTAAAGTCGATACAAAAAACAACTACCTTACAACTCTCTCTCCCACTTTGCTTTACCACATACTTTATCTCACCTTACTTTACCTCACCTTTACTATGATATGACATCAATCTTTTTTTTACTTTACCATACTTGTAAATAAGTCACTTTTATTTACCATTTAAGTCTATGATAAAATACGATAAAGTAAAGTCAAATAATAAGAAACTACTTTACCATCCCTTCCTAATTTACTTTACCATCCCTTCCTAATTTACTTTACCTCACCTTTACTATGATATGACATCAATCTTTCTTTTACTTTACCACACTTGTAAATAAGTCACTTTTATTTACCATATAAGAATATGATAAAATGCGATAAAGTAAAGTCAAATAAAAATAAACTACATTACCATCCCTTCCTAATTTACTTTACCAAATATTTTATCCCACCCTTACTTTACCCCAACTTTACCATGCCAGGACATTTAATTTTACTTTACTTTACCATATACGTAAACAAATACATCATGATGGATTTGGTGAAAGATTCTTTACTTTACTCTACCACTTTGTAATTGTCATTTTAGAATATTCTTATCTTGTAGAAAGTTTTCTACATGGGGTGGCTGTAGGAGAAAATATTGAACTTTTTGAAAGAAAAGATTCTTTTCTTCAAATTTTTCTTGCGTTACCAAACGCATAAGATTTTCTTCTTTAGAAAATGAAAGATTATACTATAGAAAATATTATTTTCTTGTGTTTTTTTGTGCATCCAAACAAGCCCTAAGACTGCATTGACAAGAAAGAGAGGGAATGAAGCAGAACCAAGAAATAGAAGGTGGATCTACATCTCTTCATCCTCCCCGGATCTTGGTCTCTTCGTTGCTGCCGGATCTCGATTCATGAAGATCAAAAGAAGAGGGCATATCTCATTCCTACCTAGATGGCATTGTCTTTGTGTTTGTGTTGAAGAGGAAAATCGTTTCATTGCTTGCTCATAATAGGTTGTGGAAGGAAGAAAATTGTCGAGGGTGCCATGTATCCTGCCTGCCCAGTCACTCTTCATCTCATGGCCACCACATCTCCTGCTTAGAATCGAGGGAGTGCCGGCAACGACAGGTATGGATCCTGTTTCCAAAGTTAATATTTTTATTTTTATTTCTCTCCATTGTTCTAAATTCCTTTTTCCCCTTTTCCAAATTCTAGAATTTCTGGTTCCTTTTCCCGCTTTCACTCTCATTGTACAGTTCTTGAACCTTCCATCATGAACAATTTGATTGAATAATTTGGATGGAAATGATGAATGTGCCAATTTTTAAATTCAACGTCCATTAATAAATCTTGATAGAAGAGTCTGAGCAATAGAGTAAACCTATATGAATGTTGATGCAGATTAAGGGGATCCCAACCATCAGGTTAAGCTCTACCAACAAGCCTGTACCTTCTAATCTCATAGCATCCATCAATCAAACACAAAATGAATTTGATTGAGAATGGTAAATTGATAATGCTCTAAGGACTGAACCGTCGAATCGAGGAATGAATATTTTTTTTTTAATATGAAGCCATTAAACTTGTGGCCCACGGATGAAGGTGTTAGGTGCATGGGTTTGGGGTCAAACTTGATACTTGGGGTGGTCTCACATAGATCTTTCCATCCCCCAGTCCCATCCCCAAATGGGGCCCATAATTGGACCCCATAAAAAAGTTATCATATAATATGTGAGAACTAGTTCTCACCTGAATATTACCATATATATATATACAGAGAGAGTAACTCCCCTGAGCTCAAGCTTAGGTGAATATAAGCTCAAACATGCGATCTTCACATGCACTTTAAGTGGCTTCACAGCGAAAAATTTCGATGGCCCCGCCATTTTTATTTCATTTTCCCCCTTTTCAAAGACAAAGCCCTTATCGAAACTGGAGCATGCACCTCTGCCTTCATCTCTCCCTGTCTAGGCGATCAAAAGTTCCAGCTCTCTCCACAGCCAGCGAGCTCTTTCCACGTCTGTCGATCAGGCATGTCCGGCCCAGCACATCCTCCATCTCTACAGGCGATCGAAAGTTGTTTCTGTGTGCTGCTTTGGTCTCCAACTCTCTCCACAGCCAGCAAAAACTCTCCACGTCCGTCAGTCAGCCACGTCCGGGCCAGCACATCCTTCTTCTCTCCGGCGATCGACGCCAGCCCGGTAAGTGCATTACCTTTCAAATTTGTGTTTTTTTTTTTCCAAATGAAATCTGATTTCATCTCACCCATTTCCTTTCAAATCTGTGTTTTTCCATTCCATTTCAGTTCACCCATTTTGACATGAAATCCGTGTTGCCATTCTTCCCCATTTCCTTTCAAATCTTTTTTTTTCATTTCACCCATATGAGATGAAATCTGTGTTGCCATTCTTCCCCCTCAAATCTTTTTTTTTTCCATTTCACCCATTTCATTTGAGATAGATGCAAGTGGCATTTAATCTTCTCGGACTGGATAGATCCGGATGAGGGAGATTTGAAGACAGAGCTATTTATTTTCATGTTTTTCCTTTGGATGCCTTTCTTTATTGATTTGGGCATGGATTGATTTCTGATTGTTGTGTACATAAAAGTAGAGGAAATTATGAGAGGGGGAGGAAGGGGAGGAAGGAGAAGGGAGCAATTGATGTTTTCATTCATTGAGTTTTTGGTTTTTTATTAATTTTTTAATTTTTATTGTTGATGATAGTAAAGAGATGATGAACAATGAGGCTCCAATAGTTCAATTGTCTCTGCAAGTGCATAGTGCCTAGCCAGCGGATGGAAAAAAGTGCATAGTTCAAATGCATTGAAAATTGTAGAGGTTGCCATATATATCCCCAGATCATAGCTGATACAAGGGTGATCTAATCTAGGGTTTACACATTATAGCTGATTTCACATTCATATGAGACATTTCAAACAACTTGCTCTTTTTAAATGGCTCACCCATTTGATTAGAAATCTTTTATGTTGTTTACCATTTAATGGTAACTGTATTGGTTATGGTCACTGAATTTGATTTTTTGTGACGATGTATGTCACGCCCCCAAAAGTGGAACCGGGATCACGCGTGAGATTAGGGCTAATTAAAATTTTCCAACATAGATAACAACACTTAGCCCCAATCATGTCCCATAGGATCGAAGTCCGCGGTGATGTATCGGTAACCATAAAATACGGCGGAACATCATATTAAACAATTGGTACGATATAACATTTCAGAGGATGCACATCTTTCTTTTCTATAGTTTAACTTTAGCAAAAGATAACAAAAGTATATTAATTAATGACTTCTATCAAAACCTAAGTCAAACGAGAATAAATACGAACTAACCAAAGTATGAAGGCACTCGTGTGCTGGTCACGATGACAATACCATCGACACACAACTCGTACTCACCATCAGGCTAAACAGCCTGATGCAACGCCTCCACTTTCCCAAAGGTAAATGTACTCAGTACCTATACACCAAGAGTAACATCGTCAACACGACGGTTGGCAAGCATTGTATATATAAATGACAACAAGATATGCATATCGAATCAGAGTAGACAAGAGACAAAGTCAATAGAAACATTTCAGAAATAAAAAGTGCATAGCATTCGAATCATAAACAATACCAGCAAATAGGCAAGTCACATAAGCTAATACACCACGAATAGTTTCACATGACCCGCCATGCTCAACATGATAGCTGTGGTAGAGTGGCACGGGATGAAACCCGGCAAGCAAGCAAGTAAGAGGGATACCAAGGGCCAAACAAGATCAAGAATGCAAGATGTATCTGATGGTGTACAATCCATCAAAATATAAAAAGTAGTACTGCACAGACTTTCAAACCAAGGTCCTCACACATGTGGTGCCCCACCCTGTGTTGGGCATTAACAGCTGAGTGATGCCTGACATAACAGTCCTAGACAAGCAATAGTGAGGAGACTAGGCTTTCTTTTCTTGCATGAACAAGATTCATCAACCAATAGAGAGACTACTTTTTCATTTATCAAATCAAGAACAATCAAGCAAGCTTCATCAATCATTAAGTAGTTCTCATCAAGATTTACAATTAAAGCCACCTAGCCATAACACTTCCATCAATCAATAGACGAGTGAAACATCAAAGGGATCCTAGGTCCATCATCTAGGTTCATCAAGTGATCCCGAACAAAGCAAGTAAAGCAATCTAAAGCAAGAGGGATACCATTCGAATCAGGAATGATAAACAATCCAATCTAGGGATAATGTTATTACGGTAATCTCGTACAACTCTTCTCGGTCAACGAAAGGAATAAGGCTCGCGATACCCGAATAAACAATCTTCGTGCATAGATATAAAGAAGGGTGTCCCGTTGTCCCGTACCGTTCAAGATTGATGTAAGTTGAAAACCCGAGAAAACAGGAATAACGACGAGAAAACGTTTGCCCAAAACATTCCTCGTATCCAGTCAAATGAGTCCAAACGGGTAATCAAGGTTCCACCAAAGTCCATAGACTAAGGATAATTCCTTTCGAAAAAGGAGGAAATTTGGTCAGCTAGGTTCGGTTAGCCGACATGTTCGGTCAGCCGAGGGCTGACTGACAAGGTGACCGACCACATTAAAAGCGCAGAAAACGAGCTCTCTGGAATTTTAACCGACAGTTCCCCCATGTGCAGTTCGGCTAGCCGACTGCGCCCAGAATTCTGAAGTTAATTCTGTGCAGAATACAAAATGGGGAGTTTTACTCCCTTCCATCATTCACACCTGCAAACAAGGAAAATAGGGCCATGCCCTCACCACATAGATCCATACCCCCTCTCCTCAAGTCCATCAATCTATCCATTTGATTTCCAATTCATTTCATTAAGCATTTAGACAAGATTATCATGTTTTCTATCAATATTAATCAAGATTAGAGCATAAGGTCATCTCGACATATTCAAGCATCAATTCAAGGAAGAAACAACAGATCCAAGCATAAATATATAAATTCACTTGCCTTTGGTTGAAAATGCCCAAATCCACAAATCCTAGTTCCATAGCCCAACAAACCAAACCTAAGGGATAATAGCAAAATAAAACTAAATTAAAATATAAAACTAAAAGAATGTAAAGCTCTAAGCTATCTTAACACAACTCCACACCCAAAGCACATAAACCAAACCTAGGGAAAGGGGAGCTTACCAAACAGATTGGTGGATGGAGTGATAGCTTGCAAATTGAGAATGAGAAGCTCACGGGGTCCACGCGGAGATGATGGTGATCATCGGAGGTTGGGGGCTGCCTTTGCAGTCCATTTCCAGCGAGGTGGTTGAGAGAGATTGAGAGAAGGAGAATGAGAATGAGAGATGGGACTGAAATTGAGATGGGGAGGTTATGGGGCCCACTTGATTAGTGGCCCACTAAAATGGTGGTGATGGAGGGTCTCGGTGTCCATTGGATGCAAGAAGGAGAAGACAGAATGGAAGAAAGAAAGAATGGAGC
Organism: Litsea cubeba; assembly: GCA_012931725.1. Lineage (NCBI taxonomy): Eukaryota > Viridiplantae > Streptophyta > Magnoliopsida > Laurales > Lauraceae > Litsea > Litsea cubeba. Next base: position 108,006,169 of record CM022944.1, read on the forward strand.
AAGAAAGAGAAAGAAATAGGGAAATAGAGAGGTGGGTTTGGTGGTGGCCGGTGGTGATGGTGGTGGTTCCGGGACGGTGGGGCGGCATGGCCGGGTGAGGGAGAGATGAGTGAGAGAACTGAGAGAGCTGAGATGAGATGAGATGAGAGAGGAGAAGAGAGGCTTGGTCATGGTGGTGGTGGTGGTGGCGGTCGGGGTGCTCAGAGTCCGGCGGCAGCGAGGAGAGTGAGGGAGGGAGAACGAGAGAGATGAGAGAATGAGAGAATGGGACTGTTGTGTTGTGAAGAATGGAGGGGGGAGTGGTCCATCGTGACCTAAAAGAGGGAATGGGGAAAGTGAGATGAGATGGGGGGTGTTACACGTGGATTAAGGGGGAGGGGGAAATGTGATGGGAGTGAGATGATGAGGTGGGGCTCACATGGGATTAGGTTAGGTGGGGTTTGACTTTTGGGAAATCAATAGAATAAGCTTAGGTGGGTTTGGGTCAGGCCAGGTTTTGGGTCGGGTTCGAGGGTCCGGATCGGGGTGCAACAGAAGGACGAAGTCCCGGAAATTAGGTAATCTACCTGATGGTGCCAAAATCTCGAAAAGCAGAAAATACTAAAAAGCCCTCGGAACTTTCTGGAATTAGCGACACACACCCCTATGTACCCAACAAGCTCGGATCTCAATCCAACTTCGCACGCGTGATCCTAATGAATAATCGGACCTATTTGGCTTATAAACTAGCTTAATTAGCTAAAATCACAATTAACTAAACTAATTACAACCTTGGAATTTCGGGATGTTACATCCTTCCCTCCTTAAAACATTTGGTCCTGCAAATGACTAAATCTATCACAGGTAAAGGATTTGGTTACTCTAGCTAAACTTAATCTCTGAAGTCTGAAGGTGACAAGCTGCAGTGAAACTCAAGATAGTGCTCAAGCTGCTTGCAATCTGACCCATAATCTTCTCACAACTCCATAACTTTGTCTGAAATAACAAACATCTAACACAAACCCTGTTATCTCTGTCTTCATGCTATCCCACCAGTAGTGACTCCATAGGTTCTGGTACATCTGACACACATAATCTGCCTTGACAAAACAACACACCCTCCACGAGTCTGAACTTTGGTCTGCTTGAAACCTTCTCTATCATCTTGGCCAACTCTAGGTCATTCCTCTTATTGTCCTTGATTCTGCACAAAATGTCTACTCACATCATAACATGCTATCAATCACCCACTAGCTGATATCTCTGCTCAGTGCATCCGCCTCTGCTGTCTCAAGTCTAAATCTTCCTTCGAAAATAGGTGCTGTAAATTTCTATTCTCTAAGTTCGAATCTCTCACCATACAGTTAGTGCATCAACATCTCTAGAGCTAAAACCACTGCTGCAATCTCTAAGTCCTAGTCAATGTATCTCTCTTCATGCTCTTTCAACTGTTTGAACACATAGCTCGTTAATTTTCCCCATTCTGCATCAGCACCAACCTCGATAAAATCCCAAAAACACCAGTAAGATTCACAAAATTATCTCTTTGATCAACAAAGTCCGTAGTCAACCTCTACTTCAGCTGCTCAAACCTGATCTCACACTGCTCTGACCATACCAACAAATTATATTTCCTTGTCAACTTGTTCAACTTGCTGCAACTGTAGAGAATTCCTTCACAAATTGTCTGCAATATCTTGCCCATTCTAAGAAACTTCTGATTTCTAACACTGTCTTCAGCTTTCCCAACGACCACTGCTTCCACTCACACTGGATCTACTGCCTATCCTTCTTTTTCACAAAAGAATCTTTACAAGAATCAGTGCACCTCATGGTGATACACTTGGATTCACAAAACTTCTGTCTAACATATCCTGTAACCGCGCTTCCAACTTCCTCAACTCTACTGGAGCCATACGGTACAAGATCTTGGATATCAGTGTCATCTCTAACACAAGCTCAATAGTGAAGTCAATCTTTCTAATTGGTAATAAATCTAGTATCTCCTCCGGAAAGACATCCGGGAATTCACATGTCATAGGTATTTCTTACCCTTCACACCCACTTCTAATCAACCTGTCTGCTCGCAAAGCGGAAATGACTCTGGTACATAGGCTTCTTTTGTCCCACAAACTCAACAGCTGCCACTTGCAAAAATACAATCTCAGTCCAACTCCAGAAACATCACAAAACTGTCGGTAATATCTGAAGTCGGTCTCTCCTCAAAACTAATCTCACACTTGCCAGATTACACAAAAGTACAACTTACTTGATCAACTTTGCCAACGAATCTACAATCAAAGAAAACCCTGAACAAATCATCTATTGAAGCCTGCTAATTTGAGAAACTTTGAATCTCTGACACTGACATGGAACTGAACATTGAAAACAACTCCAAACCTCAACGAGATCTGCTACAAAGCCCTCTTCAATGAACTGGAAAAGTCTCAAGACGGTTGCAACTCCTCGAACAAACCGAAGAATGAAACTAACTAAAACTAAGAAACAGTTATTATAGCACAACTGTGGTACTGAAACCACAAACAGTGGGTAATGAGACATTACATTCTCTCCCCACTAATAAGAATTTGGTCCCCAAATTCATTTCTATAAGAGAAATTACTAAACACCTGGCGTACTAACAAACAATACTATAGGATCCATACATACAGCGTATCGAAGCCAACTACCGAATCAAATTTCTCACATGCATCCTCTTGTTTCTAGAAGATTTTATTTCTAAAAATGTGCCCGCTTTGATACCACTTGTCATGCCCCCAAAAGTGGAACCGGGATCACACGTGAGATTAGGGCTAATTAAAATTTTCCAACATAGATAACAACACTTAGCCCCAATCATGTCCCATAGGATCGAAGTCCGCGGTGATGTATCGGTAACCATAAAATACGGCGGAACATCATATTAAACAATTGGTACGATATAACATTTCAGAGGATGCACATCTTTCTTTTCTATAGTTTAACTTTAGCAAAAGATAACAAAAGTATATTAATTAATGACTTCTATCAAAACCTAAGTCAAACGAGAATAAATACGAACTAACCAAAGTATGAAGGCACTCGTGTGCTGGTCACGATGACAATACCATCGACACACAACTCGTACTCACCATCAGGCTAAACAGCCTGATGCAACGCCTCCACTTTCCCAAAGGTAAATATACTCAGTACCTATACACCAAGAGTAACATCGTCAACACGACGGTTGGCAAGCATTGTATATATAAATGACAACAAGATATGCATATCGAATCAGAGTAGACAAGAGACAAAGTCAATAGAAACATTTCAGACATAAAAAGTGCATAGCATTCAAATCATAAACAATACCAGCAAATAGGCAAGTCACATAAGCTAATACACCACGAATAGTTTCACATGACCCGCCATGCTCAACATGATAGCTGTGGCAGAGTGGCACGGGATGAAACCCAGCAAGCAAGCAAGCAAGAGGGAGACCAAGGGCCAAACAAGATCAAGAATGCAAGATGTATCCGATGGTGTACAATCCATCAAAATGTAAAAAGTAGTACTGCACAGACTTTCAAACCAAGGTCCTCACACAGGTGGTGCCCCACCATGTGTTAGGCGTTAACAGCTGAGTGATACCTGACACAAGAGTCCTAGACAAGCAATAGTGAGGAGACTAGGCTTTCTTGCGTGAACAAGATTTATCAACCAATAGAGAGACTACTTGTAAGGTCTGTGACCTTACTGGGTCAGTTGGGCCCAATACCCGGCCCGTTGACCCGTTTAATTTATTATTATTTTATTTAATTGTATTTTAGATATTTAAGTGGGTTTAGATCATGAGCAAGTTTCTTTTAGCATTAGAATAGTATCTGAGAAGTTTCGTTCGATTCCGAGTTCGTTTGATCATAGCAGAAGGGTAGTTTGCAATTTAGGAAAAATTGAGTGTTTTTCCGAAATTTCCAAACGCCGTGATTTTTGGGTTCGTTGGAGAGGTCTCGTCGTTTTGATGACTTTTGTCTCTTGACTCGTCGCGATCCGGCAATCAGAAACCTTTCAAGTGGTCAATTCTTTCACCGGACCCACTTAAATGGCGATTCAGTCTTTTCCTTTCAATCGTCTTCTTAAACGAAAATGTGCCCTAATTCTATTCTTTCTCTGCAACGAACGAAGAACAACAGTAGCCTTTTCTTCTTCCTCTTCCTTTCTCAAGCCAGATCTCAACTTTAGAAGATCCTATTTGAAGATCCGATCCACTAGACGTCTTCCTCTCGATCTTCTCTTGCTTCTGGTGTCAATCTGGTAAGGTTTTCAGTAACTTCATTTTTTTCTATCATCTTCCTTTTGGTTAGATTTAGGTTGGATCTTAATTCTTTTCCTTCCTATCTTCTTCTTGGCTTCCTAGATTTCGATTTATCGGGTTAGATCATGAATTTTGGGATAGAAAAGCTTCTCCTCAAATTTCACCCATTTCCAATCTTCGTCTTGGTTGAGGCAAGTAGATATGCATTACATTATAAGCATGTATGTTGTTTTATTATTGATCTGGCTATGATTCTGATAGATTCCCCTTAATTCCAAGCCTTGTTGATATTGATATGGAAATTACATGTTAGGTTAGAATTGTGGAATGAGATGGATAGATTGATAAATTGATAAATCTAGTTTGTTTTAAATTGTAAAAATGATGAGAATGTGATGTATGGATTGAATGGATTGAAAGGGGGAGGAAGGAGGCTCAATTTTCTGCAGGTTAGCCATGGATTGGCTGGAGGAAAAAGGGAGCAGAAACCCAATTTCGGGCTTCGGGTTCGCTGTCCGATCTATCGGTCGCACAGTGCGATCGATCGGACAGTGAATAGTCCCAAAATTAACTATGGGCGATCACAGTCCGATCGATCGGCCACACAGTCCGATCGATCGGTCTGTGAAAACTCTCAGTTAACTGGGAGGTGCCCAGTGCCAATCGATCGGTCACACAGTCCGATCGATCGGACTGTGCACTAACTGTGAGGTGTTCAGTGCCGATCGATCGCACCTTCGATACGATCGCACCTTCGATACGATCGATCGAAGGGTGCATGGTCACTGAAACTTCAAAAGCTTGTAACTTTCAATCCGCCCGTTTGATTTTCACGTATAATATACCGTTGGAAAGCCCTCGAGACAGAGAATCCAATGGTTCTTTACATCACGATCGGAGGTTGGGAAGTGATGTAATTATGTGAATTAATGATTTGACTCTTGTTAATTAAGAAAGAGACTGGGTAACCTAGGATTTGGGACTTAGATGCTGGAAACCACTAACTTAATATCACATGACCATAAATGGGATTGAAATCGAATCACGTGGCTTGGTGTGAATTCGAAGGGTTGTCTAAGTATTTGTGTATTACACATCGTGTAACCGAATACATATGGAGTTGAATGGAATGATGCTCAACATGATTGTACACCAAGGGATTTCCCTAAAAGCATCATTGATCCAATTTCCATATGTACTCTGTTAGAACACGTGGGGTACAAGGATGACACCACGTACCTAGGATTGGATTGTAATTCTTCCTTGACATGTGACTTGTATCCATTGATAACATTCTTTGTACACTCTCTTGGTATAAAACACGTAATCAATTATGAAACATAAATTCTTATAGAATATAGGACTTGGACTTGACTTAGAGTGTACCATAGGAACCTGTGTCTTGTATTGATGAACTTGACTGGCTAGTATGAAGGGGATTATCACGTGGTTTGTCTTGTATTGTTTTGGAGAAGATAATCCCTAGGATCTTGTCTTGTACATGGAACTAGCCAGACTTGCTTGTCTTGTTGTCCTTGTGTGAGAACCACTTTGTTATTATTTGCATATCATGGCCATCTGCAGTTTGGGGTTTAATGACGAACCGGTTACTCGGTTGTCGGGGTGGGCAGTCGGCGTAGGACGGTGTCCATGGCGCTGAATAGCTGGGAGCGGGCTAGGACCGTGCTGCTATTCCCAGGACAGGGAGCTAGGATTCCACTGGAGCCGGACTTTGGTATCAGTAGTCCAAAGCGATTGTTACTGGTACCCCGGGAGGTGGCTTTGGACATCCTCGGAGTCTCCCTCTTGTTCTTGTTTTGCATTTGCATGGATAGTGGTTATTGTTAGATGTTTGCTAGGATCCCTATTATTATTCCTGTTGTTTATTAATCTCGCTTTATGCCTAGCCTCGCATTCTTGTATTCAGATAAATTATTCTACACTTGATGCATATCGTGTTTATTATGCTTTGTATATCTATTGCTCAACATGTCGTTGACTCTGTTCCTTGGTGTGCAGACACATCAGGTGATTTTTACTTCGAGGAGTAGGCCGGTGAGGAGATCACAGAGGATCTCCAACCTGCAGAGGAGGCACGAGAGTGGCGTGCCGATGACGTAGAGTAGCGTCATCACTTCTGGGCAAGAGAGAGATACATGGGGATTCATTTAGATTATGCTTTTATTCATTTATTTCTCTCGTTATACCTTTCTTTCATTATTGACTTCTGTTCTTTATTGGCCTTGTATCTGGGATGGCCAATGTAATAATTAACTTAACTTATTAGTTCTGTTTCTCTTTCTTGCAAAACTTTAATTTAATGAGATTCATATTCATTGCTTGAGATTCCATATGCCTAGAGTTTTATGAACTCAATGTTTATTGTATTAAAAGAGGCTTGAAATATTTTATCCTCACTGCGGACTACGATCCGTGGGCCCAAAGGACAAAAATTTTAATTAGTCTTAAAATTCACTCTCCGGATCCGGTTATTTCTTTAATCGGGTTCGGGGGACGTGACACTACTTTTCCATTTATCAAATCAAGAACAATCAAGCAAGCTTCATCAATCATTAAGTAGTTCTCATCAAGCTTTACAATTAAAGCCACCTAGCCACAACACTTCCATTAATCAATAGACGAGTGAATCATCAAAGGGATCCTAGGTCTATCATCTAGGTTCATCAAGTGATCCCGAACAAAGCAAGTAAAGCAATCTAAAGAACATGAACATTTCATGTAGAAAGTATCAAACGATACCATTCGAATCAGGAACGAGAAACAATCTGATCTAGGTATAATGTTATTACCGTAATCTCGTACAACTCTACTTGGTCAACGAAAGAAATAAGGTTCGCGATACCCGAACAAACAATCTTCGTGCATAGATATAAAGAAGGGTATCCCATTGTCCCGTACCGTTCAAGATTGATTAAGTTGAAAATCCGAGAAAACAGGAATAACGACGAGAAAACGTTTACCCAAAACATTCCTCGTATCAAGTCAAATGAGTCCAAACGGGTAATCTGATGGAACAGCGCTTCTGCTCGTTTCTATTGGGGTCGGCGGACGTGGGAGTCCGTTTGGGTCGGACCCTTTCGTAACCGGAGGGGCGGAGGCGTGCATCAATATTTCTTTTGTGTGGGTGTGCCACATTTTCTATTTTACTTGGAATTGCAAGTGGTGGTCCCGGAGATCAACCTTCGCAAGTAAAAAGGAAATCAACTTCTTTCAAGTTTTCCATTGCACATATATTTAAGAAAAGAGACATTTTCTTGATTTGCCGTGAAAGGCGATTTTTTGGCATTTATAGCCGATTTGGCGTTTATAGCCGATTTTTGGCGTTTATAGCCGATTTTGGCGTTTATAGCTGATTTACAATCCTTATCAATAATGAAAGACAAGAGTTGTGATTTTTGTCTCTTTTAAAAAAAATACAAACTACAATGAAAAGCAAGAAAAGGAGGATCTAACTTCTCAGGAGATTGTGGAGGACCCGTTCAGATTGACGGTCGCAAGCCATATGTGGACTTCGCCATCATCCATGCAGATGAGAATAGAGGATGCTATTGATTCGCTTGGCTTGGCTATAACCTCGGGTTTTTAGAGGACAAAGACCAAAAGGAGGTCCTATGTCCAATAAAAAACTAAGTAGACGGGCTGAAAAGCCACGTCTAAGCCATTGGAGGCAGAAGGAGAAGGCAAGGACCTTACGGGGGTACCCCCTAAGGGACTTTTGTCACCTTGTAGCGGTGGTCGGTGTAGAACTTCCGCAAAGTTTTCTCTCTTAGATTTCTGATGCCTTTTTCTATCTGAGTTTCCGGATTTTCTGTAGTCTGTTGTGTGTTTTCTGTGCTGTCTGTGCTGTCCTTTCTTCTTGGAGTGCTCTCGCATTTATAGGCTTTTTGGTAGCCATTTAGGAGGGTTTATGGGCTTTTATTGTCATTAAACTGCATAATGGGAGGAGTTACAGGATTTAATTCCTTTATTTTGTAACTCCTTTTTCTTGGCTTCTGATTGGCCGGAGGAGATTGAGGGCATTTAATCGCCTTTAATCGCCATGATGGGAGGAGTTTCATGGGTTAAATGCCATGAATCTCTTGACTTGTAACTCCCGAATGCTTGCTTCTGATTGGGCCGTCCAAAGAAATGGATTAATGACGGCAATAAAGCTAGTCAATTAATCGCATTAAGTGGTCGCCGAGCAGTTGAAGAGTCGCGGGCCGTGCCGCGTCTTTTGGGATTCTTCTGGCGATGATCATCGATGGATCTTCATGTAGATCGACATCGGATGACCATGTAACTTCACGTGTTGGTTGCCAATAGCGGGTCGGTGCCATCTGTCCTGTCGATTTCTCGATCGGTCAGGTAGAAAGCACACTTTTTTTGGTTGACCGGTTGGCGATCAATGTTGATTTTGATACTCTTGATGATTGACCCGTGTTTTTGATGGTTGTTAGAGGATTTGGTGTCTCAAAAGTATGAATTTTGAAAAATACCAGAGGCCGGACGCTTCGAATTACAAAAAAAAAGTGGAAAACGGGGTTTCCGGGGCCCTCCTGGCGACCCTGGGGGGTTTTCCCCCCCTTTGTCCCATTTTGAGTCCGTTTTTGCTGTTTTTTATTCTTTTTTTCTTCTGTATTTTTCCTTGACATTTTTGATCATTTATTGGCCTGATTTCCCTGTAGAAAACCTGATGAGAATCCTTGCATTTTATTTTGCAAAGTTTCCAATTTTCTGAGAAAGCCGAAGACTTTGACACGCAGAGCTGCCGATTTTCCGTCAGAAACTAAAACTGGGTCAAACGATGTCGGAATGACCTGAAATTTGGTGTGAAGCCTGCTGAGCAATAAATAAGACCAACCATAGGCTTTTGTTTGAGTTTTAAAGCCGTTTGGGGTCGTATCACTAGTAGACTTGCTTTTGTCGCGATGAAGATGTCGCGGATTGATGTGCGGTCAACCGATGTCCGATTGACTTGAAATTTTACAGGGAACCTATTGGAGTCATTTTAAGATGATCCATAAGCTCTGTCTTGGAAACCATGGTCCCGGGGAGCTTCATCTTCGAGAGGCCTGATTTAGCTGTTCGAGGGTTGATGTAGGGTCAAACGTTGTCGGTTTGACTCGGAACTTGACGTGGAGCCTTTTGGAAGTATTTTGAGACCATCCATCGGCTCTGATCGAAGATTTGGTGTCTCGGATGCTTTCCCCGCCGGGAGCTCCTTTTCAGCTGCCGGAGAAGTGAAGTTAGGCCAAATGATTTTGAAATGGCCTGAAACTTCTTGTGTACTCCTCTTTTGGCTGTCTTGAAGGATCTTGCAGTTTTTGTTTGATTCTGACAAGATTTTGATTTTTTAGAAGTAGCATTGCCTATTTATGGCAGGTTGCGACTTCATGTAGCTCTTTGGATCTTGAAGAGGCAAAGTGACATTTTTAGTGTCAACAAATGCCCCCTCGAGGTACAGCGACGAGTTGCTTAACTTTTGTAGTCGATGTGCCTCGAAGAGATTTGTGAAGGAGAGCCTGTGACTGGACCAAGAGTCTTTGAGCAGTCTTTCTTTTTGGTATTTGTAGCCGTTTGAGCTTCCAGGGGAATTTTATGGTAGTGAAAGGGATCACGTACCATCTCGAGGCAAAGTTTTGAAGATGACATTAGGGATGTAGATTTGGGTTTTGACCTTGTGACCTAACAGGCTATATGTGGCAGGTTAGGGGGTCGGGTTTGGTTTTGACCGTGTGACCCAATAAGCTGTATGTGGAATGTTGGGGGATCAATTTTGGTTTTGATCTTGTGAACTAACAGGCTGTATGTGGCAAGTTAGGGGATCAGGTTTTGGTTTTTGGTTTTGGTCTTGTGACCTAACAGGCTGTATGTGGCAAGTTAGGGGACCAGGATTTGGTTTGGATTTTTGCAGAATGTCAATTTCAAGATTTTGGCTCAATTTGGTAGATGAGGCTGGATGGTTTGATTTTTGGAAGCTCATGGGGCTTGGAATTCTCTTTTGTATGGTCGAATCAACTCAAAAGAGGCATGGAACCATTTTTGTATGCTCTTGGTAAGAGGGATTTCTCTTTGACTAAAAGCCCAAATTTTTTTTTTTGTGCCTAGGTGGTCAAACCTGGCTCATATGGGCTAACCCATGGGACCTTAAGCTTTTGAAATGGCTTAGATCTCATATGGTGTCATTTTGGTAAAGAATATCTAAAAATATCTCCTTTGGATAGAGAATATCTAAGAATATCTTTACTTAAAGAGAATCTCTCATGTTCCCTTTATTTTGGGAGAGAATATCTCAAGATATCTTCCTTTGGGAAAGAATCTTTCATTGATCCTATCTTTTGGGAGAAAATCTCTCATTGATTTCTTTTTGGGAGAGAATCCCTCAAGATATCTTTCTTTTGGGAAAGAATCTTTCTAATTTCTTTCTTTTGGTAAGGTTACTAATTAGTAACACTTACCTATTTCTTCTTTCCTTCTTTGGTTTGCTCTCTTCTATAAAAGCAAGAAAGAGGTTGAATCTCTTGCTCTTATTGCTTTCTTTTGCAACAATCCCAAGAGGGCTTCAAGACCAAGAGTTCTTCTTCTTCAAGATCTTCAAGACTTTTCTTCTTCTTCTCCATTAATGGCTTCAAGTAAGTTCCCTTTTTCAAGAAAATCCCATTGTAGGCAAAAAAAGTTCTTTCTTTTCTTTTTGTTTCTTTCTTTTCTTTTCTTTTCTTTTTCTTTTCCACGTGTTTGCTTCTTTTTTATTTTTCACACGTTTTTTTTCTTTTCTTTTTTTGCATGTGTTTTTTTTTGTGGGTCGTACGGACAGATCCATACGGATCTGGCCGTACGGCCACGTGGCCTGTGGGCCAGCCCCTTTCTTTTTTTTTCTTTCTCTCTTTTTTTTTGAGAAAGTTTCTTTTTTTTTTGTTCTTCTCCCTTTTTTTTGAGAAAGTTTCTTTTCTTCTTTTTTTGTTCTTTTTCTTTCTCCTTTCTCCTTTTTTTTAGAAAGTTTCTTTTCTTTTTTTTTTTTTTGCTCATCATGATAATGCATTTTTTTTAAACCAAGATGTTCATGCATGTATTTTTTTTTTTGAAAATTGAATTGTAGCATGATGTGATAGAATACCTGGAAGTTTTCGCAAATTTGGGAATTTGGAGCTTGCAGCGACGTTGAGCCCTTCTTGATTTTGCGGAGACTTTGAGATTTCGAAAGTTAGGAGTTTCGGAGCTCGCAGCAATGTTGAGCCCATCTTCAAGCTTTCTATTTCTTCCGGGATAGTTCCTTTTCTTCGGAATTGCCTCGGCATCATGTCAAAATTTCGCCAGATTTTTTTTTTTGCGAGATTCTGTCATTTTGATGTTTGACATTTTTCTTTTCCATCCTTTGCAGGTGGTTCTTCCAGAACGAACGAGGGTAAAGAGCCTGCTACAAGCGTACCTCGTCGATCTGCTAGATCTTCTAATCCGGCCGTTCAGCAGGCCTTTGAGAAGGTCCAGTATGTTGAGAGAAACCTGGAAGAGTGCGACTCCCTCAACAGAGATGAGATGAGGCAGCGACTGATCGCTCTCAAGGGAGAGGAATTCTATAAGATCATGGTAAGCAGTCGTCCATGGGTGATGGGAGATCAGAGTGTTTTACCCAAGCCGACCTTCTTCTTTGGTGATGTCATCCCTGATGACATGACATACCAGAGGAGATGTTTTCAGTTCTCTTTCACAGCAGATGGTGAGAAGAAGACTGTTGCTACCCGGTCGACGTTTGATCGCACCGTCTCGATCATGAGCCTTGCCCCCACGTGCTCTAAGAGGGAAGATCCTCCAAGCTGGGTGAGAAGGACAAATGTAATCAAGACCGGGGTTTTTGTTGGCGGTTCTCCTGGATATACGGAGAGGTCGCCTGTTGACATGGACCTGTTGATGCCATCCAGTGGCTACCAGGGTTCTGATTATCCGTCGGTCGATTTGAGACCGGTGGGCCTTAGTATTTTCAGCGGTGACGGCAGCAATTGGATAAAGCCTTTTCGACTTTGTGGCCGTTTCAATGCTGACTCCGAGTGGAAGTCGTGGACTGATTACGTCCTGCTGATTGGTGGCGCCGTTTTGAAGGAAGCCGGGATTTTTGATGCGGTCCGCGTCTTTAGGGAGACCGTGATCTTTTCCGACGAGGCCTTCATGGCTATGCTGGAATCATTCCTCCCACAAACCAATACCTTCGTTGTGACGAATGGTGAGATTGGTTTCTCTTTGAAGGAGCTGAGCGCCATTACTGGATTGCCCATCCTTGGCAAACTCTATGAGGAGTTTATGCCGATTGACAGCGTCCTTGAGGAGCAGTCTGAGGAGTTCAGGCTTCTGTACTTTCAGCTCGTCGCCTTCTATGATTTTTTGAAGGAGAAGGAGGGTCTGAAAGTTAGATCCAGCAGTTGGAAGAGTTCTAGCTCTTCGTTCCCCATTTTTTTGATAGCAGGGAGTCTTCTGATAGTGTGACCCAGGAAGCCAGGGCTCAGGATCCAAGTTCGAAGAAGATTTTGGCTATGCAAGAAGAGTTGAGAGATTTATGTGCGAGTACAAACACCATATGTCCTGACATTGCACTGCGGAGAGATCTCCCTGTTTACCTCACTTATTGGCTTGGTGAGGCTATTTTTGCTGGAGGAGATGGAATGCACATCAGGCCGCATTGTATTTTTCCGGCTTGTCAGATGGCGTTTGGAGAGCAGCTTGCTTTGGTGCCAGCTCTTTACTCCTACCTGTGTACCGAACTGCAGGCTGCTGCTTTTTTGGTTCAGCTTGGGCTCCCTATGAATAGGGTATTCTCAGCCCATATCTTTTATTCGTGGTACGTGTACCACTGTCCTGGCTTCCACCGGCTGGGTTCTGCACAGGATGATGATCCTCTGATGATTCGGCTGGCTAAGGGCAAAGCCATGTCCGAATCACTTTTGTTTGCCCGCATGAGGATCCGACGGTTCAGGGACGTCGAAATGGGGCAGTCTTCAGTGAAGCTTTCTCCGGAGTTGCGGAAGAAGGCTTTTGATTTTGGTGCCTCCCGAGACTCTACCAGGGCGGGGTCGGGAAGGCATTGCTTCTTGATGAACGCAGAGAAGGAGTGGCTTTTCAGCAAACGTGTTGGCACGATGGTGTACCGCAGACATCTTTTCATCGGCATCTAGCCATATGTACCCTCTCGTTTTGGTTTGCAGTTGGGTTTTTCTCAAGGCGTTGTTGGAGCGCCTTCAAGCATGGTGAAGCGCTTTGGCGGTTTACAGGATGGGAGAAATGCATGGACTTTCTATAGTGCTGAAGACACTACAGCCATGATCTCTTATCCTGTGTTGTTGACTTCCTGGACTGCCGGCTTTGCGAAGTGGTTCGCGGAGAGCTTTTCGGCATATCGGGGGCTTTCCAAGAAAGAGCTTGATGTAAAGCTGGCATCTGGAAAGGGCCTTGGAAAGTCGGATGGCGTCCGGCGAGAGGAAGTTTGGGCCTTCCTTTCTGGAGAGAAGCACAAGATAGGCTTTCTCGATGACCAGGGCGTCATTGGTTCTGAAGCTATTCGAGAAATACCTGATGAGGCTTTAGAACAGCTAGAACAGGAGGAAGCCGAACTTGGTGCTTGGATGCAAGTGGCGCAAAGGCAAGCTTCTGTGGAGTCTACTGGCAAGAGTAGACCATCCAGTGAGGAGTCAAGTGGGAAACCTGACTCTGACAGCGGGGCAGGTTCCTCTAAGAAGCGAGTGCCCACAGGAGTAAGAGGAGGAGGAGTCATCACCGCAGCAAGGGGCAGCATGAGGACTCTCCTGACTTGGACGTCCCTCTTACTATCAATGAGGATGTGCCAGTGGATGCTGACGAGCCTCTAGAGAAGAGAAGCCGAGAAAAAGAGACCGTCGGTGAAGGTATGATTCTTCCTTTTTCTCTTTCCATTTCTTTTCATGGGATTTTTCCATGTTCTGATTTGCTTCTTGTTTCTGTTTTTCTTCTTTTTTTCAGCAAAGGAAGACTTGGTGATGCCTGAGGTTCCAACCGATGAGGTGGTGACGGATCCTGTCGGGGCACCTGAAGAAGAACCGAGGGACTCTGGAGTAAATCCAGAATCTCCAATTGGTATGACTTCTTTTGCTTTCTTCTCTTTTTTTTTGTCTGTGACTTGGTTTGCCAACATTTTTTCTTGTCAGCTGACTTGCCACAGTATTCCGATGACTTTGAACCATCGTTGGATGCAAATGTTGATGATGCTTCCGATGAGTTCATGGAGGAAGAGAGTCTTCCGCCGTCGTCGAAGAAGGTATTTTGTAGTAATAACCCAGATAATGATTTTCAAACAGGATCATATTCATACCTTTTTGTGTTTCTTTGGCAGGTTTTGAGGTGACAGAGGAGAGTCCGTCGCTTCCTTCAGAAACAGAGCAAGAGATGCGAAAGGTCGATCCAGAGGTAGAGACTCCTGGGACCAGTTTTGACACTGTTGAGGAGATACCTCATGCTGAGATTCCTTCCCGAGCAGGAGCAGCTTCAACTGGAAAGAGTTCTTTTGTTATTCTTCCAACGGGTGATGACATGAGCAGCCGACCAATGGAGTTGGGCGAATCTTCAGCTGGGCCATCTCTTCTTTTTGCGAAGAAGGTGGTGGTGCGGGTTCTGAGCTCTTGGATTGAGACTCTCCTTTCTGGGCACTTAGATGCCGGATTTAGCATGATCCAGCATGTACAGGAGATTCTCAGTGATGCCGAAGAGGCTGGTCTGGATGTCACAGGTGCCAGGGCAATCGTTGATAGGATCATTGAGCTGGGTCACAAATGGTTTGAGGCCATGGGTTTGGCTGATGACCAGTTCTTCAAGGAGATGTTCCTGGACCCTGCTGATAAGGCTAAGTCTGACCTGAATGAGGCTACACAAAGCAGGAATCAGATAGTCCGAGAGAAGAACTTAGAAGAGCTAGCCATCATTGGGCTGACACATGACCTTAACATCCTTGATAGGGAGGTTGATGAGGCTAGGAAACGTCTTGAGCATCTGCAGGCACAAGTCGCTACCAAGTGGGCTGAAATAACAGAGGCTCGTGACAGGGAGAGTGCTCTGATTCGCCGGGTTGCAGATGCCAATTGAGTTCTTGAAAGGAAATCTCAAGAAAACAAATGATGGCAAATTGCTCGGGATAAGCTTCCCGCTGCGAAAGAAGGGTTACAGCCCACCCCAGCATCTCATGGCAAGTTCCTGAAGAAGCGTGCCCTGGAATCCCTGACGGCTAAGGCCAAAAGTTTGCTTGAGGAGCTGAACTCTTGGCTGGAGACCATTTTTGGCGGAGCTCCTTTTTTTTTTTTTTTATAACAGAAACTATCCTTCTTTTTTTTTTGGTACCACATGTATATATTTTTTTTTGGTACTTTTTTTTTGTAGTGCTTGTGAACACTTTCTTTTTTTTTTGGTACCACATGTATTTTTTGGTACTTCTTTTTTTTTTTTCCCTACGCTCACTTAAATCATTTTGTGATAAAAGTAATTGCTAAATGGGATGCTTTTTTTTGTTTTCCCTACGCTCACTTAAATCTTTTTGTGATAAAAGTAATTGCTAAATGGGATTTGATCAAAAGCTTGTCATTTTGTGAAAATCTTTTGTCAAATGATTGTTTTGGCATGAAAGCTAGATTTTTATTTTGGTGGCATCTATAGCCGGTTTTGGTGGCATCTATAGCCGAGTTTGTGGCATTGATAGCCGGGTTTTTTGAAAGCCAATTTTTTTTTTGTGGCATTGATAGCCGGTTTTGTTTTGTGGCATTGATAGCCTGTTTTGGTGGCGTTTATAGCTGGTTATGGCATCTATAGCCGGTTTGGTGGCATCTATAGCCGGTTTGGTTTTCAAAAATGCAAGTATCGACTAAAAATCGCCTCCCTGCTGAATGTTCTTGCAAGTATCGATGGAATGTCGCATCCTTGCTCATTCGGTTGTGAGTATCGATGGAATGTCGCATCCTCGCGGATTTGGGTGCAAGTATCGATGGAATCTCGCATCCTCGCGGATTTGGGTGCAAGTATCGATGGAATGTCGCATCCTTGCTTTTCAAAAATTTTGGTTTTGCGGGTACTGACTTGATGTTGTTTCCCCATGATTTTTGAAATTTATGGTTTTCTCGAACCTTTGGGTTATGGATATCAACTGAAATGTTGCGTCTCCATGTTTTTTTAAGGTTTTTTCGAACCTTTGAAATTTGGGTTGTGGATATCAATTGAAATGTTGCATCTCCACGGTTTTGGATTTTGCAAGTATCGACGAAATGTCGCTTCCCTACTATTTTGGAAGTGTCGAACGTGGTTCGCATGCTTCCGATTTGTGGGAGTATCGACTAAGCGTCGCTTCCCCGCGTGTTTTTGAAAAACCATTTTTCTTTGTTTAAAGACACGAGGGTCATGAGTTTTGACCTAAAACCATTTAGGCGGTAAAAGGTAGGGTGGACTAGGGTGGAAATCCCTAAATCCGGATTTTGTCTCAAAAAATGAATTTTGGGTTCAAGGGTTGAAAATTTTGGTCAAGTTAGGAAAAGGTTCCTAAACTTGGATTTTTGAACAATGAAACGATGAAAGTAAGCATTGTTTAAATTTCTAGAAATTTCAACATTTGACATGAAAATTCTAAAAAGAGTGGGTTTAGCGAGCGTGTACCTGGAAACCGGTTTTGGCCGTACAGGCATTGCTCTTACCCAGTTGGGTAAGTCTTCAAGCGTAGTACCGCTTCAAGAACTTGCCGTTGATGGGCAGCAGACATCTGTCACCTTCCATGTTTAGGAGTGCGTATGCGCCGTTGGAGAAAACCTTGTCGATGACGTAGGGTCCCTCCCATTTTGGCTCAAATTTGCCTTTGGACTTGTGAGCGAAGACCATTGGTCTTTTTACCGCAAGAACCAAGTCGCCCTTTTTGTAGGCGCGTAGCCTGACCTTTTTGTCGAAAGATCCTGCCATGCGTGCTTGGTAAAGTTCAAGGCTTTGTCGAGCTTCGAGCCGTCTCTCATCGAGATTGTCCAGCTCATGGCGTCGCAATTTGACATTGCTTTCTTGAGTCATGTCATTTTGCAAAGATACCTCAAGGAAGGAATTTGTACTTCCAAGGGCACGACAGCTTCGCATCCATAGACCAAGGAGAATGGTGTGCTATGGGTTGGTCCTCGAACGGTGGTTCGATAGGCCCATAAAGCTTCAGACAGTTTGTCGCTCCAGTCTCTTTTGTGACTAGAGACCATCTTTTTGAGGATTTTGCAGAGTGTCTTGTTGAAAGCTTCTGCTAATCCGTTTGCTGCCGGATTGTATGGAGTCGAAGGACAGCTTTGGTTTTATATTTGTCGCAGAACCTGTAGAATCGATGATCCTGGAATTGTGGTCCGTTATCATGGACGAATCTTTTGGGTATGCCAAAACGAAAAATGATGTTGGTGCGCAGGAACTGAAGGACTGATGAGGTCTTCATTTCGTTGAACGCAAATGCTTCTGACCACTTGGAGAAATAATCCGTAGCGGCGAAGATGAAGCGATGACCTTTGCTCGAAGGGGAAGAAATAGTTACTATGATGTCCATACCCCAGGCTTCGAAAGGCCATGAAATCGCTGTAGGATGTAGCCATTCTGGAGGCATGTGAATGTAATCTCCATGAACTTGGCATTGTTGGCAGCGCTTAGCAAATTGCATTGCGTCGGCTACCATGGTAGGCCAGTAATAACCTAACCTTTTTGTCTGATCATAGAGCTTGGGACCAGCCTGATGAGCTCCGCAAAGACCAGCATGAACTTCTTTGAGTGTTTCTTCAGCCTCTTGTTGTGACAAGCAGCGTAGAAGTACTCCGTTGAAGGATTTCCTGTAAAGGATTTTTGAAGGAACATCCAAATGAAAGCTTGGGGTTCGCCTTTGGATGCTTACCCGTTCTTTTGGATCTTTAGGTAGGATTCTGAACATAATGTAATCAACGAACGGATCCCTCCAGTCGCCGATTGAAGTTTGAAGGATTGAAATCCGACTTCCAACCACTTGGTGGCATTCAGCAACTGCTTGATGTGTGTTAAGAGGAGGAAGTATTCTTCTTTCGCACACTGTGATTTGCATGTTTTCCCCTTCCTGGATTGCCATAGATGCGGCAAGTCCAGCCAGGGCATCTGCACGTATGTTTTCACCTCTACGAATGTAGGTGATGTGACAGATGTCAAACTTTTACAGAAGTGATAGTGCCTTGTTGTAGTAAGGAAGCAGATTTGGCTTCTTGACTTCAAATTTCTGATTCATCTGGTTTATGATCAGTTGAGAGTCTCCAAAGATTTCCAGCATGGTGATACCGGATTCGATGGCGAGTTCCAATCCTAGGATCAGAGCTTGATATTTAGCTGCATTGTTTGTGCATGGTTCCAGTAGCGAGAAAGCGTGTGGAATCATGTATTTATCGAGGCTAACAAAGAGGATGCCAACTCCCGAGATCAGCTGTCTTTTTTCATTTGTCCTGGTTGCACCGTCAAAGTACATGTCCCAGGAGGCACTTTGTGAGAAAGTCTCCACATTGTAGACTGGTTCGTCTGGGAGATCATCTCTGAGTGGTGAATCTTTTAGGCAATGGATGCTCTGCGAGGAAGTCCGCTAGAGCTTGCCCTTTGATTGCCTTTTGTGGTACATACCTAATATCAAATTGTGACAGAAGGATGGACCATTTTGCCAGTCAAGCGTTGAGAGAACCTGCCTTTGTGACAAGGACCTTCAAGAGGTTGACCCTCGAGACCAGGTAGACTGTGTTGGAAAGCAAATAGTGATGCAGCTTTTGTACAGCGAACATCACTGCAAGACATTCTTTTTCGACTAGAGAGTAGTGATGCTCTGCACCTACTAGCATGCGGCTGAGGTAATATAGAGTAGCTTCTTTTCTTTGATCATTTTCTTGTGCAAGCAGAGCTCCCAAAGAGTGATCAAGGGCTCTTGTGCCAGCAGGGGAGGATGATTCCTCAGAGGACCAGGCACAACCATCCAGTCCTCATGCCTCGGCAGCAGGGGATAGCCCTATTCCAGGTGGTCCGGCCGACGAGTCCGTCCTTGTGAGTGTCAGGTTTCACGTGGCCATATCCATATGGGACGGGGAGGTACACGTTAATTCTTTATATGTTTTAAGTAATTCTTTATATAATCCAGATGCTAATGAAGATTTATACTATACTTGTAATGTGCAGGAACGTGGCCCGCTCAAATGTATCAGTCATTGGCGCCAGTTGAAGGACTGGGACATACCTCGCCCTGGAGATCGTCTTGATATTGAGGTGCCTATGTTTCACGCTATCATAGAAGAGTCCGGATTGGCAGACCTGAGGCGTTTCAACTACTGATATATCTCCTGCCCCTTGGTCTCGAGCTTTGTGGAGAGATGGCAGCCCGAGACCAATACCTTCCACATGCCGTTTGGTGAGATGACGATCACATTAGATGATGTGAGTTCTCTACTCGGCATCCCAGTCACTGGACTTCCTGTCCACGTATCTGCTACTATGGGATTTACTGACCAAGTAGATCTGCTCGAGTTAGGACTGGGTGTGGATAGGGAATCTACGACATCAGAGTTGAACCTGGCACGGGGTGGGGTAGTGAGGATGGGGTGGATTCGACGGGTGTGCGGCGAAGTGACTCCTGCGTCGTTGGTTGAGGAGGTAGAGTGTGCAGCCAGAGGATATCTTCTTTATCTGTTGGGCTGTACACTATTCACTGATAAGTCCGCCACGAGGGTCCCTGTCTACTACTTATCCTTATTGATGGACCTGTCACGGGTCCGTCAATACGCATGGGGGGCTGCCGCACTGGCATACCTGTATCGCCAGTTGGGGACCGCCACGAGGGCAGATGTGTGGCAGATTGCTGTATATTTGACACTGCTCACGGTAAGACCGGTACATTTTATATATGCATATATCTTTTCCATTATAATTGATATAAGTATTGTATAATTATTAATATTTGTCATTTGTAGTCTTGGGTGTACGAGCACTTCCCATTCGCACGTCCTCCTGCACAATGGGGATACACTGCAGGGATGCCTCTAGCAAGCCGCTGGAATCCTGGACAGGATTCCGGAAATGCCATTGAAGACATACAGCTGATGCGGGAGAGATTGCATGCCTTACACCCGAGTGAGGTGAGTACCCAATAGAGCTTTTTATGTTATATATTTTTGACAAGGAGTATGTTTTATTATATTAGTGACTTGTTTCGTTTACTTGTGACATATTGCTTGGGATCCGTATGCTAGTGCTAGGGCCCATCATTCACTACAGCAGATATCCTTCTTCTGTGGTTGCTTGAGAGCCTAGATGTCATTGAACCCTACCACCCACACAAGGTTCTTCGACAATTCGGCTACGTACAGACCATCCCACCCGCACCTCTAGCCCCCATCCGTGCTACTCGGGGTAGTACTGCTGGTAAATACAAGGTCTCCTATACGTTTCTGGACCAGTATTGGATTACTTGGGAGGACCATGTATTATCTCTTGCGCACCGCGGCCATCGTGCACATCATGCATGGGAGTGTTCACCGGACTACTTCGAGTGGTACACTAGGATATCTCACCCTCGTGTACAGAACCCGGCCTGCCATCCCACTATGACAATGAGGGTAGAGAGGACCCAACTCTGAGAACGGTGAGTGCATTGTAAACTATCTTATTTCATACATCGATGCAACTATTGTTTAAAACTTCCTATGACACTTTCTATTGTTTCTTATAGATCCTTCGAGCGAAGGAACATATTCGTGCCATGCTTGAACGAGGTGACCAGCCAATTGACTTCTACCAGAGGGCACTGCAGACTACCCTCGAGATTCTTGATGGCTTGCCGATGACGTATCGTCGGCGTGCGCAACAGTGATGCTCGGAGGACTTTTGGATTGTTCCATTTGTTTTTTTCCAGAGGGTTTTTTTATTTTTTTTATGGGATGTATAAGTAATTTCATGAAGGAATATTAGCTTACATTTTTTTTCACTTTTTGTTTGAGATGGGATATATACTATTGGAGAGTATCATTGGGTTACATTCGCTTGTCCATCGAACACGACATTACCAGATGAATTCCTCAATCGTATGAAAAGTAAGTGGATTCTGATACATGTGGGCTTTAGAACCCCATAAAACACTGATATGGATTTCTAAAGCCCATGTGTGTCAGAATCCACTTACTCTTCATACGATTGAGGAATTCATCTGGTAATGCCGTGTTCGATGGACAAGCGAACGTAACCCAATGATACTCTCTATCATTGAAACTGTAAGCTAAGATTGCTCCAGGCTCCTTAGGAATTTTGGATTAGACAATGCATCCTTCTTTTGAGATGTATAAGTAATTGCAAGAAAACAGTGTACTACAAACTTTAACATGTCAATGAAGGACTATTGATTCTTGTATAAGAACTTGTTTGCTTTTTGACTTCTGGTCATGAAATGGTTGATGCCTTTTATTTAATATTTTTTTTATAAACATCTACATACCTCTTCGTAGTGGGATACAAATAGTTCCACTAATCTACATTAATGCATGAATAATCCACGCATATCAATAATGCACGGCCAACATATACCATGCAGATGCAATCTGTTCAGCCAACATGTACTGTGCAGATTAATTCTGCTCGGCTAATATGTACCGTGCAGAAACTTTATATTCGGTCAACAGGTACCGAGCAGTTCCATTCTGCACAGCAACTGTTGGCCATGCAGAATGGTTTTGCACATATACTTACAAACCCACAATCAACTAAGGAGGGTTATGATTGAATAAACCAAAAAAAAAATTTAATAATAATTCATAGCATAAAAGCTTGATTGCATTTCAACATCCTTTACTAAATTTGATTACATCGAGTTCAAAGTACAAGAAATTAATCACTGTCAAGATTAATCGACTCCCGTGTTGCGCCACTGTCTCCAATTATTTCTTTGAATCGCTCGATGTTCTGAGCATATGGTAGTTGCAATCCGTCAGCATTAGGATGGTGATGTCTATACCAATTTGTCGCAATGGGAGGCATGGGAGCCCCGTGTCATGAAGACTTGAACAAAATGGTTACCATTGACGAAACCAATCGCAATAACTTTGCGATCAGAAAATGGAATCGGGGTTGATCTCAAAAGCAGGAAAGTAAGGCACTGTTGCAAAGAAAGATGGATCAGTATAACATTATAATATGAAGCTACCAGGTGACCCATGTCTGGCATTGTCATCCAACGAGCATATGGAGGATGGCTATCATAGTACGCCAAAGCATAATACAACTCCCCAACCCTATCATCTCCTCCATATAGTAATGAATAATATTTTTGATGCCTCTGTAGTTCATTGCTCAGATCCAGTCTAACCTGCATCCAACCATCCTCGCTCATTCCCAAAAGACCAGCTATTGCTCTGAATCCACAGTTACCATCCGCTTCGACATCCTTAATAGTCTCGATATAGGGTTCTAATGACTTAGGAAGATGATGCTCGAACGTGCTTGAACGAGTGCGTCGAACATTTAATTTCTCCTTCCCCTTCTTTAAATCTAGACTGTTGGTTCTCGTTGGAATGCTATCTTCGATCGAGAGTGCATACTCAAAAGCAGATGGTTCCCGACGTGTAGACCGATCCAACTTCTTCTTTTTTGAGGATGAACGACCCCGGGTGTTCAATTTAACATCCGGCTCAAGAAGAGAAGTAGACGAAGGACACCCCAACTCTCTTAGTTTTTTCAATATTTGTATTTTACCAACCTGATCGGTACTCTGAAATTTCTTATTGATCAACTCGAACTCGGAAGTTGTGGTTAATTCGAGGGCTTCATTCTCCTTAGTGGAGTCTAAATTGAGCTTCCTCCAGTATTGATGGACACAACTCAGTGGTATTTGAGTTCCTTCCCTTATGTATTCGGCAATCTCGTGTGCACATGGTAACCCATGGGTCCGTCGAATTACGCACCCACATGCCAAGGAATCTGGACCAATATAACCAGCTCTGATCGACTCATTCAGTACTATATCCAAAGCATATCTTGATATAAATCCTCTCAACTCGCGAAACAGTGCCGGTTTGAACTTATGTTGCACGGTGTTCATGCTCTTTTCAAATGAAGCCTTTATCTCCGTAAAGAGCAACTCAAGTAATGCATGGATAACCTGCCAGGACGCATCAAAGCTACCGTTCGATGTGCCAAGGTGTCTCTTCAATTTTGCATGTGCGCTCTCAGCCCTATTCGTAGTCACGTTTTCAAAGTGCATATGCCGATCCGTCCAAGCAGCTACAAATTGTTCCTTGTGGTTATTCAACCACGATTTCTTCACATAATCAACAGCGTTTGGATACCCACAGAAATTCCAGTCCAATGCACTTAGAAACTGAATGTAGTCATTTTCCGTGGGAGAGACTACCAACATGTTCCAACTAGATATAAACGCATCCCATCTGTCGTTAGTCTCAAAATACTTCTTACAATTTACCAAGATGTTCCTAGAAATATGCCACCTGCATAATAAGCTTGCTGCATTCGGAAAGACAACGTGTATTGCATTGATGAGTGCTAACTATCTATCGGTTACAACGACACGGGGCATAATACATCCATCCATCAATTCCTTAAGCCTCTCAAAAGCCCATCTGTAATTGGCCTCCCTCTCTGATTCAAGCTAAACAAAAGCAACGGAAAAAGTCGGTTGAGTAGATGTCACACCAACGATCTCAAGCAAGGGAAGTCGATATCTATTAGTCTTGTACGTGCAATCCATTATCAAAACTTCTGGAAATGCACGTAACAACTGAATAGATGATGGATGTGCCTAGAATAGGTCCATCGTAGCATCTGTAGCGGGGTTGCTAGTGTGACACTCAATGTAATTGTTCTGCTCCAAATGCATCATGAGTTGTTGCATCTGTGATCGACCGGCCAACTTAGTCACCCTCCACTTCTAACGGGCATTGTAGATACTCTTCATCGTACTGGTGTTGTGCACGTCCCTTTCTTGCAAAGTACGAAGGATGTTCCTTGGCTTCACCATACTCTTCGACATATCATGAAAAACATTGATTTCCTCCCCTGAAAGCCTTCCAGCAAATGAGTGCCCCTCGAGATGTTGTGCATTTGGATGATTGTGCAACCCACAAACCACTGTTAACATCTAATCATCATCATTTGCCAACTTTTGGCCCTTCAAAGCAAAAGGGCAATTACATTTCTTCGTTCCCGTTGCCTTATTAGGATTTCTCTTTTTGGAGACCTTCGATGGACCCTTATAACTTCCGCTTCTCTCACAAGATAAAACTATTCTCGGCTTCCTACCATCTCCACCAGCATCTGAAGTTTTGATTACAATTACCAAGCCATGTTTCTTTCCAACTTCCCTTGTCCATTGGATTAGGTCCTCTCGGCTTCTAAATATCATGTCAGTGGTGAAGACATCAGTAAAATCCAAAGAGCACTTACTTGCACCAGTTGACTGATTCTCCTGAAAATATGATTGCTGAATCTTAATATATTAATGAACGAAACTATATACTGTCCTTGTGAAATATGCTCGGTTTACTATTGCCGTGCAAAATATTTTTGCACGTCATAAATATGTCGTCCAAACATTTTATGCACGGCCTAAATATCCGTGCAAAACTCATTTGAACGGCATAAATAGCCGTGCAAAATATTTTAGCACGGTATATTTATGCCGTTCAAATCTAATATGTTTGATAGTATTCCGCCATGCAATATTCATTTGCACGGCTCTGGAATGCCGAGCAGGACACGCGAATTTTAATTAAAATGCTGGAAACGAAGTCAAGTGTATACCTCCTCTTCGTAGACCGTTAGTTGCAAGTCCATATTGAAAATGCCTACTTCCGATGGACAATGTGGTGTAGGGAGATGAGTGCCTCCAATATCTTTAAATAAATGGAGGAGACTTTGATACTTTTTAAGAGTTGGAGAAGATGATGATGAGGAAAGAGATGAAGCTCAATGGGGATAAATGAGGTTAGAACAGTATGGAAATAATGGATAATGAAGAATAAGAAGAAGCAGAGGCAAGAAGAAGATGATGAAACCTCCCAAGTGAAAGTCCTTGTGGGAGTCCAAGATCCTAACCCTAGAGGGGGGGTGAATAGGGTGAGCTACACTTAATGACTAATTATGACCAATTTTAACTTAATTAAAACAAACTAGTCACTTGTGATGATTAACATACATAATGCGGAAGCTAAACAACATAATCACCACATAGCACACACCATAACACAATGATTTATAGTGGTTCGGCCTCAATGCCTACATCCACTACCGGCTTGTGTTCCTCACACCCCACCGGATTTCCACTATGTATGCTTTTCAATAGGCTAAGCAATAACCTTTACAACTATGCTTTTCTAGGCTAAGCAATAACCTCTTACAATATGCTTTTCAAGGCTAAGCAATAACCTCTTCAACCACAAGGTTGGTTATCTCTCTAAGTAGTGTCTATAATACACTTGATGGAGATTACAATTTTGGCTCATATAAATTTCCTCTAAATAGGCGGATATGAAAGTGAAAATCTAACTCACACAAACACTATATGAATGCAAAGATGAATGCTCAAAGTGTATGCATGATGTCCTCAATCAATTTGAAAATAAAAGCTCATAAATGTATGCCAAAGGCTTTTGAAAGTTTTAGCTCAAAACATTTATGATTGAGGAAATGCTAATCACATGTTAAAAGTAACTTGTAAAAGACATACCTATGTATTCTAAACAAGTTGTGAAAATCAAAGAACAAAACATGTGATGCATATGGATTTCAATCAAAATAACAATGAAGCTCAATGTATGCTTAAAGTATTTGAAAGTGTAAAACATACAAATATATTTGATTGAAATTATGGGTCAAATCACATGTAATTAAAAAGACAACTTGAAAATGATATACCAATCAAAGCTAAACAAGTTGTGAAACTTTAAAACAAAATACATGTGATTAGTAAAGTTGTTGAATCCAAAACATAAGATAGATTTGAAAGAGATTTTCTTATGATGAAAAACAACAACCAAAGATTCTACCAAGTATAGGAATCATGTTACATATGATTTCAAAGATGATTCCAAAACATGATCTACTTAGATATACCAATTTAAGTACTACTTGGTTTGAATCAAGGTGATGTATCCAAAACAATGAATCAATTCAAAACATAACCATGTTAAGGACACAACAAATCATAGTTTAGCATGCTAACAAAGATTTACCAATAATTAGAACAAAGCGTGAAAACATATGATTAGGAAAAGCAAGCTTACTTAGTGATTTAACTTCATTAATCCCAAGCTTTAGCTTTCCTAATGACCCTTAGTATCCCTTAGCTCATTCCCCTTTGTTTGGCCTCAAATCACCTCAAGAAGGGCCTTAGAGTTCCTCACTAATGGCTAGGGAATGAGCTTCTTTTTATATCAAAAAATGCCCAACGGCTAGTCTTCGGTCGACCCCCTACAGGGCTCGGTCGACCTGCCCTTCAACGGGCAAAAATATGACCGTTTGAAAAATAATGCCGTTGCCTCTTTCCCGGTCGACCTGCAGTGGGCGCGGTCGACCGTCCATGGGCTCGGTCGACCGACCACACTGCAGGTCGACCGGGTCCCCTGGACCAATTCCCCCAAAAATGCATATTTTAAAGTATTTTTCTTTGGGGACTTTTTGGGCCATTAAATCAAGCTTGAAATCATGTTTTAAATCATTCTAAGTGGTTTAAAAACATGAAACATAAAAAGCCTAAAAATGATTTGAAACTTTAAAATCAAAGGCTAGCTTGATTCTTAAAAACTCTTTTCAAAACTAAATGCATCCAAGTTTTAAAATCAAAACATGCATGAACCAAGATTTCTAAAAACAATGCATGTGAAAATCAAGATTTCAAGATTTCTAAATCAATGCTCATGTGAAAACTCAAATGATGATTTAAATGATAATGCATCCATCAAATTGCAAACACAAAATCCCTAACAATCTCCCCCTTTGCAATTTGATGGCAACTCACTCATCACTGAATTTTCACACTAAGTCTTCAGCTCCCCCTTAGCTGGACAAGTCTTGAAATCTCTTGGATGCTTCTTTGACTTAGCTTGGGCTCTTGTTCTTTTTCTTCATTCTTGATGCTTGGAGCTTGATCATTCTTCAAGCTTTCTTTTCTTCTTTAGCCAAGCAACTTCTTTAACTCCCAAGCTTAGTCTTCTATCAACTCTCCCCCTTTGACCATGCACTCTCTCTCTTTGGCAAGATATGCATCTTCTCCCCTTTTGGAAAATAATACAAAATCTCCCCTTAGATAAATTGGCTATATTCTCCCCTTTTGACATCTAGAATATTCTCCCCCTTTGACATTAAATTGCAAAGGTACCTACACACATGACATAAGGAAAATACCTTTTAGTAGCACCTGTTAACGAAAGAAATCGAAAATGAAATATATAACAGGTATCATGTATGGTAGTAGTCTAAGGGTATAAAGCCAATTCAATGGTGAATTTGATCAAAACTAATACTTCCTATGAAGGTTTATACTCCCCCTCAATCCATTCTCTCCTTTTGTCAAACTTTTGACAAAGATTTAACTTTTTGGTTCAAGAAGAAGATGGTTTTACCAATTGAGGGTAAACTTCAAGGAAAGGATTAGATTCATTTAACTATAGAGCTCAATATGATCAAATTACCAAGATTAAGAGCAAGGTCATGGAGAAAAGCAACCATGGATACCAATTGGAATAAAGAATACCAATTGAGATTAAAGGATATGACTATTATCTCAATCACTCTAAAATGGAGTTAAAAAGAATATAACTACTAGGATCAATCCAAATTAGAGCTATCCATGATGTTATGGGGTTTATTAAACATAGCATCAATCAATATACCTATGAAAAACATATGCTATGTAAATTTTGAAATCATTTCATCCAATCAAAAAATATGACTATCATGTGCACAAGATGAATGAAATGAAGTTCAAACATGAAGCCTACCTCAACCATTAACCAACCAAGATTATTAACACATAAAAATGGTGGTCATAAGATTTACCTATATGAGCATGAGAGGAGGCAAACATGAAGATTATGATGCTAATGAAATGTGACAAATATAAGATCAAGCATCATAAAAGAATATTCATCACTTTTAATGATATAACTAATGAGCATAGTGATGAACATTTTAAATTGCATGAAATGAAATGTCTTTAGGTGATACATGCAATTTGAAAATTAAAAAACCATATGAACTCAACATGAAGGAAATCCATCAAGAATAGATATGCCTATAAGATACAAAGAATGGATTTTGATGAGAGTCTCATATGATCATAAATATGATATTGAAAATGCACAAGCGATATTACTATGAAATTATGCATAAAACAATATCACAACCATCCATCTATAGCAAAGCGTATGAAGTACAAAGGATGGATTTGAGAGTTCTAGTATGGTATCCACAAATGGAACTTAAGAGCACAACCATACATGGAACTATATGACATTTGCATAGAGAGGATCAATTATAATCAAGATCTAACTCATACCATATCAATAAAGAATATAACTATTCATGCACAAGAAGGTATGAAGTTAGAACGATATCATGGATCGCATATAGATGAAAATGGATCTCATATAAGGTATACCTATGAAGAACAATGGTTTAATTCAAATTCATCTAAAATGATCCATTAATCTATCATGTAAAATTTCCACTCTTAGCAAATGTAGTATGCTTACAATGCAATGGAAAATGGATATGAGAATCATACCAAATGAACTTAGCACACAAAATCACATATGTACTTAAGAAGCTCAAATGATCATGAAACAAAAGATTTTACTATAAAGCATAAACAACATCAATTTGCACTAATGAAATGATATACAAGGTTAGGCAAAAACATGCAAGTCAATGACATCATACCCAACCATACAAAGTAAGACATAATAACAAAGTCAATTTGCATTTGAAGGAATGTAACTTTGTTGAGCAAAGATGCAAATTACTTGTAAAATGTATTTCCTTCTAAATGATATAAACATAAGCACAAGGAAATAAACTCATGGAAAATGCTTCAATAAATATAACTAATAAAGCTTTAAACATTTTCCAAAGATCTTTTAATTCACTTCAACATTCAAAATCCAACAATGAATCATTCATAAAATTATGATCAAGTGACTTTGAAAAACATGAAGTGAACTAATATCAAATCTCAATTTGTAATCAAGGATATAAATACAAATGCTCATACAAATTGATTACATATTTTCCATACCAAAGGATATAACTTGTAAGTTCATGGAAAATCTAAATTGATTTGAATCATTTGTTTTACAAAATAATCTAACTATGATATCCAAACAAATGATTTTCCAACATCAAATGATCATGAAAAATCTAGCTAAGAAAGCTTTTGTAATCACAATCAATTGATGATCATCAAATAGAAATGCACTACAATAGTAATAACTATATGAGAACAAAATGCAAATCTATATGAGGATATTGCAATCAAATGATTTTGAAAACTAAGGATATAACTAAGAAAGTTCATGTAGACAAAATCAAATGATCACAAAGAAACATTGCATTTTAAGAGATGTAACTATGTAGAAACAAAATGCAAATGTAACATGACCAACAATTAGATATGACAAAAAAAATAGGTTGGTCTAGTGAGGTTCAAGTCCTTAAGGTTAGTCCAAAAGTCTACCTTTGAAGATTCACTTAAGGTCTTGAAAAGGTTGTCCTTGAGGGTTCACTTTGAGGTCCCACCAACTCTTGGAGTTTTAACTCGAAAAAGTTTTAGAGTGGTGAGATTGAATCTTAGGGGAATTAGAGAGCTAGGAAAGAAAATTCCATTTTCAACCATAGTGGAAATCATTCTTAAAAGATATGCATTAAAACACAACTCTAGGGTTCAAATCTACATTTAAGCATATAAGGATCGACTCCGGGTGTTTAAGCCCTAAATGGAGTAACCTTGCTCTGATACCACTTGAAAGTCCTTGTGGGAGTCCAAGATCCTAACCCTAGAGGGGGGGTGAATAGGGTGAGCTACACTTAATGACTAATTATGACCAATTTTAACTTAATTAAAACAAACTAGTCACTTGTGATGATTAACATACATAATGCGGAAGCTAAACAACATAATCACCACATAGCACACACCATAACACAATGATTTATAGTGGTTCGGCCTCAATGCCTACATCCACTACCGGCTTGTGTTCCTCACACCCCACCGGATTTCCACTATGTATGCTTTTCAATAGGCTAAGCAATAACCTTTACAACTATGCTTTTCTAGGCTAAGCAATAACCTCTTACAATATGCTTTTCAAGGCTAAGCAATAACCTCTTCAACCACAAGGTTGGTTATCTCTCTAAGTAGTGTCTATAATACACTTGATGGAGATTACAATTTTGGCTCATATAAATTGCCTCTAAATAGGCGGATATGAAAGTGAAAATCTAACTCACACAAACACTATATGAATGCAAAGATGAATGCTCAAAGTGTATGCATGATGTCCTCAATCAATTTGAAAATAAAAGCTCATAAATGTATGCCAAAGGCTTTTGAAAGTTTTAGCTCAAAACATTTATGATTGAGGAAATGCTAATCACATGTTAAAAGTAACTTGTAAAAGACATACCTATGTATTCTAAACAAGTTGTGAAAATCAAAGAACAAAACATGTGATGCATATGGATTTCAATCAAAATAACAATGAAGCTCAATGTATGCTTAAAGTATTTGAAAGTGTAAAACATACAAATATATTTGATTGAAATTATGGGTCAAATCACATGTAATTAAAAAGACAACTTGAAAATGATATACCAATCAAAGCTAAACAAGTTGTGAAACTTTAAAACAAAATACATGTGATTAGTAAAGTTGTTGAATCCAAAACATAAGATAGATTTGAAAGAGATTTTCTTATGATGAAAAAACAACAACCAAAGATTCTACCAAGTATAGGAATCATGTTACATATGATTTCAAAGATGATTCCAAAACATGATCTACTTAGATATACCAATTTAAGTACTACTTGGTTTGAATCAAGGTGATGTATCCAAAACAATGAATCAATTCAAAACATAACCATGTTAAGGACACAACAAATCATAGTTTAGCATGCTAACAAAGATTTACCAATAATTAGAACAAAGCGTGAAAACATATGATTAGGAAAAGCAAGCTTACTTAGTGATTTAACTTCATTAATCCCAAGCTTTAGCTTTCCTAATGACCCTTAGTATCCCTTAGCTCATTCCCCTTTGTTTGGCCTCAAATCACCTCAAGAAGGGCCTTAGAGTTCCTCACTAATGGCTAGGGAATGAGCTTCTTTTTATATCAAAAAATGCCCAACGGCTAGTCTTCGGTCGACCCCCTACAGGGCTCGGTCGACCTGCCCTTCAACGGGCAAAAATATGACCGTTTGAAAAATAATGCCGTTGCCTCTTTCCCGGTCGACCTGCAGTGGGCGCGGTCGACCGTCCATGGGCTCGGTCGACCGACCACACTGCAGGTCGACCGGGTCCCCTGGACCAATTCCCCCAAAAATGCATATTTTAAAGTATTTTTCTTTGGGGACTTTTTGGGCCATTAAATCAAGCTTGAAATCATGTTTTAAATCATTCTAAGTTGTTTAAAAACATGAAACATAAAAAGCCTAAAAATGATTTGAAACTTTAAAATCAAAGGCTAGCTTGATTCTTAAAAACTCTTTTCAAAACTAAATGCATCCAAGTTTTAAAATCAAAACATGCATGAACCAAGATTTCTAAAAACAATGCATGTGAAAATCAAGATTTCAAGATTTCTAAATCAATGCTCATGTGAAAACTCAAATGATGATTTAAATGATAATGCATCCATCAAATTGCAAACACAAAATCCCTAACACCAAGTTCAACTGAAACACCGTGCAAGGGAAGAGAGGGAGGATGTTGATGAAGAGAGGGTGATTTCGTCATTTCACCTGAGGCTATTTTGGTAATTAAAAAAAATTTTGTGGGCGTGTACAGCAATACATATGGGTGCGTTTAGAATCTCCCTTGTACATAACATCAAGCACATTCCTGATGAAGAACCTTGAAGTCGGCCCTTATCCATCCCAAAGCAATCAGATCTCTATGTTAACAGTTCTGCTACCGGATCATATTTCCAGCATGTGGAACTTGCCACCTGCGGTGCTGCCCCTCCAGTAGTAAGATTTCACTCTACTAGAAGGGAGGATTGGCTGGTTTCATTGCCTCGATGTCATCTTACTCTTGTTGGAAACTTGTGGGATATTGATGATAATCCTGAGCTGGGATTTACTGCATCATATGTACACATTTATGCAGCTATTTGCACTTTCTTATCTCGATTGCCAGGGCATATTTTGAAGATCTCCTTTGCAGTTGATGTAGGGATCACCTCTATCCTTAACAATCAGGTTGATTTTGATTGGAGGCATCGGTTTGAGACTGTTCCATTGGTAAATGAGATTGGTCGGTTTAATTTAGTTAACTTTTTGACTTTATCCTCTCATCATCAAGAGCTTAGTAGGACGATAAAGAGATTTAGCCTTATGCCATCTATGTCGATGTAGGTGCAGAAAATAACGGCCCACAATAACTGGGGAGCCTTAGAGGACTTATCCAAAGTGGTGATGACTGGGTACCATCCGAAAGCCTGAAAGAGAAGAGCAAATAGTCAGAGGACCCTGGCCTGGGCGGCGCAAGGCTCTCCGATGCCAAAGTCAGTGAGTGAACTGGAACAATGAAAGGAGAGGAAGAAGAGAGGCAGAGTAACGGCTCTGTGGGTTGAATTGTGCGTACCTTGCTTGTGGTATGAAGCTCTATTTATAGAGGCTTGGGTCGTATCTTTGGAGGATATCTTGGTGTGGGTCCCATGATTCGACTGGAAAGTCATGATCAGCCCACAAAGTAATTAATGCGGTCCAATCCAGCCCACTCTACATTTAATGCCAGTCGGATCAGCCCACATTGCATTAAATGCGCGTCTTGTTGGGCCAGATCGTGTTGGGCGCCTTTGGCGGTAGGAGTACCATCGGATCTGCCCTCGGGCCTCGCCCTGATGTGGCCTCAGCCGCTGGATGCCGCCCTGTCAGTGATCTGGCGAAGATTGTGAACGGCTGGATGTCGCATCTGTCTCACTAGCTCGCGCCCTTATTCCTCCACGTGCCTGATGACGTGGGGGATGAGGGGCGCAAGTGGAGGTTTTTTCTTGCTTCGGCTTTCGTCCCGGCTCCTTCAGCCGAGGTGAAGCTCTCAGCCGAGATGGGCACATGGGGTAGCCGAGCTCGGCGCTAGCGGCCCGGAGCTGCTTGACTTCGGCCGGACCCCCTGTCTTGGTAGCCGGGGTGAATCTGGTGCCACGTGGGCGGCACGCGGATGGCACGTGAGAATGCTTAGTCTCATCTGATGGCTGTGATTAGCGTAATCCTGTAGTTCTGGAAATCTCCCCACACAATTGCCCCCTAGCTTTTGACCTCTTAAGCGTCCTAGCCTTTAGTGGTCGAAAGCTAGAAAAATCCGTCTGGGGATGCGGCGATCATTGCCTGGTGTCGTTTCAACTTTTCTGAAGCAATAAATGCTCTGCCCTGTCCGTCCTGGGAAGCGAGTCGACGGCTACACGCGTAGCCTCTTCACTGATTGCGTTGTCTTATTGATGGAATGGGCGCGGATCGCGAAATCCGTCCTTTCGAATTTCGAAAATAGCGCGCGCTGAGGGTTCCCTTTCCATAAATAGGGTCGTCTTCTTCCTTTCTTGTTTCTGATTTCCTTTTGCCTTTGCCTTCACCTTTGATTTCTGCTCTGCTGCTCGAGATCTCTCTAGCGAGGACGACCGTAGGACGTGCCCGGATCTGTTCTTGAGTCGCCCCTTTGTCTCTGTAAGTTGCTTCATGCCTCTGTCTAGTTTTTTTCTTGGGGTTTCGCGACTTCTAGGGTTTAACTTCACTGTTACCCTTCTTAGACATGGGCACCCCTAGGTTTGATTTAGATACTGAAGAGGGCATAGCCAGATTTAGGGCCGCTTTCAATATTCCGGAGGGAATCCTCCTCAAGCCGGCGGACTCCGTCGATTATGCCACGATGCGCTGGTCCTGCGGCTGGATGTCGTTCCCTCTGATCTCCGTGATCGAGGGCGGGGTCAGATTTCCTCTGCACCCCTTGCTTAGGGCCTGCCTCAGTACCTGGTCCATTACCCCGTGCCAGCTGATGCCCAATGGCTATAAGGTCATCATGGGCACGGCGAAGCTGAATGAAATCTTGGGGACCAACCTGGGTGTCCATGATATCGAGGACACCTACGATATCTGCAAGGCTGGGGAAGGGAAATACTATCTCCGGGTGAAGCCGCAGTGAAGAGGCTTCGTCCTGGCCTTGGAAGATTCGAGTAAGAATGCCGAGGAAACTTTCTTCTGTGTGTCGGGTGACTGGGAGTTCGGCGCTGGCGAGAGCAGGAGGCTGATGGTCCCTCGCCGCCCCGGGACTATCCCAAGTAAACACCGCTTCTTTTCTCTTACTCGCTTTGCTTGCTCTCGATGATGCCGAGCTGACGCTCTTATTGTCTGTTTCTGTTGTGCAGAGGCAGGCGCGAGGCGACGCCGAGCTGCGAGTGAGGGCTGGAGGAGGAACGCCGATGACATCAATAGGGTAGAAAGATACAAGGGGCACGAGACCAGGTCGGCTTGGAAGCTGCTCGGATATACGCCGAGGTACCGTGGTCACTACAGGAGAACCGGAGTAGCCGAGGAGGACGAGGCGCACCCTGATCATCCTACCGTCTCCGTTACCGTGCCTGCCGGGATCCCTTTGACCGATCCTGCTGCGAGCCGAGCTGCGTCTGGCGCCGAGGCGTCCACCTCTAGTTCGGAGTTACCGAACTTGATGCAGATAGTGGACGCTTACTCGTCCGATCGGGAAGAAGGTATGGAGGGAAGCTCAAGGGCGCCGGTTGTTAAGGATCTGGCGGCCAAGTTCAGGCGGGGGTCTTCCTCCTCTGCGACGCCATCGTCTGCCAGTACCCGCGCAGCTTCGGGCTCGGGGGGTGCTGGCGCCACTTCTGCTCCTGCTCTTGCTCCGAGCGAGGGAGTGCGACGACGCTCGCCGGAGCGCCCGAGGGAGGGGTCCCCGCCCAGGAAGAAGTCCAAGGCGGGGGAGAAGGACTCGGGGGCTGAACAGCCTCCGAAGGGTAAAACTCCTGCGCGGGCCCCCGGAGTCAACGCTCCAGCTGAGAAGAATGCGCCGGCCAGCAAGTCGACCGGCGGGGCGACCCGCGAGCTCACCATCTCGGTAGGGCAAGGGTCTGGATCGGCTTCCGGACCTCGAACTGCCCCAGCGCCATGGAGACCGAGGATGGAGACGCAACCCGGTAAGCCTCTGAACGTCGAGGACCGGTTGATGGGGAACGCCGACGTCATCGGAGCTCTCGCCAAGGTCTGCGCTCTGCCGCGAGACATGGAGACGCACGAGAGGTTCGACAACGAAAGCCTGATGGTCTCGGCGATCCAGGCTAACCTTCTGGTAAGTGTTTTCAGCGCTCTTCTTCAAGTAGTTTGGCTCGACTGCTCCTGCTTGATTCACTTTTCCCTTTTGCAGAACGTGCAAAGGCTCCTGACCGTGGTGGGGAGGAGTGACAGGAACGCCGCGAGGGTCACTCAGCTGGAGTCTAAGAGGGAGAAGCTGAAGAAGGAGCTAGAAGAGCTGAGGAAGGGAACGGAGGGGCTGAAGAAGGCTACCGCTGAAGAGACCGCTCGGCTGGCGTCGGCTCTGGCTGATGCTGCCGAACTCACGTCGAGAGCTAATCATCTGAAAGGCGAGGTCTGGGCGAAGAACAAGAGGACCGCCGAGCTGGAGTCGGAGCTGGCCAGATCAAGGTCTGAATCGGCGGCCGAGGGGACGAGGTTGCGCGGGGAAGTGCTGGCCGGGCGCGCTGAAAGAGAGAGGTTGAAGACGGCGAATGCCGAGCTGGAAAAGGAGAAGGCCTCTCTTCGGTCCGAGGCCCAATCCGCTTTCCAGAACGGGGTGGACCATGCCACGGAGCTATATGAGAAGCAGGTGGAGGAGATCACCTCCATTCTGTTCGAGGAAGGATGCCTGGCCGCACTGAGGCGTGCGGGGGTTCCTGAAGACCACCCTGTCTACCGGGACTTGCCGAAGTATTCGGACCCGGCTCCTGAGCCGAGCCCCGCTCCTGCAGCTGAAAGCGCCCCAGTCGAGGCTCCTGCAGTCGTTCCCGCTTCAGATGCTACTCCAGTTGTCCCGGCCCCGAGCGATGCCCCGGTCGCCAGCGATGCTTCAGCCGCGCTTCAAGGCGAGGTCTCTTCTGCCCCTGCTTCGGGTGAGGTACCGGTCAAAGCCTCTTCTGCCGGCGACGCTCCAAGCAAGGTCACGGTCGCGGCCGATGCTGCTGGTCCATCAATTACGGTGATCGACTTGGTGGAGTCGCCGAAGCCACAGTAGCCTTGCTTCTTTTACTTCTCTTTGCCTTTTATATGTAATGTTTTTTCAGCCCTGTAATACTCTTTGCTATTAATGAAAAACAGGCTTCTTTACTTGTGCATTTTTCTCTCTGCATTTTTCTCTCTTTCACTTCTGGATGCGCTATTGAATGGTATTGAATGCCTTTAATGTGACGCGCGACCCTCGAGTTAGAGAGAGTCGAATAGTCCTCATAGCTGTTTGTGCCGATTCTCCGTATTCTGGAGACCATAAATAGCAGTAAGCATGGTGATACGGCCGATGAGGGAAACGGGCGGACGTCTCCACGTGGCGCCATAGGAATCGCTGGTCAACAGACAGAAAGACGTGCGTCCCATGTAACGCGTGGGAGACTTCGCCCCATAACTTCCTTCGGAGACTGAGCCCTTCTTCTTCCTATAAGTAGAGGTGGTTGGCTCGCCATGGGAGAAGAAAAGAAAAGGAATTAGGATAGTTTAATTCACATAGACGTAGGAGCCATGTCCAGTGGACGTTTAGAAGCATTCGATCCGGGGGGAACCCCTGCGCCTGTGGACGGCTTTCTCCAAGGGGGGAAGCCCGTCGTGGTCTGCGCGTTCTCTGAAGGAATTCCCCGTGGACCACGCGTTCTCTGAACGCGGGTTCATGGCCAACCGTCCCTGGTCCGGTTGCAGGGGAGTCTTCTGCAACTGTGGGATGGTGGCGCCCTCTGCGTCTGGCGGTCCTGCAGGGTCTTGCATGGCATCGAGCTCCCTGCGAGCCCCCTGCGGCATATCAGGATCGCCGAGCTAAGGGTGGGACTGAGGCCCCGCTGGACCTGGGGGTTCTTCAAACTTTGGTCTTACCGACCGGAGGGTGTTGAAGAGCTCAGCGAGGTCCAGGGCCTCCGAACTGGAGGGGCTCTGCAGCGCTTTGGTCTGACCAACCAAAGTATATTGTAGAGCTCGCTGAAATTCAGGATCCCTCAGAACCTCCAGGCAACGAACCGGCGTCTTCGAGCCTGCAGCCTGAAGAGTCGGTGAAGATCAGAGTCTCCCAGCTTTCACTTTATTTTCTGTTTTTAGAGGACTGCGAGCCTCCTTTCTGTACTTTGTTTTCTTTTCTGTAACCTTTGTAATGAAGCAGTTTACAATGAATAAAAAGGAAGAGCTTTGTGAACTCGAGGCCTTTTCCAGGGCAGTGGACCCTTGAGTGGGGTAAAACCCGGACTTTAGGAAACGACTGAGTGTTCGAACTCGAGGCCTTTTTTCGGGGCGGTGGACCCTTGAGTGGGGTAAAACCCGGACTTTAGGAAATGACCGAGTGTTCGAACTCGAGGCCTTTTCCAGGGCGGTGGACCCTTGAGTGGGGTAAAACCCGGACTTTAGGAAACGACCGAGTGTTCGAACTCGAGGCCTTTTCCAGGGCGGTGGACCCTTGAGTGGGGTAAAACCCGGACTTTAGGAAACGACCGAGTGTTCGAACTCGAGGCCATTTCCAGGGTGGTGGACCCTTGAGTGGGGTAAAACCCGGACTTTAGGAAACGACCGAGTGTTCGAACTCGAGGCCTTTTCCAGGGCGGTGGACCCTTGAGTGGGGTAAAACCCGGACTTTAGGAAACGACCGAGTGTTCGAACTCGAGGCCTTTTCCAGGGCGGTAGACCCAGAGCTGCTGGAGTCAGTCAAAGAGAGATGACAGATTGATGACAGGGCGAAGGCTGCTTTCATTGATTCTGAGATTCATTACATCTTTAGAAATAGAATTTCTTTAAGTGGGATGCATTCCACGGTCTCGGCAGTGGCTTGCCCTCTAAGTCTTCGAGCTTGTAGGCTGATTTTCCTGCCAGTGAGACTACCCTGAACGGGCCATGCCAATTCGGGGCCAGCTTCCCTTCGTTTGGTTCTTTGTCAGCCGGCAGGGTCTTCTTTAGAACCAGCTCTCCCACGGAGAATCTTCTTTCTCTGACATTTTGATTGTATGCCCTGGCTAACCGCTGTTGATAGTCGGTCAGTCGCAGGGCTGCCGCTTCTCGGCGCTCGTCTGCCAGCTCCAGCTCCATTGCCAGGTTCGTCTCATTTCGGCCTTGGTCGACCAGCTCTGTCCTCAGGGTGGGAAGGTCGATTTCTAAAGGAATGACCGCCTCCATCCCGTAGGCCAGAGAGAAAGGTGTCGCCGAGGTGGACCTCCTTGGAGTTGTTCTGTATGCCCATAGCACGCTCGGAAGCTCTTCTGTCCATCTTCCCTTTGCCTTGTCCAGTCGCTTCTTCAGGCCGTCCAGGATCACTTTGTTAGAGATTTCTACCTGGCCATTACTCTGCGGATATGCGGGAGTGGAGTAATGGTTTCTGATACTGTGTTCTTGGCAGAAGTCTCTGAAGGACTTGGAGTCGAACTGAGTCCCGTTGTCCGAAATCAGGGTCCTGGGGATGCCGAACCTCGTTAGGATGTTTTTCCAAACGAAGTTCCTGGAGTCCCTGTCCGTGATTGAGGACAACGGTTCAGCTTCTATCCATTTTGTGAAATAGTCTGTAGCGACTATCAGCCATCTCTTGTTCCCTGGAGCTCGGTGAAGAGGTCCCACAATGTCCAGGCCCCATTGAGCGAAGGGCCATGGACTAGAGAGGGGGCTCAGATCTTGCGCTGGCTGGTGGAGAGAGTGGGAGAACTTCTGGCACTTCTCGCATTTCCTGGCGTACACCTGCGCGTCTTTCTGCATGTAGGGCCACCAGTAACCCTGGCTTATTGCTCTGTAGGCCAGTGATCGACCTCCTATGTGACTGCCGCAGATTCCTTCGTGGATCTCATACAGGAAGTCGTCCACCCTGCTCGGGTGGACGCATTGGAGGTATGGACCTGTGAAGTATTTCCTGTAGAGTTTGCCTTCGGGAGAGAGCCAGAATCGAGCTGC
Source organism: Litsea cubeba (assembly GCA_012931725.1). Lineage (NCBI taxonomy): Eukaryota > Viridiplantae > Streptophyta > Magnoliopsida > Laurales > Lauraceae > Litsea > Litsea cubeba. The sequence continues at coordinate 108,045,841 of CM022944.1, forward strand.
CTTGAGTCTGATCCGGTGGGCTTCAGTCTTGTCCTCAGGGAGTTGGTCGTCCTTCAAGTAGGCGACGATTGGATCCATCCAGCTTGGGCCGAGGTCAGCACAGAGGACAAGCCGAGATGAATGGAGTTCTAAGCTTGACCTTGATATTGACCCAACCTCGACGGTCCTTTTCTTCCCTGCTTCGACGGCAGAGGCCAGGTTTGCAAGCGCATCTACGTGCGTGTTGGTATCTCGGGATATTTGCCTGACCTCGGCTTTCTGGAAATGAGACAGCAGTTTTTTCGCAAGGCTAAGTAAGCCGCCATCCTGTCGTCCCTGGCCTGGTAATCTCCAGCGAGCTGGCTAGTTATCAGTTGAGAATCGCTGAAGATCACCAGGTGCTGGGCTCCAAGGATTTGGGCGCTGTTCAACCCTGCTATTAGTGCTTCATACTCTGCCTCATTATTTGTTGCTTTGAAGTCCAGGGTGAAAGCCTGCTCTATGACCAGACCCTCTGGCGATTGGAGGACTATGCCGGCGCCAGCTCTCTTGGAGGTGGACGATCCGTCAACAAAGATCTTCCATGCCTGGGCGGGAGACTGCTCGACCTCGGTCACTTCTGGCTCGTGCCCTGTGCCCCCCAGTGCCGTTCCGAGCTGGGTCGGAGCCGGGTTGGGCGAGACGAATTCGACGATGAAGTCTGCCAGAATCTGGGCTTTAATCGCAGTTCGGGGACGGTACTGTATATCATACTGCCCCGGTTCAACTGCCCACTTTGATATTCGCCCTAAAAAGTCAGCCTTTTTGAATATTGAACGGAGTGGATGCTCCGTGATTACCACAATGGTGTGGGATTGGAAATAATGGGAGAGCTTGCGGGAGGCACTGACGAGAGCCAACGCAAGCTTTTCCAATAGAAGGTACCTGGTCTCGGCATCGAGCAGGGTCTTGCTCGTATAATAAATGGGTTTTTGAACTCCCTCGTCCTCCCTGATGAGGACGGAGCTCACTGCGTGATCCGAGACCGCGAGATACAAATACAATACCTCCCCCGGAGTTGGGGTGGAGAGTAAGGGTGGTGACATCAAATAGGTTTTGAGCGCGGCCAATGCCTGGTCACACTCAGGAGTCCACTGGAATTTTAAATTTTTCTTTAGAAGCTGAAAGAAAGGCCTGCACTTATCTGATGACCGGCTGATGAAGCGATTGAGTGCTGCAGCCATTCCCGTGAGCTTCTGGACTTCTTTCGTGGTAGAGGGGCTCAGAATGCCCTGGATCGCGGTGATCTGGTCTGGATTGGCCTCTATCCCTCTCCGCGTTACCAAGCTGCCGAGGAACTTACCAGAGGCTACGCCGAAGGCGCACTTGGAAGCATTTAGCTTGAGCTTGTACGCACGAAGGATGTCGAAGACTTGGCCAAGATCCGCCAGGTGGTCGCTGGAGTGCACTGATTTGACGACCATGTCGTCGATGTACACCTCTACCGTTCGGCCGAGCTGAGCCTGGAACATCTTTGTCACGAGACGCTGATAGGTCACCCCCGCGTTCTTTAGCCCGAAGGGCATCACCTTGTAGCAGTAAGTGCCGCGGGGGGTTATGAATGACGTTTTCTCCTCGTCAGGCTCGTGAAGTGGAATCTGGTGGTAGCCTCTGTAGGCGTCGAGGAAGCTCATTCGGTCGTGACCAGCGGTGGCGTCGATCAGTTGGTCAATCTTTGGAAGGGGGAAACTATCTTTAGGGCAGGCCCTGTTCAAATCTGTGAAGTCCACGCACACCCTCCATTTACCAGTTTTCTTTTTTACCACCACCGTGTTGGCCGCCAGACCGGGTACTGGACTTCCCGGATGGCTCCTGCCTTCAGCAGGTTGTCGACCTCTTCGACGACCGCGTCTGTCTGCTGCAGCCCTGTCCTTCGGGCCCTCTGCACTACTGGTTTGTGGCTGGGGTCCACATTTAGCTTGTGGCACATGACCTCGGGGTCGACCCCAGGCATTTCGCTCGGGCTCCAAGCAAAGACATCGACGTTCTGCATCAGGAACCTTGAGAGCTCGGCTCTCTCTCCGTCTGGCAGCTGGGTGCCGATCAGGAAGAACCTATCTGGGTCTGCCGAATTCAGCCTGACCTCTGCCAAGTCTTCAATGCTTTTCTTCTCGGGGTCTCGGCCGATTTCATCTAGGCCTTTCTCGAATTCGGCGAGGTTGACGCGCTCTGGCTCTTTCACTGCTGGGACCGCGGCCAGCATGCACTGCCTGGCCTGCTGCTGATCTCCCTCCACTGTGACCACTTCCATTTTGCCCTCCTTGTTCTCGAGGACGAACTTCAGCTTTTGGTGGAGGGAAGAAGGGACTGCTTCCAGCTTGTGGAGCCACGTTCTGCCCAAAATGACGTTGTAGGTTGTCCACGACCAGGAAGTCGGCCAACACTGAAGCTCCGCCGACTAGGGTTTCCAGGGTAATTCCTACCCTTGGGATAGACTGGCGTGGCGGACAACCCTAGCAAGGGTGCACGGACCTCCGTGAGGTCTGCTTCCGAGAGGTTCATTTTCTTGAAGCACTCGTAGTAGAGGACCTCGGAAGAGCTGCCGGAGTCGACGAGGATCCTCTTCACGGTGAAGTCTCTTAGCTTCATTGTGAGGAGCAGGGGGTCGTTGTGAGGGAGCTGGATTCCCTCTAGATCTTTATCTGAGAACGAGATAGCGGGTCGGTCGCGGCGAGCTTTCTTGGATGCCGGTGCGAGTTCGGCTTTCATCACCTCCTTCCCATGCGACGCTCGCCTGGCCTCGGCGCGGGCCTGCGAGCCTCCACGAGACGAGGGAGAGGGGACTGAGGACGCCAGATGGATCACGTTAATGATCTTCTCGGAATCCTCGCTATCTGGCTCCCGAGCCGCGCTCTGGTGAACTCGGCCCTCGCTGCCGCCGGCATCTTCTGCCTTGACGAACTCTGGAATGTGGCCTTCGCTGGCTAGCTTCTCCAGGTACCACTTCAGAGACTTGCAGTCCTCGGTCTTGTGCCCGTTACCTTTGTGGTAGGAGCAGTAGAGCTTGCTTCGGCTGCCGGAGGTGGGCTCATTCCTCAAGGGCGGAGGCCACTTGAAGAACGGCTTGGTCTTTATCTTGCTCAGGATACGGTATATCGGCTCCTTGAAGACGACGTTGACGCTCTGACCGGCGCTGGTGGGAGGTCTGGGCCTCCAGGTGCCCCCAGATCGGGACGACGCAGGCTTCGCAGAACCGACGGCCCAGGCCTGCTTGGGCTCCTGCTTCTGAAAGGACCTCCCGCCTCTCTGCCGAGGCTGGCTGCTCTCGTGCTCGGGCTCCGGTCTTTCGTCCTCTTCCCGGGCCTGGATTTCATCTTCCTCCCGGGCGACAAAGCGCTTTATCCGGGACATTAGCGCTGTCATGGACTCTAGGGGGTCTCCGACCAAGTCCTTCCGGAGGTCGTGGCCGGGGATCAGGGCACGCTGGAAGGCGAAGATTGCTATCTCTTCCCTAGTGCCCTCGATCTGGCTGTAAACCGCCCAGAATCGTCGGGCGAACTTGGCGAGGCTCTCGCCCTGCTTCATCCTCAGGGCGAGAAGGTCCCCCTCTTTCTTGGGGACGGCGCTGTAAGCTTGGAACTTCTTTAGAAAGGAGAGTTGGAGCTCCTTCCAACTCGAAATCGACTTCTCTGGGAGGGCGCAGAACCACTTCAGAGGGAGGTCGCCCAAACTGGAGGAGAAGATCTTGCAGTTGAGGTGGCCCTCGTTTCCCCAGATGGACATCTTCTGGGAGAAGTGACAGAGGTGAGCGGATGGATCGGACAGTCCGTCGTAGGGGACGAACCGCGGGACAGAGAACCTTTTGGGCAAGGGGGTGCGCTCGATGTCCCTCGTGAAGGGCGAGGCCCCTAGATCGGTGTGGCCATAGATCTGCTTCTGGTCCCGCACGTCCAGGTTGCGCTGAAGAGCCAACCTGACGCGTTTGTCAAATCGCTCCTGCTCGTCGTCCTTCTCCGGAGTCTGCGCTCTTGGCTTTCGCTTGGAGTGGTTCGGGCTGTGATGGCTATGGGTTCGGCCATCGCGGCTATGATGACTTCGGCTGTTGCTTGAGCCTTCATCATGGATCTGGCTTCGCTTGTGGTCCAGATGGTTCTTCAAATCCTCACGAGGAGGCTGGGCTGCCCTGCTCGGGGCGTCCCTCTTCTTTCCCTGAGGATCAGAGACCTGCCTCAACGAGGCAGTTTGCGCTGCTCTCAATTGCTGCTGGAGCTCGCAGGATTAACCGCTCCTGCTTCTGGAGGAGAGCATTTTGAGCTGCGACATCTCCTCCAGCGGCAGGAGGTTGAACTCGACGCGTTTCTTCTGCGGCAACGGCTTTATCTTTGCGAGGACGCTCATGCCGACGCTCGTCGCGTCGGGGTGGCATAACTTCGTCTGCTGAGAACGAGGCCTCGAGTCCTTCTTGGAGGGGGACCTCGACGTAGAGCTGCGAGCCTAAGCGGCCCTCGCCTGCAGATGTGCCATGCACCGTTCGGGAACGCCCTTGAGGAGGGACGTCTGTAGATGGTGCTGGCTGCTCGAGCGCTGCTCTCGAGGATTCTCCGCCTTTCCTAGCTTTCGGAGGCATGATTTCTGGGAGATTGAGGTTGAGAAGGTTGGGAAGGTTGGGATATTACTTTCCCACAGACGGCGCCAATTGTAGGTGCAGAAAATAACGACCCACAATAACTGGGGAGCCTTAGAGGACTTATCCAAAGTGGTGATGACTGGTACCGTCCGAAAGCCTGAAAGAGAAGAGCAAACAGTCAGAGGACCCTGGCCTGGGCGGCGCAAGGCTCTCCGATGCCAAAGTCAGTGAGTGAACTGGAACAATGGAAGGAGAGGAAGAAGAGAGGCAGAGTAACGGCTCTGTGGGTTGAATTGTGCGTACCTTGCTTGTGGTATGAAGCTCTATTTATAGAGGCTTGGGTCGTATCTTTGGAGGATATCTTGGTGTGGGTCCCATGATTCGACTGGGAAGTCATGATCAGCCCACAAAGTAATTAATGCGGTCCAATCCAGCCCACTCTACATTTAATGCCAGTCGGATCAGCCCACATTGCATTAAATACGCGTCTTGTTGGGCCAGATCGTGTTGGGCGCCTTTGGCGGTAGGAGTACCATCGGATCTGCCCTCGGGCCTCGCCCTGATGTGGCCTCAGCCGCTGGATGCCGCCCTGTCAGTGATCTGGCGAAGATTGTGAACGGCTGGATGTCGCATCTGTCTCACTAGCTCGCGCCCTTATTCCTCCACGTGCCTGATGACGTGGGGGATGAGGGGCGCAAGTGGAGGTTTTTTCTTGCTTCGGCTTTCGTCCCGGCTCCTTCAGCCGAGGTGAAGCTCTCAGCCGAGATGGGCACATGGGGTAGCCGAGCTCGGCGCTAGCGGCCCGGAGCTGCTTGACTTCGGCCGGACCCCCTGTCTTGGTAGCCGGGGTGAATCTGGTGCCACGTGGGCGGCACGCGGATGGCACGTGAGAATGCTTAGTCTCATCTGATGGCTGTGATTAGCGTAATCCTGTAGTTCTGGAAATCTCCCCACACAGTCGACATCGTTGGATTTAGAAACAATAGCTTAGATGTGATTTTGGTTAGCTGCCTTTCTTTTAGAAGGCTAGCAAATTTTGCTTGGTACCTGGGCTGTGGGTTTTTTTGTATATGGGGTATGCCTTATTTGAGAGGTTTTAATCTCTCTTTTGTAATTTATTTGGGTTTTATTGAAAAGAAAAGCACTTATCTTTCAAAAAAAAAAAAAAATCTGTGTGTTCGCCCAGACCTTGTTTAACCATTTTTGGTAGGAGTGGAAGAATCTGACCCAAGCCGCTAATCTGGCCTGCATTTGACTTGCAATAAGTATGGGGTCAAGAAAACATGACCCGCATTTAAGTGAGCACGGTGTTGACCTGCATAACCAACACAACTCATTTAATTGGGTTGGGTCATCGTCGACCATATCTAAATCCATTTAAACAGTTTGAAAGCTTATTGTTTTGGTATTTACTATTTAGAATAGGTTATTTTATTTGGAATGAGCCACGCTTATGTTGGGCTTTTGTTGGTTTGAAATGGATTGGGTAGGTTGGATCAGGTTGGGTTGAGTTAAATCGGTTTACTTGCATTGGATGCAGGATAAGTGGGTCAGACCAGGTTGATTCTCATTGGGTGTGGAGTGTGGTTACCTGAACTATTTTCAATGTGGGCCAGATATGGATTGAGCTTCATCCCATAGACACCCTTGGTTTACTGGCCCATTTTTACCCGACCCAACCCGTTTGCCCATTAGAGCTCTTGGGCATGTCCAATGATGGGATGAGGGACAGAAAGATTCAAAGCAACTCTTACAGCTATGTTTTTGGTAGGAGTTGCAGCAGTATCTCCTCTAAGATACGATTGGAACACGTTCGTTTTAAACAAGTGAGATTGATGAATGGAAAGAGAGCATTGAAAAATACTAAATTCCCCCAAGTGCCTAGTGATACAAGTAGAATGAATTAATCAACTGAACTTGGCATTTGACAAAGGCCAAAGTCCCAGATCAAGTAAACTCTCACATGGATCTCATTCATTCATTCACATAATATAATGCTGAAGACACTTTCCAAAGTAGGTAGGAGGTACATATGCTATGATAGCTTCTGGGATCTGTCTGGTCCCATATACTAGTAATTTGTAATCATTATCAGCAATGTCCAAGTCTTAAAGCATGGCTGATATATCGGTTCTTGACTGACATTTTTTCATTTTTTTTTTTTACTTTATTTCAGGTTTTTTCTCTAAATATATTTTTTTAAGAAATAGTTAGAAAATGATAATTTTGTGAGTCCATAGAAGGTGGAGAGAGCTAAGTTTCAGTGTAGTTTTGGTTTTGGGCTAAACCCATAAAAATCAGTATTGGTGATGGTCACAAATCCTATACATACCAGGCAGTTTGATTCGATTTAGGCTGTTATGAAAATGATGGGCATTCAATTAGTTCGAAATGTAGCAATTGGGGATTTGATTTAAGGAACCACCCCTTGTCCCTTAGATGGGTACTTAGGTAGGTAGGGTACATCACTCCTTTTCTATTGAGGGTATGGTCACCTAAAGCACAGTAAGAGCAAGGTCATCCCATCATTGTTCCCAATCCCAGTATCATAAACAAAGGCTCCCATTAGCTCTCTATGTTCCCTCAGTACCCCTTCCTTTCTTCCTTTGCAATTTACTTAATTGGAAAGAACACATGATTCAGGGTCAAGTTAAAGGCAGCCAGAAAACCATACCCAACTTTCCAATTGTACACGCATAAATAAATGGAGTTTGTGCAGAATGCACATACAAACACACCCCCACACACCCGCCAAGGTGCCAAGCTAAATCCATGGGTGAAACATGTCAAACCAATAGCAGGGATCAGAGGGATCCCAGCATTTCTCTCCGAGTGAAACGCGGGTCTCTCTGCTGCTGCAGCTGCCGGCTAAGCATCTCTTCATCGTCATCATCGGAGGGCGAGGGAGTGGAGGACAGGCCCATTTCAAGCCTAGCTAGCCCACGCCATGGTCCAAGAACGACTCGATCAGATAGCCAGAGGGAGAAGAAAGAAGAGGGTGGCAAGATTCAATGATCGTAGATGTAAATGCATTGTGATGATAGCCATGGACAGGGATTCTTACGATCCAAGGGAGGATTTTCAACGGTCGATGATGGATGTGATAGCTTCGAATAGGATAGAGGGGCCCAAGGAGCTGAGGTCCCTCTTGAACTGTTACATGTCCATCAACTCAGAGGAGTGCAGGCCCATTATACTTGAGGCATTCCATCAGGCCTGTAGCAACATTTTCATGTGTATGTGAGCAGTACAAGAGTGAGGCTCTTCGGAGTTTGCTGTGTTCATGCTCTGTTTATGTTGTAACATAAGCCTGGGAACTCCCAGCTCTAGAAATGCTATTCATTCTGCCTAGCAAATGCACTTTGCACGTCCTTTCTCAATTTAGCATTAGCAGTATCTGTTCTACCCTATCTCCCTGTGTAACATTTTTTTGCCATGGTCCATTCTTTCTCTTTTTTCTTCGGGTTCGGTCTGAAATAAAACATCATAAAAGCTTGAATCCTTTTGCTTCAATTTCTGATTATTTTTAGAATAGTCTCTTTGAGAAAAAGGACCACCAAAACAAATCAGCCAATACATAAAGGTTTCAGCATTTACAGAGATTGCAATACAACTGTGTTTTGAAACCTTGTGCTCTTTAAGCCTTGGCCAGTTAGGGACTTCATTTAATTAATTTAATTGCAATAAAGTAAACATAATTTAGAATGAATAGGTGGCATCAGATCATAGGTGTCAACTTCACCTGCTTCCATGTTAGATCAGATTGGCATGGAGTCAGTCAAATTATAAATTTTAAAGCTTTCTCGGCCTACAATTCGAAAGCTTTCATCAGGTAACCAAAGTGCTTTTGTTCCACCTTGAATCCACAATGCAAACTTCCTTTTTGTTTTGCTATCCAAGAGGAGAAATGGGAAAGTGATGAGTTACAAAACCTCTATAGTTTGATTAATCATGATCGACCCATAGAGATTAAACAGGAGAACTTTGGAGATGCTTTGAACATTGTTTGGATATCGTCTTTTTTATTATAGGATAACCAATGTGAAAGCTTGGCCACTGTGATGCAGATATTTTTATAGGATAACCAATGTGAAAGCTAGACCTCCGCCAGTAGGTTTAAACAGGCCAGTTGACATCCCACTAGAAATTGAACTGAACCAAACTGAGTCAGGCCAATTTTCAACCCAATCCACCAATAGAAAGATGACTGCCTGATAACGTCTACTTTGTGCAGAAGTTGTGTACTGATCAGAACCATTGACCCAATAGGCCCCATGAATGTGGAGAAAGACTGAAATAAAATGGAGAACAACAAATGCATACTATCTCAATGGCCCATGGGAGGTCTCCATGGACATGAATTCTTGAAAATTCTGCGCCTTGTGAGGCCCACAACTTGTCTATTTACACTTGGGACTATGACCAACCTAACTGAATGTTGATACCCAAAATAAAATGTTAGATCATATGTAGCGATCAATTTCATCCGACTGCACAAATCACTCGGGCTGGAGCAAGTCTGAACAGACGGTCTAACTTGGTGAGAATTGGGCTCTAGGCCACGGGGATGCGATATAGGCTCTGTAACATGTACAATACCTGAAGGCACCAACTCGAACATGTGGGCCTCCCATGTTTCATGATCTCTATGGAGAGCCTGTGGGCCCCTCATCTGGTCCCATTGTGCCGGATAAACGACATTTGGAGCCTCTGCACCGCTGCAGGCCAACAGGGGCCAAGCACGTGGGGGAAGTCTGCGTTCAGATCAGGCCCTTTTCTAGGCCCGCAGTCCAATGGGACTGTTGTTAAGACGATTGAAGAGGCTAATTTGGGTACAAATGGATCCAAACCCTTTAAACTTGGGCACATGCTCGGATGTGAACAATGGCTCCAAAGAGTTGGGCCATTATATGATTTTATTGGGCTTCATCAGTAGATGCGGGCCATACATATCTGATCAAAGAAGAAACTATGGATTGTTGTCAGACAATATGCCCTCACCAACAGACCCCTAATGTAAAACAAAACAGACTGAAGAGCTAACACACACAGGCCATGGTAAAACCATAAACCCTGTAAACCAACCAAGCATTTTTGGCCCCAAAAGAAGAACAAAAAAAATAAATAAAAAGCAACATAAACCTACTACCTATTGTAGAGTTAAAAGGCAAAAGAGAGGAATCATCATAGAAGAGGATCTGAACATCATTCAGCTGGAAATTCCAGCTTAAATCAACACATGCAAACATTATCACAGGCTTCCAACACCATATGTCCCAATTGATCAAGATTTGGCATGGTCAACTCGGGACTAAGAATATACTAAGTGTGCCAAAAACTTGGTCAGATTCATCCAGAGTTACTGAACTGAATGCCCATCCAAGTCACTTGTGAAGTGGGTGCTAGAGTTATGGTTCAAACTCGAGAATCTGTGTAATTGAACCTGATTTTATGGCGAAAAACACAGTCACATGTGAATCAAACAAGCGTCCGGACAATGGACTAAGAGATCTAATGAGGCGAACCAGCACTCAGTAACAAAGAAAGATGGTGAAGGATTTATTTTACTCCCTGTACAAGTGTACAACTAATGACACTTCCACTCCCCTCGCATGTATTCCCAACAATCATCCTCTTCTCCCATCTCTAAAGAAACTCGAGGAATACACCATTTTCGCCTTTTATCAATTGTATGAAAAAATTGCCACCAAAGAGCCTTGCACATTGCCGGAAAAGACCCCTTATCGAAGAGATGTTTCAGCATTCTTATAAGAATCACTGACTTTTTCTATTTGAGCTTATTCCACTCGAATGTCCATTTCCTTTCTATTTATCTACAAGGAAACCCCATTAGTAATGCCTGGATTGCCTTCACTTAATGGTAATTGACAAACTAGTAATGTCACCAGAAGTCACCTTAGTAAGGCAGAGAAAACTTCAAGATACTTTGGACTTCAAATGAAAATTGTGGTGCTCTTGTATATCTGTAAATTGCTGAAGGAGGCTCCTTCACTTCGCATTGTAGAGAAGAAAAATTGTAGGCTAGGGCACAGCAAATACACTGCCTGTAATAAATCCATGTTAGCCATCATCAATCTGTCTCCTTCTCAGGCCCAAAGTAAACAGTGCTACAGACAGACACCAAAATAAGGAAACATCCGACAAGTCTGTTGAGAGATGGAGCTTCCCTCAAGAATATCATGCCCCAAATTTGTGATAGAAAGGCCTGTAAAACAGAAGTATTATTTATTTCAAAACATTTACTGTGATTGAAAAGTAAAGGGCATTATCAGCTTATATGCATCTTCCACAATGCAAAACATCCCAGGGACTGATTCACAACATATATGCATGACAATTATACCATCCAATTAGTGGGTCCCATTGATGATAGAGTAAAATCTATAAATCACAGAGATTGGATGAAAACCACCACCAAATTTTGTTGTCTGCATACGAGCAACTGGACATGGGCCAGCATGCACAATGGCACCACAATTTGGATGGTCTGGATTGGTAGTGTAGAGTACATAATTTAACCAGTGACTAAGTTGCCACAGGTTTATCTCAAGAAACAAATTGCAGTCCATTTCACTGAAAAAAAATATTACATTTTTAGCAGAAATCTTTTCAAAAGGAAAATAAAAGAACGTACATTTTTTAGCAGAAATCTTTTCATAAGGAAAATAAAAGAACCTCCTGTTCGAAATTGTAAACAAATTAGCAGAAGCAAGAGAACGACCTCGATGTACTGAATATTAGCAACTTTGCTAGTTTTCTCGAGTTGAAGTCCACGAGCTAAGAAAATCTGTAGGTAAACACGAAGACATGATAAGAAATAGCTAAGCTGCTGTTTGGAAAGAGGAAAGAGAAGGATATGGCAATAAGAGCACATCATGCAGCCATGGAAGATTTCGAAAAATCCTATAAACATCTATACTTCTTTTGAAGGAATACCTCTGCTAAAAACGCCAACACACCAAGTAAAACCATTGGAAGAAATGAATAAATATTTGGCATGACAAATTCCTGCAAAGAAGAAACATTATAAATAGATGAATATCACCTGTAACAATGAATGAACTACGAAGGTTTCAATTTTCCAACTGATAAAATGATTGTTCTTTGTTGGCTGGAAAAAAATGACTGATCATACGCTTTCTTTCCGCATTTGTTACAGAGATGACAGTAAAATTTTCTTAAACCAACAAAGGGTGTATCCACTGAAGTACTGAAATATTACGACAATCAGTATATCCTAGCGAAACAAAAGTCTATAACAAAAAGGAACTGAAGCTCTTATCCAATAAGTACTAATGAGAAGAGTGAATTTCCTTTCTATTTGATACAAAAGGACGTTTGGTTTGCTCCATTGACTTTAATCACTGGACAAAGATATTTTGTCTCGTTAATCGATGATGCAACTAGATGCACATGGGTATGTTTCATGGAGTCTTGTGATGACTTATTGTCAATACTCATACTTGAAAGTTCTCATAAGAAGGTCATCACAAAATTTGGTGCGAAGGTTCCAGTGTTGCGATCAGATAATGGGGGAGATTATGCTTCAATGGAATTTCTCATTTAATACTTGATTTCATTAGTTTAATTCTGTTAGACAATTTCTGATTAAATCAATAAATTAGGATTTATTAATATCGTGTGCTCTATTTCTCATCTGGGAAATTAGACAACTGTGGTTTCTATCATCTCCATCTGGAAACCAGAAGTTTAATGGTCAATAGTCCATTCGGATCGGTACACAGTCGATCCAACGGTCCAGTAAATTCGGATCTGACCGAAAGTTGGTGGATATGTGCAATTCAGGGGGGCTGTGTGTTTGATCCATTTGGATGGAACAAGGGCGGGCCCCACAAGCGTGAGCTTGGGAATTTTATCCTAAGGTTTAGCTTAGGAGACCCTTGCCCTATATATATATATATATATACGGTAATATTCAGGTGAGAACTAGTTCTCACGTATTATATGAGAACTTTTTTATGGGGCCCACTAGAGGATGGGACCAAGGGGATGGAAAGATCTATGTGAGACCACCCCAAGTATCAAGTTTGACCCCAAACCCATGCCCCCTAACCCCTTCATCCGTGGGCAACAAGTTTAATGGCTTCATATTCAAAAAAAATATTCAACCCTCGATCCAACGGTTCAGTCCATTCAGATGTGTGCCAATCCTTGGGATCATGGATGAAAATAGCGGTAGTGGTGGGCGTAACGGCCCGCCGCCAAACCGCTACGAAGCGGGCACTACGTAGCGTAGCGGGGCTACGTAGCGGTGCGATTTGAAAAAATCATCAAAAAAATATGAAAAAAAAATGTAGAAAATCTAGAATATTGGAAAATGAGAGAAAATTTATATTTTTTTTGCAAAAGTAACTAAGATAAGGGTGCGTAGCGGTCCCCTCATTGTATGAGGCCCTGTATCGTTGTATAAATAGAAAATAATAGTAATTATCATTTTTTTCGCTATGTGTTCATATTGCTTAGTCATGCTAACTTAGAAATAAATGAAAGGCTCATAAAAGAAAAAACTATGTCATGAAGTCAAGACTTAAGACTTAAGAGTACGTAGAGAAAAAAATACATCTACCAAAGGGGGTGTCTAATACGATGTACTTAGAGAAGAATCCTTGAGAAGAACTCTCTGTATCGACTGTAATTCGGCAAGATCATGTGCTTTTCAGTGTTCTTTTAAACATAAAAAGGGTAGAAGAGTTGTGTAAAAATGTTATTTGGAGAGAAGAAGAAAAGAAATAAGTCTTATGCATTTAAAAAAAAAATTGGAAAGTAAGAATTTTTCTCACCTCGTAGCGGACGTAGCGGCCGCTAAGGGTGCAACGGCCGTTAAATCGGCCGTAGCGTGACGGTGGCCACAGCTATGGCCAATATTTTCATCCATGCTTGGGATTAGTGACTATCAGGGGTTCCCTATTGGTTGCTAGGTTTGGATGGGTTGCTAGTTGGGCCCCACAAAAAAGTTCTCATATAATAAGTGAGAACTAGTTCTCACTTGAATATTTCCCATATATATCGCAATGATATAGGTCAAATCAATTGCAATATATTCTGGTGCAATTAATTTGACCTATATCATTGCGAGAATTACACTCGCGCCGCAAATATTCAGACTTCTAGAAAATCCAAGTTTTGGGGGGTGACATATTCAAGGCCCATGACATTGATATTCCCTAGGTCACCTCCGCCTGTCCCAAAAAATCAATGATAAATTCTCAGTCGTCCTTGTGATTTACTTCCAATTTTGAGTGGTGGATCGTTGGATGGAGATCTTAATAAAATCTTTTTAAGAAACATAATGAGAAACTCTTTATCTGGATATCAACTTTCAACTAAAGCAATTTACTCAAACAAGTTCCAGGAGCAACTACTAATTTAATCAAAAGTATTAAATATTTATTGGTCATAAATTGTTTAAACATATAATGAACATACCTTAAAGGCAAAAGCACATATTGCTGCAGCAGGAGTAGCAAGTAAGCTAAAGGCTAAAACCGTGACCCTATTAAGAGAGCAAGAAATTAGCACATGATAAACACCCTTTAGGGGGTGTTTGGCACTTTACTTTGTTAAAGTGAAGTGAGGTGAATCCATACAATAAAGTACAATGGATCATATCAAACCTCCATTTTCTACAAAAAAGTCAATAAAGCAACCCCTATTTCCACTAAAAGACAAAAAAAATTTCACTTTTCTATACAAAAAGTCAAAAAGATTACATACCAAACCACTAAAAACAAAACATCATCATAACACCTTACATTTTATTCTCTCTTGATTTGATGCTTCACCTCACAATACTTCAATTCACCACACATCCAAACAGGCCCTTAGGAACTTCTTTCAGAAGTCGCTGGCATCAAACTATTCGAAATTCTATTTAGTGCAAGTTATTTCTAAATGATTGCACGAAATGAAGGCTACATCTACGTGGTGAAATATTCACCGGCACACAATGTGCATGCGCACCGCGCATCACCTGTAGTCTGTGAAAATCAGAGGTAGGTCCCACCTCTGGGACATCCATGTGTGCAGCGCGCATGTGCACTATGAGCAGGTGAAAGTTTTCCCGTATACATGATGGGCACAATAAACCAGACCTCATTAAATAAGGAGCAAGTACAAATATGTATAATGAAAGCAATAATAGGAAGGTCCTAAATTTCTTTTAGTGGTCAACAGGCTAAACACAAGGTGGAACCATGGTTCACGCATTTTTCGTCATCATCATCTGGAATGTTTCACAAAAATTGTCAACATCATCATCAGAAAAATGATCCCATCAATCTGTGCTTTAGCTAAAACAGCTCTACTCCAACTCCACACAAAAAACTCCAACAAGGCAAAGGCCTCAAAACCTTCCTAAAAACTGAAGTTTGGCAAAGAGTATGACAAAAAAACACAAGACATATTATATAAGCATGGTAGTCAAAATTCACATAATATATGAAAGCAATTTTAGCTTACAACCATAAATAATAGTTAACGCAAAAAGGTATAGACAAGGGCAACTCTTATTTTGTGCCATTAACCTTTTCTAGCCATATTGAACTAATATTGAATTCTTGGATAGGAGCCCATCACTGCACATATGGTATAAAGTTGCTGAATTGCACCACCTGGTGCCCTGCCAAGGAAGGACTACAGTGAAAAATCCACCCCAATAGAGCAATTCTAGTCGTCCAGTCAACAATCAAAAGTATACAGATGGTAAATAATGGCAAAGTGCAGCATCTGGTTCCCTACCATGGATGGTCTGCACTAAGAAAACACACCAATAGAACAACCCTACACCAGGCTGTGATGATCAAAGGAAAACATACAGTAGAAGAGGTTTTAGATGTGAAAAGCACAATATACGTGATGTACTAATGCATTATGGGTGACAAGTGGAGCCACATCAAGCCGAATAGCCTATTCAAGATGAAATTTTGTAATTTACTAGCATAGTAAAAGTCAAGTAAAGCCTCCATTTTTCAGACAAAATGTCCATCAAAATCACTTTAATTCAAAACCCGCTCCATCTTTTTCAAAAAAAGTCAAAAAGCAACCACCTTTATCCACTAAAATACAAAAAAAGCTCCACTTACAAAAAGTCAAAAAGATTCCATAACAAACAACTAAAAATAAAATACCATCATAACCCACTTATATTATTATTTCTTCAAAACCAACTTTTCTTCACTTGACTCTATTAGTAGAGTTGAGGGATTCTTACAAGGAAGACTGGACATAAGATAAGAATGGAATTCATTGGAAGAGAGAAAATTCATATACATTCCTTGTATATGCCTAACTCATTACACCACTCTATGAAGCTGGAGCCATCAAAGAAAGGATCAAGGTTAGGTGTTACAAAGGAATCACTTCAAGTGTAGCATGTTTAGAGCAAAAATGCTAACAAGACTTGAGCTCAGGTCAAGCTCTTTTGCAAACCAGAGGGCAAACGATCCAACATAGGTGGGCCAGCCCAACCACCGACCAAGCCAAGCCCATAAGACCAAAATTTCAGACCCAAAGGATTGGATTTTGAGACAGCTCGTCCAATTAAAAGAGGATTTTCTTTCCATTAGAACTTTAGTAGGTATAAGTTTATTGAGTTGTGATTAGGACTTCTATTTAGAAATTCAATTAGGTTAGATTTAGTTCCTATTTTGAGAACTTTCAGTTTTTTGGGTTTCGTTTCCTATATAAATGGATGTAAAGCAGTAGGACGTTTGAGAGATGAATAATAAGAACTTTTCTTCCCTGCATGGGTTTTATCTTTGCAAAAAGTCTCTACCAGACCCATTTTGCGTGCTTCAGCACCTTTATCCAGTTTGATCAAACCTTCCCTAGACTATGATACCTGGATGCTTGTACAAGCACAACTTATCCGTGTCGGACCGATAAGATACTTGCATTGGTAGTTTGGTACCCGATATTGCACCGATACTTAAAGGGTACAAGTTTACCATATCCTACTTAGCAAGTCCATTGTTTCATTTAGTTCTTTATATTTTCCTACTTCTCAACATAGAAAATGTTAGAAAGGAACATAAACAATGATAATTTCATTAATTCAACTGTGATCTTAAAGGAAAAATTAGGACACCTCCATCCGTGTCCATGTCCTAGATTTCCAAAAGTGCAAAGTTGTATCCCCAATCCCCGTATCCATGTCCGTACCCATATTTGTATCTAGGCATCATAGTCCCTAGGGATTGTATCAGGGCTCGTTATTAAACATGAAAGCGCCAAAGTGCTGAGAAGTGAGTGTTGAATATTAGAATAATGATTAGTTATCTGGAATTATGTCATGGTTGGATACCATCTTGGTAGATTTTGATAATTTGATTTGATTTAGTTTCATTGCTTGCCTTTTTTACTTGAAACCTATATATAGTTGTCTCCTTAAATATAAATTAAAATAGCATTTATTCATACAAGGATCTATGATTATTCACACGATATGAAAGCCAAAATAATCTCGGTTGAT
Organism: Litsea cubeba; assembly: GCA_012931725.1. Taxonomy (NCBI): domain Eukaryota; kingdom Viridiplantae; phylum Streptophyta; class Magnoliopsida; order Laurales; family Lauraceae; genus Litsea; species Litsea cubeba. The sequence goes on from CM022944.1 coordinate 108,062,937, forward strand.
TATCTTTTCATGACCTTAATTATTCATCTCCACCATGTGCCATGCTCGTCTTTTATTTCCCTAAAGGTTTATGTTCATCTAAGGAAGAAGGTTCCAGCTATATCAGCTCCTTCGACACCTGATGACACAACTTGTAGAGTCACATGTTATGATTTATTATCCTACTGCTATCATTTTACATCCATCTTCTTGATTATCTAACCACCAAATAGATTTGGCTTTTTAATCTCTTTTCACCACCTAGAATCTCTTTACATGCCCACCTTTTATACACAAGAAATCTCTGTCATCTTAGATGGAGATCTGCAAGAAATTGTTTCGATGAAACCACTCCATGGGCTATGTCGGAAACAAGGACTTGTCTGCCATCTTAAAAATTATATTTGTGGCTTAAAGTAGTCACCAAGAGCATGATTTGAAAAGCTATTCTCTAGATATACTTCACCCAAAATTCTAATAAACTTACTATTTTCATCTGGGTCAACCCTTGTGGTCGTACTATATTGCAATTTTATGTTGATGATATAATTATTCTTGGGAATGATTCTCAAGGAATTCAAGAATTAAAAGGCCATCTCAAAAGCACTTCAAAAATGAAAGATTTCAGATTATGGACATATTTTTTTCTGACTTGAGATCACAATGTCACATGAAGGTCTCTTCGTTAAACAAATAGAGAATTTGATCTCTCTTTCCCATCTCGCTGACACCCAGACTGCTGATATCCATTAGAATTAAATGTCAAATTCTGAAAAGAAGGCATTCCTGTACCAGATCCTGCGCTATATCACATGATTGTCGGAAGTTTAATTTATCTCAGAATGATCAAACAGGAGATTACTCGTGTTATCCTCGTTTTTGTTTTTTCTTGATAACTACTCATGTTATCCAGACCATCAGTCAGTTTGCTTCAGAACCCACAAGCCTCATTTACCTTTTGCCCATATCATATAATTCATTATTTATGTAGCTCTCGTAGAAGAGGGCACTTCCATTCATTTGCCTCCTGTTACATCTTGCTGCATGTGGTGCAGGTTGGGTTGGACGCCCTGACACGAAAGGAACTACTAAAGGCTGGTGTATGTTCTTCCTACTTATTTCTGATTTCTCGAAAAGGTAAGAATTAGTCTTTTATCTGAAAATACTTTGTTGAAGCCAAATGTCCCTCTACAGGTGAAATCATTTGCTTTTGACAACGTCATGATTTTTGTGTTCATCTGCAGCTCCTCTACATAAAAAGAACACAAGCAAGGATTAAGAACCCGGAATTGGGACCCAACTCGGCCAAGGCCAAGTCCGAGTCGACTCACCCAACTCGGGTGAATAGCATAGCCGCATAGGACTCAGCCAGGTCAGGTTAGGCCCCTTTTTTAATATGAAAAAAAAAATTGGTAAAGAAATATGGAAATCTTATTTTCTCTACACAACATTCTCATTCAAATCTTTAATAGTAAAAATGAAAATAATGGTGTCCCTCAGAAAGTGGAAGAGGTTGGGACTTGGTATTTGGGAAATGGGAATTGAAGGGGATTTTAAATATGGATCTTGGGAAGTGGAAAGGGCTTTAAATATAGAGGTTGGGAAGTGGAAGGGTTTTTTTTACCCAAAAAAAAAAATAGTTAAGACATATTTAATAGTAAAACTTGAAAGTAATGGTATCCCTTGGAAAGTGGAAAATGTTGGGAAGTGAAAGGATTTTTAAAGATGGAGGTTGGAAAGTGGAAAGAGATCTTAGATACAGAGATTGGGAAGTAGAAAGAGATCTTAAATGCGGAGATTGGGAAGTGGAAATGGATTTTAAATACAAAGACTGGGAAGTGAAAGGGATTTTTAATATGATCAAAGAACCACTTTAATGGTCTATCGATAAAAGGGGGCCAAATATTAAGAAAAAAAGGCTAAAAATATAGAAAAAGAAATAAAGAGACTCAGCCAAGTCCAATTCAGAGCTGACCCAACTCGGTAATGACCGAGTCCAAGTCAACTCGGTCTCAGCGGATTTTTCAAACCATGAACACAAGTGCTGCAGAAATCGCATTGAATCCTGTCTTCCATGTGCATACTATACATATTGAGGAGGAATGTCACTATGTTCATCGACTTTTCTCTACGAGAACTTTCACTTTTACTGGCATTTCTACAGAATATCAATTAGTTGATTTCTCCATAGCTATGGTTAAATCTTGTCATGATGTAGTGCTTGGCAAATTGATGCTTCACTCTCCACATCAATTTGAGAGGGAGTGTAAAGACAAAACCAAGGAAGACATGATAATGCACACCACCATAAGTATAATAGGAGAACACAAGTCCTGTTCTCCATAAATGTTCCTAATGTTATGATTATCCTTACCCTAATCAGTGGAATTGCAATAGATATGACTACATTAAAATGGTTATAGACTTCCCTTGTACAATATATGGTCTGTTAGATTACACTGAAAGTGGAGTTTCCATGTACAAACACATGATCCTCCATGTAATAGAATGAGGAGGAACTGATTCTCCTTTCCCAAAAATTGGTACGTATATCAAGGTTTCATAGTGTTTATCATTTCTAATATGTGAAGTACGAGGACTATTTTCACATTGGTATAGAATCAAATAGCAAGAGCCTATAAATATGGTTCAAATTCTCGGCCGACAACGGTTCGTATTGGCCGATGCATACCGGTCTCAGCCTATTCCATTCCAATATCGGCATGTGAATCGGTCACGGTCTCGGCTCAGCAAAAAAAAATCCCCAAATTATAGGAATTTATCAGCCGATATTTCAAAATATTAGTCTTGGCCGATATACCAGCCAATATTTTCAAAATATCAGTTCTTGTACTCATTTCTTCCTCTTTCCAAGCATATCAGGTGCTACTCTTCTTTCCCAACACCTATTTCACTTCCAAGCCATCAAAAAATCTTATTTTTTTCCGGGTTTCATCCAGGAAAATCATATACATGCTACAGCTCTACGAAGGTGAGTATTATGAGTTTTTTTTTTTTTTTTCATTTTTTTAAAGACTTATTTAGAAATAGCTTAAAAATGAGGATTACATGTTCTTTTTGTTGTGGATACATTTCATTCTCTCTAATTTACACATTTTGAGGCCAAATCTACTATTTGGGGTTTTGGAAATTGGGATTTTTTGTTGAAATCTTATAGATCTTTGCAAAATAGTTACTCAAAATTTGTTTGGAGTGTGCTTAAAATGTGTGTGGCTTCTTAGTTTGGCATGAATCTACTGAGTAATGCGTAAAAGCTTTAGTTTCTTAAATGTAACACTAGTAGATAGCTCATAAGTCATAAATATAATTATGATTGCATTTCATAGAACTTGTGATATTTCAACTTATTTTAGTATATACATGTAAATCTATTTAATAGTAAATAAAATTTATACAATTTCAAATAAGACAATGATAAAGGATATTATGACTTAGGGGACTGATATTTTGATTTATAGTTGTTACTAATGGAAAAAAAAAATGTTTTCCAGCATTTTACAACATTCTAGATTTTTTGGCATAAAAAAAATCACGCCGCGATGGACCACGAACCGTGACCGATACCGATACCGATCGGTTTTTGGGTCGGCCAATTCTGCAATTTTAAACCATGCATGTAAAGAAGTCCTTTCGAGCATTAAGATTATAGGAGGACAATATGTTGTGTAAATCACGAGAATCGCCAACTACTCGCAATTTTTGTTAGTGCTCGAGACTAGAATTGTTATACCAATTCATGAGTACTTGTTTTATCATCCAAAGTAATTTTTTTGACATTAAAAAAATGGTACATTTGATAATAATAATAATCTTATACCATAGTAATATGTCGACCAAGATCCAAACAAGTAACGGGCATGAAGTTCAGAAGTAAAAAATAATAATAATAATAATTAATAATAAATAAAAAAGGTAAAACCGTAAGTATGATATATACAAGTACATAACAATTAGATTAAGATAGCAAAAGGCCAAGTCAATGTAGGGACTGTCATTCATAGGTAGATTGAAAAGATTACTGAAACGAGAGAGAGAGAATTCTCATTTGATGCCCCTTCATCTTGGATTCATCTTCTTTAAATAGACTTTACAATGCCTAAGATTAGGCTACAAATCAAGAGCCAATCAAGGAATTAAATACTAATCCAAAGAAGGAAAGTCAACTAATCTATCTAGAAGGAAAGACAACTAATCTATTTAGCTGTACACAATAAGAATAGATGTCAAAGATAACAGCTGTTATCAGCTGTTATCTTTGACAATAAGACTGTTATCTTTGACACTAAGCAATAGGCTGTTATCTTTGACAGCCTGGGCTAATAGAATACAAGTTTACACTTTAACAAGGACCTCTTCATTCTAAAGCACATAAAACTCACATTCATATGCTTGTAATTATTAGTACTTAAGCTACCAAGCAGAGAAAAAAAAGGACAAAAAAAATATCTAAGACAGGTGCCAGAGCTCAGATAAAAAAAGATGAAAAACCGAATACATTATATTTATCAAAGTTTATGAAAACATGTACATTTCAGAGACAAAACAGAGCTCATTATTCAAGGGAAACACTGAAGTATGCAATTCAAGGTGCTATTGGAGCCAAATTTATCTACACTTAAACAAAACCATTTCGAACTGAAAGCTTTCCTGGATTTCAGTTTGGAAGAAAAGAAAATTCCACTCTAACTACTACAACCCGCAGCTACTAAAAATACAAATATTTTAAATAAGAAGGTGCAGTTGATGATCATACATGGGTTGATCAGATGCCTTTCCTCCAGCACGAATAAGACAGTAGCTTATTCCAGAAGTTGCTGATGAAAATAAACCAACTAATACAGCATAAACAGGGTGGTTCCCTCTAACAACACGAGTGTTACTCGGTTCACCAGTTTTTGTATAGCCTCCTACATACTCCAAGTGAATTTCCGGAGAGTAAGAGAGGCATAAACATAGAACAAAACATTGTTCATTCTGAAATATGTAGTGTCCATTCAAATGTAACATGGTCCGTACCTCGCATAACAAGCATTGGTTGAAAAATGAACAGCAGTCCGAAGATACTGCAAACCAAACCTGATAAATGGGTAAAGTATCATGGAGTTTACTTACATGGAAATAATTTTACTTCCATAAAAATGAAGGAAAGCAGATCAAACTCCTAGTCTGAAGTTAGATGAAATAAATAAGAAATCCTCATGTTGCATGAATAACACTGAAGTTAAACAAAAATCTTAGATTCAATAAAAACAAAGGGCTTCTTCTTCTTTTTTGTGTTTTTTTGCTGCTATAAAAGTCTCCAGTTTGATGGTTGCTGGTGAGTGACGTGTTTGGCTATGTTCAGCTTAGTTTGCTGACTGATAAATGGTTATGAAACTAGTTAGAGTTGTTTGGAAAGGTTATGTGACCTTTCACAGCCTCCTTTTTGTTAAATCTTTGGTCGTTCTATGATCTTGCCCTCTACTTATTTGTGAGAAACAACCAGTCACTTTTATGTAATTTCACAAAAGATAGAGCAGTTTTCGTATATATGAAAAAGTTCATTAATATAGTTACAAGGATCTGGTTGCCCAACCTTAGTGAGACAACCAGAATCCTCCTTTCATCCTAAATCCGACTTCACTAAAACCTTATACTTCGCTTCTCCAATTTCTTCCTTTCCCTTCCAACTTAATCTCAATTTTTCTTCACATTTATGGGATTGATGCTATTTTCACTTCACACCCAACCAAGGGGAAACTATGGAGTTATCGCAACTGAACATGACTGGAAGCATGCTTCACCATCTTTAAATGCTTTAATAAAGTCACATGTTTTTATTGTAATTCATGGTGCAAAAGGAGTTTGCAACTTAGCAGCACACATTCCATTTTGACATAACAATTGCATGAAGGATGAAGTACAACTATGCTACCAACTTACCTGCAATATCTTTAATAGTCAATTTCTCATGCAAAATGACTCTTGCCATAATAGAAGCCATAATTGGGGTTGTAAAGCTCAACACAATAGCATTAGGCAATGGTAGGCTTTGGATGCTGAAAAGGATGATTTGAGAACATTTTGTTAGTATGATATTTTCTAAGTAGCCATAGGCAAAAGTTTACCAAGGTGTATAAAATGGAACCATACATGACTAGATTGTATGTTGGCAGCCTAATTACTTCAATCTTTAATTAAAATAGTAACTCCAAAATCTCAATGTTAAAGAATTATCCATAATGAAAAATAAAATACAAATTTTCCATAAACAGTCTCTGTTGTTTAAAAAGAATTAAACTGAATCATCTAACTAAGCTTCTAATTTGATCTGAGTCCCGATGTCGCTCAGCCGCAAATATTGTAATATCCTGAACCCTATGGGACTCTAGGATTGGTAATAAACTATTAGGACCCCAGGTGGGACCCTTAGATCTTTGTTTTGATTTATTCTATGAATAGATTGGAGGGGCCTACCAGTGAGTTAGTGTATTAGAATTGATGATTCCAAACGATGAACTAGATGCTTTATGAACTCAGATTTTGTGTGACAGTAACTGTCGACCCATGTTATAGAGGTGTTAAGGAACCTTTTCTACAAGGAATTGCTCTTATGGCCTGTTTGGATGTATGGCGAATTGAAGTATGGTGAGGTGAAGCATCAAATCAAGAGATAATAAAATATAAGGCGTTATGATGGTGTTTTGTTTTTAGTTGTTTGGTATGGAATCTTTTTGACTTTTTTATAGAAAAGTGGAGTTTTTTTGTCTTTTAGTGGAGAAATGAGGTTGCTTTTTTTACTTTTTTTGAAAAATTCGGAGGGAATTTTGAAATTGTGTGCTTTTGATGTGACCCCTTGTCATTTCTTGTCTGGATCCACTTTACTTAACTTTAACTAGAGGTGGCTGGAATCAGATCTGGGAGCAACTTTCAGAAACCTGGGAGTCAATGGGGAAATTGACGTTTGGGATAGTGGGACCCCCATGGCCCACTGGACGATGGATCAGGACCATACATCCGCAAGAGAGCACAGGGGTGACCACTGTAGTGCTGGTCCCACTTGGAGTGGGCCCCGGATGGCCTACCATCCAGTCTCTTGGATTGTATGAGGCATGAGTTTTTGCAGAAATCTGGCTGACTGTCGACAGCCTTTGTGGGACCGTAGAGCTGACCTGCCACAATAGGAAGGGGACCCAGGGGCAACCCTAGTGGTGGTGGACCCACGTGGAGTGGACCCCGTCTGGCCCACCATCCAGTTGCCTTAAATATGAGTAGTGTGAGTTTCTGCCAATGGGTATTTTTTATGTTATGCAGGTTGTGGGGCCCAATAGGGCTACCTGATGACCAATCTGAACCCTAGGTTGTAGAATGGGGCCCTGGGCGACCTTGGAGACCAGGCCTAATCATGGATTGAGTCAGTGGGGCCCACCATGCAGTAGTCTGAAGTAGATCATGCGTAAGGAATTTAAAGGAATTGGTTTCTGTCGAGGAACTCAGAGACGGGTTCTGTTTAGGCTTAGGAAATTCTGGGAATTATGCAAAGGTCCAAACTCCTTATGAGAATTACAAAAGGAGACATGTTACATTAATAAATTGATGTTTTCCTTAGGAAGCATGGACCGTAGGTGTTATGTATAGTATATGGATTAATTTTGTTAAGTTTGGACATGATGTAAATTACTGTCTCTCTAAGATTAAGATACATGCCGAGTCACCCCTACACATACAATCACCTATCATGATTAGAAGCGGGGCAAAGGCAAACAAACTGTGTATGGGGCGGGCCACACTGTCGTGTATTAAGAATGCTAAATTTTATTGTTGGGTTCTTGGTTGTATGATATTAATGGAATCGGATTTGATAAGAAAAATAATGCACACTGAACTACTAGCACACATGATGGTGGGCTTGTATACGAGGTCCTTCGTGGTTATGGAAATTCTGGACTTGGTGTTCAGGTTGTGTTATGGATATGGGCCATAGAGGCCGTTGTGTTGGCAAGTCCATGGTGGACGCGGATATTGAGATAATGCCAGAGTGGCATGTTGATATGTGTGTATAGCCTTGATGGCATGGTACTTTGGACAGGGTGCGAGGATGTAGTTCATGAGTTGCATCAAGGGAGTGGTAACTGGATTAATTTTTAATTGCAGTTTATTTGTTAATTTAGTCTTGTGTATTTTATTTGGCATTATGTTTTGTATTATGTTGGTAGATAGGAAAATTCATTCACCAGTGTATACTGATGTTGGGTTGCCCCCTTCAGGTAATCACAATACGGGAGGGCCAAAGAATAACGATGTTCAGCCCATAGAGTTTGGCATGCGTGCCTGAGGAGAGAGCGATTCAAGAACAATAGTTAGAGGGATTAGCCCTTTAGTTGGAGATTTACTTATTCTTTTCTTTTTGTTTCATTGTTTAAAGTTGGAACAAGGAAACTCTTATGTTGCAGAGACAATTTACTTCTTATTCTTAACTTTAATGATTTTAATTAGAATGATGAACGGATTATATGCCCATTACTTTAGTGAATTTTATTTGATTAATGTTTGGTAATTGTTGCCAATGAGTCGCAACCCAAAATCCGATAGGGCCCCGAAATTTGGGTCATGACAAATATCGAACCCTATTACTTCATTGTCGGGATCCTCCTGTCTTTCTATGTCCTGATTACCAAGGATTGGGGCGAAAATACACATATTAGTGACGCTGAGTGATTAGAATTCTAAATTTACAAGTAGGTGTGTAAACAACAATATAATAAATGAAAATGTTCATCTTAGCATGAATTAACAGTGATATGCTCGTTAAGTCGGGTTAAGGTTTCTAACTCTAACATTAAGGTTTCTAACTCTAACCTTGGGACTACCACCTAATCACCGTATGCACAGACTTTCAAATCACACACCTCAAGGGTGCTTCTTGCAATGTAAAGAGAAATTATAGTCAGTCAAACGGCTGACCTATAACCAGTAAAGCAATGCAACTAACCTTAAAGTCAGATAAATTACGCGGATGGCCTAAAAGCCATGTAAGGCTACGTGCCAGTGATCTAGAAGTATCCAATGGGCGGGTTCAACTAATGCTTTACGTACTAAATATCATAAATCATGGAGATTATGTGATTTCAATCATCACCAATTCGCAAGTAGTCCTCAATACCAATAACAAGGCAACTTGGAATTATTCCACCACACAAGTTCCGGGTTTCATGCGCCCCACTCCGATCCATAATTGGTACCCAACAATGTAATGACAATTGCATAGTTACCCGGCTTGGTTTGAGATATTTCTCCATTAGAAGGCTTAACATCCTTATTCATCATAACTCATAATGTGCAGACATAATTGAATTATACAGATCGCGTCACATGGTTTACAAACAAAAATAAGAGGTTCAGGTCTGTCATACGTAACTAAAAGAGGAAAACACGAGAATCCAGCATCATACAGGGATACACTTGTTCATACTAAAGAACTATAATTCCATAGGTACATGTCGAAAACATAAGGGGATTCATAACTTTATCATTTTATGCCATTCAGATTCAACCAAGGGTTAGGGTTCGTTTGTGGGCTCTTGAATTCCAATTCATTCTAACATGCATCCCTCATGCTTTATTGAACAAGTAACATCTTTAACTCATGATCTAACATCACTCAAGTATATGTTAGGTCCAAATCTGCCGACAGTGAATATAGAATATTCAGTAATGACTAACTTGAAGGAATCTCTAGTAAGTAAGCTACGAAAGGCTCAGATGTAATTAATATAAGTATCAGGGATTAAATGAAAATTCCATAATACTCATAAGACTCGGAACGATATAAAAGAACAAAGCTCCACATGTGAATACCCAGAAACCAGCATTCCCAGATATGGCCTCATGCCTACTGCTTTTTGGGTCAAAGGAATGGTGGGTTCAACTGGGCCCAACCATATGGATCCTACACTACCAAGTTCACACATGAGTCTTGTTTCCATCCGATACGAGTAGTTTCTTAATGGGTCAAATGTAAAGTCGGTGATGGGTCAGTTTTATTCTCAGTTTGGTTTAACCTTATTTCTGTTTAGTTAGTCCAATATAATAAGGACTGTTTGACTAGGTTTCTCTTTGAATGAGTCAGACACGTAGGTAGGCAGTTAGCTTTCTTGGTGGCACGTTGAGCTTTTTCTGTTGTTGAAATGTAAGTGTTGAAGTGGGTAGTCTCTGTATTTAAAGTAGAACATGCAATAAAATGATGATCCTGAATGTCTTTTTGGTGCAATCTCCCAACTGAGATTACTATCACTTTGTTGCCCTGTTGAGCAGTGTTGCTAATATCAACTCCATAGCTCGGGGAAAGCAAAAAAGTTCATATCACCATCCTACGGTTCTGATTTTTGATTAAGTGGCCCATGTGGGCCCCATAACCCAAAACGTGAATCTGCTCCCAGATGACCAGAATTCAATTCTCTTGTGATTTTATGCAAATTTTTGGACAAATTGATTAGGAATCATTATCTAATCTAAGGACTACCCTATGACAGCAACTGGCAAGTTTCTAGGGTCTGAAAAGCAAATTTTGTGCTTTTACAACACCCAAACATGTCGACAGTGAAGGGAAAGTTACTGTAGCAGTCATACAAAACTAGAAAATAAATCTAATCTTCATCATTATCATTAATCACACCATAAAACAATTCCGTAGAAAGGAATACGAAGCAAAACATCAGGATTTGGGATTCAACGTGAGTAGATAAGGATTCCACTCACCTGGTTTAAACGATTGTGGCTTTGTTGACTTGGGAAAGAGGCAAGTCATCCACTAAAGCTCCTAAATTGCTTTGCTACTCCTCCAAGCCTCCCTAGGAATAGAAGTCTGTGGCTACAATTATCTAGAGGATGGAGAAGTTTGGGATCGAGTGAAGGCCTCTTGGTGCATACTATGCTTTATAATCTAGGGTTGACTTCTCCTTATCACACTCAAACTCCTATTCCTGATTCGAAGCAGCGATTTCTATTCCTATAATAACTAGGAGTTTCCAATATGACTTGTGCAAGTCTCTCTTAAGCAAGGTTTAAAAACCTGGACTTGGGACCCGACTTGCCCAGGGCTTAGTCCGAGCGGGCGGGACTCGGCCGAGTTGGATCGATCCCCATTCAGTGCTCAAAAAAAAAAAAAAAAAAAAAAAAAAAAAGGAGAAGAAGAAGTGGCCTACCAGGCTAGCACAACCAGCAGCAGCAGCCAGCCAGCAGGAGCAGCACAGCAGCTGGAAGCACAGCAGAGCAACAGCTTTTTCTCCTCGCTGCACGATGCCCAAAATCCTTTCCCCTTTTCTTTTATACTGCTGCCTCCTCCCTCTATTTAAAGTACTTTCACAAAAACAACAATTTTGTTTCATTTTTTTTATTTTCCACTTTAAGTTAATTACAAGTGTCTGACCGAGTTCGAGTCACTGTATACCCGACTCGATGATGGCCGAGTCCAAGTCGACTCAGACTAGGCTGATTTTTTAAACCTTGCGCTTTAGGTCATAGCATCAAGTACAAGGTGATAAATTTGGGTCCCATCTAACGTGTTTAGTAAAGCATTCACATTTTACCAAGAATCCAGAATTCTTATAACTTAGAACAATGGCTCCCATTAGAACTTATAATCCTCTTTTTAAAATAGACCGAGGTCCCGCCAATCGAATTCCAAAAGCAATAAAAAAATAAGAAATTAAATAAGCAAGAAAAAAATAAATAATAAATTTTGGAATATAACACATGCTGAAACAATAATTGCAACCCAAATACTAGAGGAGAACTAATCTTGTTAAACAAAAATTGCATTTTCCACAGGCCTCTAAAAGATTTCATCCAAGAAGATATGGCATTAGTCGACAACAAGAGAATGGTGATATGAGGAATGATAAATGCGAAGGGATTCCACTATGGCCAAAACTTCCGCTTCATTGGAATCTTTGATAACATGCGTAGGAAATATACACAAAACTTCCCTTTGTGATTTCTAAGAACACCTCCGATGCCAGCCAACCCCACTTTCCCCTTGCAACTCCATTCCTTCTGAGACTTCAACCAAGTAGTTATTGGGTGAGCTGAGTCGACTTAAAAAATCATGTCACATTGAGATTTAGACCTATAGTGTTAGGGCAATGTGAAAAGATAGTCCTATAAATTACCGTACTGTAGAATACAATAATGTTTGTAGTAGGGTCATGTTGTTTACCATAAATGTAATTTAATCTTTTACACTGTATATAGGACATGAGATGCTAAATTAGCCCTAATCAAGGATAAAGGACAAGGACAAATATTTTTTACATAGAGGACATTTTATTTCAATGAGAAAGAGGATTTGATCAACCAAAAGAACAACTTCCTTTCTGTTGTTCCCGTTAAGTATGGTAGTCTATGGGAGTAGTTTCTCACAAGCAGAAACTTCATACATTTATGGGCTAGATAAGCAATAAAATATTCCCTAATCTGCATCGATATGCACGGAAGGACATCATACAAAATGTGACCATGAACTCACATGTTGTATAAGAATGCAATGGTCTGCTTAGAGTGTCAACAGATGTACCACCTACTTCAACCTCGAAGCTTCTCTACTTCAACCTTGAAGCTTCTGAAGAGAATTTTTATTTTTATTTTCTTTTGCTCTTGTAAATATGGACACACCCACAATGCTACCCAAGTTCCTAACCAGCAAAATTACAACCAATCAACCATCGATTGTTTGTTTATGTTGACACGGAGATGCCTCACCACTAAAAGCAATTTGTTACCCGATTTGCCACCCTAACTTGAACCTGACTTGTTAACTTATAGCTAATTAGGTTGATCCTCTTACTTCTAAGTTTGGCTTTTGGATGGGGTCCATAATTGCTATTCAACCCCAACTTCAATTTGAACTAAATTGAGTCATGGCATTAATCACTTGCCAATTAGCTTAACCCAACCTGGGAATTTAGGGTTGACTCTTTTTTAACATTCTGGTTTGAGTTTGAGTTGACATTAGCAACATATAACAAACAAATATTCTTGAAAAGGGCCTACATTATCTTACTACATCGAGGGCTTTGTATCAGTTAACATCTGCCTCAAAACTCGGCAACTCCCTTTCCTTTTTCTGTGAAAGGTGATCGGACCCTTTCCAAAACCACTACTCAGAGGGGGAGAAAAGGACCGTACTACACATATAGTCGTATGACCTTCCTCGAGCAAAATCCCTCTCCTGCTACAAGGGAGGAAGACTCCATGTCGTCCACGTCAACTGTCGGGGTGGAAGTGCTCCGCCTCTCACCTCCGCGCGGAGAAACCTTGGTTTCGTCTTCGAACATGAATGTCTTTAAACATCGATGTCACACACACACACACAGATAACATTCCCATTTCAAAACCAAAATAAACCCAAGTGCCTAACAAAAAAAGGAAAGAAAAACCCATATCTCAACCCAACAACTAGAGATCATAAACAACTCAGCTAGCATTCCCCTTCTCTAGATCATATAGATATTTGAGCCATATTATCTTTGCCTCATCTGACCTCCATTGCATATAGATATCTATGTTCTCCTTAAGTCTAAAAGACCTAAGAGCGAATATATAGTGGGCAAGCCTATGTAATCTGGGGCGTGGCATGCAGTGTGTCAATGCACTCATCAATAGTAATGTCCAGCAGATTGAACTAGATAAGTAGCTAACTGATTAGACGCCTTCACTGAGGTTGCAAGCTCTATTATGCATGTATTTACCACATCGTTACTCTCCATTGTCTGCTTCTTCGAAGGCCTTAGTCACTTTCGCCTAATATTTGTCATTATGTCATCTGCACCAACATCACTAACTATATCTTCTGGCATGGTTGGCTGGGAAGTTGTTGGTGTCAGCTAGGCCAATGGGCCAAGGTCAGTGGGTCTCAGCCCATGACAAATTGAGCCCAACTTGTGGGTCAAAACAAATATCATTTGTACAGAGATGTAATTGATTATGTGCCTTATTAGGGGATTTGATTAGATGTTAATTAGATTAGGATTGCTTTAATTTAGTTAATTATCTCAATCACTGTAAACATATTTGTAAACTTTATTTCTATATATTGAAAGATCGTGACCCTCAAAGGGATCATCGAATTCACAATCATTTCTGTGTCTTCTTCCCTCTCTTGCTTTGACATGGTATCAGAGCGAAGCTTCTGAGTGTTTCTTCTCCATCTTCCAAACATTGGAAGTTTTCATAGTCTCTGAGAGACTCTCTAGATATTTTTTCTTCATCTTCCAAGCATTGGAAGTCGCCAGATCAACCTGTGATCTCACGTGGCCCACCCCAGATCATCCTCATCACATCAGGATATCACAATCCCTCTGATCGTCTGAATATTCTAGACTTTCTGGTGATATTTCGATATCTTTTTGGCATCAGAACAGATCACGGATCTGTTTCGCAGGCTTCTTCCACAAGCTGATCGTTGCTGGCATCTGTGGCCCACCACTGATCATCACCAACCTCATCAACAGCTCCTAGCATCTTGGTCGACCATTTATGCTCTTTGTTTTGGCAATTTTTTCAGATGTTTTCATCCATCAGAGGTAGCCCATCTGAAGAATCTTGTGATTTCCCAGTTTACCGACATAGTTTTCATCAATCCGTCACTGTGATTTGGATTTAGATTCAATCTGGATGAAACTTGGATCCTCTGGACAGAAAAAAGGATTTCCACAAATTAGGTGGGACTGATCTTGCATTTGATCACCTCTGGGGGCCCACTTCCTTGATCGATACCTTCATACAAGGTCGTCAGGGCTGTTTTTTAAAAAAACAGAAACTGTCTGTTCACAGTTTCCTTGCTGTGGGGGCAGTATTTTGACAATATTGACTGTCTGGACCTAGTCTGTTGCCTTTTTTATATCTGCTGGATATCTTCAAGTGCATCTACATTTCTCTGAGTATTACATCTCATTTTTGTGCTACTTGCTGTTGGATAAATTCTGATTTAAAGGTTGTTTATCTTCTTTGGTAGCTGACATGGACAAACATGAAATTAAATTGATCAAATTTAATGGAAAGAATTATACTTCCTGGTCCTATTAATTTCAAGTCTATCTTAAAGGAAACGAAATGTGGGGACTTGTTTCAGGATGGGATCCAAGACCTAAGGATGATGAGAAAAAAATACTCTCTTGGAATACTAAGGATGCCAAGATAAAAACCTGGATTCTTGGTTCTGTTGAACCACAATATATCCTGAATCTCAAACCGTACAAGACTTCCAAGGAGATGTGGGAATATCTGAAACAAGTGTATCACCAAGGGAACTCTGCCCGTCAATACCAACTTGAACTGGAGATTGCTCAGTATTCCCAAGGCACTTCTTCCATCCAGGACTAATTATACAGGATTTCTCAATTTATGGGCAGAATATGATGAAATCAAATATCTCAATGTATCTGAGGCAACACTTTCTGAGATTCAGAAATTACAGGCAACTTCTCATAGAGATCAGTTTCTCATGAAATTGAGATCTGAATATGAGATTATTCGTTCCAATCTGATGAGCAGAGTCCCATCTCCATCCCTGCATGAGTGTCTTAATGAACTCTTGCGGGAGGAACAAAGTCAGCTCACTCAGCATGTTTTGAAGCAACAATCCTCTGGGAACTCTCCTGAGGTCGCATATGCTGCCACTGCCCATTACACCCCTGGTGTCTCTCACGGTCCAGGAGGGATCGCTCATCATACTACTACTGCTGCTAAAGGACAACCCCCCAGCAAGAGATCTCAGCAAAATTCAATGCTTTGGCTGTAAGAGTTATGGCCACTATGCTTCACAATGTAAAACCAAGTTTTTTAATTACTGCAAATCAAATGGTCATGTCATTAATGATTGCAAAAGGCGGCCACAAAATCGCACTCCACGAGCATATCATGTTAAAACTGCAGATGCTACTACTTCCAGTGATAGGTCTTCAGCACCGGTCATGCCTTCGCCACCTTCTGCCCCAACTACTGCTCCTCATATCACCCCTGAACTCATTCAACAAATGATCATAAATGCCTTCTCTGCACTTGGTATTTCAGGTAACCACCAATCCTCTTCCTCCATATGGTTTATTGATTCTGGAGCTTCCAATCACATGACCTCCTCCACCACTCATCTCTCTAACCTGCAACCATACAACGGCAATTTGCAAGTCCATACTGCTGATGGTCAAAAGCTTCCTATTACTGCTACTGGTGATATCATTCATTCATTACCTCTCAAAAATGTCTTTCTATCTCCTCATCTAACTACAAATCTTCTGTCTGTTGGACAATTGGTTGATGATAATTGTGATGTTTCTTTTTCTCTGTCTGGTTGTGTTGTGCAGGATCAAGTGTCGGGGACGGTGATCGCGAAGGGGCTTAAGTGTGGACGCCTGTTTCCTCTTGTTATGCCTTTCTATCAGAATAAACAAATTTCTACTTTTTCTTGTTTTTCTCTTCAAGATGTTTGGAGGCTCTGGCATAATAGATTAGGTCATCCTCATTCAAAATTGTTATCTTTGATGTTGAACACTGGTGGTATTATTAAAAATAAAACATCTTTTAGTCACATTTCTGATGAGTGTTCTGTTTGCAAACTTGGAAAAAGCAAAGTTCTTCCCTTTTCATCCAAATCTACTATGGCTTCCAATTGCTTTGACATTATTCATAGTGACGTATGGGGGATTACTCCTGTAATCTCTCATACACATTTCAAATATTTTGTCACATTTATTGATGATCATAGTCGATTCACATGGGTTTATCTTTTGCACTCTAAATCTGACGTCTTTGATGCTTTTCAAAAATTTATGGCATACGTTGAAAATCAGTTTTCTACTAGCATAAAAGTTCTTCGATCTGATTCCGGAGGCGAATATATGTCCCATCAGTTTCAAACTTATCTGCAAAAACACAGGGATTTTATCGCAGCGATCGTGCCCTTACACTCCTCAACAGAACGGAGTGGCAGAACGAAAAAACAGACATCTCCTCGATACTGTTCGTTCTCTTCTCTTAGAATCATCAGTTCCCGTGAGATTTTGGCCCGAAGCTTTAGCCAGTGCGGTTCACTTAATCAATCACTTACTATCCCATCGCCTCAACAATCAAACACCATTCCTTCGTCTCTTTCATAAAGATCCTACTTATACCGACATGAGCATTTTTGGATGTGTTTGTTTTGTTCATCTTCCTCCTCCTGAACGTACCAAATTAACTGCTCAATCTGCCCAATGTGCATTCCTTAGCTACGCATCTCACCAAAAGGGGTATATATGCTATGATCCTGTGGTCAACCGCCTTCGCATTTCTCGAAATGTCACGTTTTTTGAAAATCAACGTTTTTTCTCTACTCATTCCTCGGATTTACCTTCTTTTTCTCATCTACCAGGTTTTTCTGACACAATCTCTTCTCCACTCATTGTTTATGAACGTCGTCGTCATAAGGATGTTCCACTACTCCCTCCCCCTCCAGATCCCTCACCGGCACCTGATCTTGACCACGCTTCATCACCTAATGGTTCATCTCCACTTCAACTTCGGCGATCTACTCGTCTCTCTAAGCCTCCAGACAAATATGGGTTCACTCAAACATCGTTGCTTGCTACTCTCTCCTCTATTGCTAGTCCCCCTTCTTACTCACAGGCGGTGAAGCATGACTGTTGGCAAAAGGCTATGCACAAAGAATTAGCTGCTCTGCAGGAAAATCATACTTGGGATATTGTTCCATGTCCCTTATCTGCAAAACCTATTGGCTGCAAATGGGTTTTTCAGTCAAACTTAAGTCTGATGGCTCGTTGGATCGTTATAAAGCATGGTTAGTCACACTGGGCAACCGACAGGAATATGGCATCGACTATGAAGAAACATTTGCTCCAGTTGCAAAAATGACAACAATCCGTACTGTTCTTGCCATTGCTGCTTCTCACTCATGGCCTCTTTACCAATTTGATGTCAAGAATGCCTTCCTTCATGGTGATCTCAAGGAAGAGGTCTATATGCGACTTCCCCAAGGCATTACGGGTGTCTCGGCAGGAGACTGTGCGCGCTTAAGACGCTCTCTATATGGTCTTAAGCAAGCTCCGCGCGCTTGGTTTGAGAAATTTAGGGATGCTCTCCTTCATCTACGGTTCTCTCAAAGTGCCTCTGATCCTTCTATGTTCCTTCATCGCTCCTCAAATGGGATTACTGTCCTCTTGGTGTACGTGGATGATATCATCATATCTGGGACAGATTCTGACATGATCACCCATCTACAGGCATCCTTACATGAATCTTTTCATATGAAAGACTTAGGGCCACTCACATATTTTTTAGGCCTTGAGGTTCATTAATCAGAGAAAGGTCTCATCCTCGATCAACACAAATATGCTATGGATCTTATTGAGACGGCTGGCCTTCAAAACTCCACTCCTATAGATACACCTGTTGAGGCCAATCTTCAACTCGCACATGATACGGGTGATCTTCTCCCTGATGCCACAATGTATCGTCGTTTAGTCGGTAGCTTGATCTACTTGACTATCACTCGGCCCGATATCTCATATGCGGTGAATCTAGTTAGTCAGTTCATGACACAACCACGCCATCTCCACCTCGTTGCTGTTCGGCGCATTCTTCGCTATGTTCTTCATACACCATCTCGTGGCCTTTTCTTTCCTGTGGGCAATTCAACTTCTCTCATCGCTTATTCAGATTCTGATTGGGCTGGTTGTCCTGATAGTCGAAGGTCTACCACGGGTTGGTGCATGTTCTTAGGGGACTCGTTGATTTCCTGGAAGTGTAAGAAACAAGATAAAGTCTCCAAATCATCCACAGAAGCAGAATATCGTGCTATGTCGGCTGCTACCTCTGAAATTGTTTGGCATCGGGGTCTTCTTTCTGAGCTTGGATTTCCTCAATCTGGCCCTACTCCTCTCTATGCAGACAATACCAGTGCCATACGAATTACTGAAAATCCTGTCTTCCATGAACGCACAAAGCATATTGAAGTGGCTTGTCATTACATACGTGATGAATTTGTGCGTGAAGCCATTACTCTTCCTCATGTTCCTACCGGACTTCAAATTGCAGAAATATTTACCAAGGGACTTCCTCGGCCACGACACCAATTCTTAGTTGGCAAATTGATGCTCGTGGATTCGCCCGCATCAATTTGAGGGGGGGGGGTGTCAACTAGGCAAATGGGCATAGGTCAGTGGGTCTCAGCCCATGACAAATTGAGCCCAACTTGTGGGTCAAAACAAATATCGTTTGTACAGAGATGTAATTGATTATGTGCCTTATTAGGGGATTTGATTAGATGTTAATTAGATTAGGATTGCTTTAATTTATTTAATTATCTCAATCACTGTAAACATATTTGTAAACTTTATTTCTATATATTGAAAGATCGTGACCCTCAAAGGGATCATCGAATTCACAATCATTTCTGTGTCTTCTTCCCTCTCTTGCTTTGACAGTTGGGTCTGGGGATAGAGTGTCTTCATAATCATTCAGGTTAAAGACACTTGTATCCATATCCCTTGTAATATGATCAGGCACATCATCCACTATTGGGGACTATTTATCATTCCCTCGCTGAAGTGGCATCAAACAAAGCAGCCATTTCTTCAAAAAGAGGAAGACACA
Source organism: Litsea cubeba (assembly GCA_012931725.1). Classification (NCBI taxonomy): domain Eukaryota; kingdom Viridiplantae; phylum Streptophyta; class Magnoliopsida; order Laurales; family Lauraceae; genus Litsea; species Litsea cubeba. The sequence continues at coordinate 108,082,563 of CM022944.1, forward strand.
TGGACTTAAATCCTTTGGCATCTCTGTGTCTGCAATAAAGTTTGATGATACTTGTCAAAGGCTACCATATACACATCGACAAGAGTTTGTTCTAACACCAAAACAAATTTGGGCTGTATATACCTTCAGGTATTCCACATAGCCTGTATCAGATTGAAGCCTATACTTGTTAGAATTGTCAGGTGCAACCAAGCATTGTATAGTTTTTTCATCTGATCTGATTGATTCGTTACTTGTTTTTAGTTGAAATTAAAACATATCCTGAGATTAGTTTTTTCTATTATAACCCTCCATGCCTTTGAGCTAAATTGTACCCCTGGGCAACCCCAGATTTCACTTGTCTAAAAAAAATGTCAATGAGGAACTTTCTCCATACTATCCGACCAGCGCGCACGACCATTTTCATCAGTTTCTTTTGCATCTAAGATGGGGAATAAGCTCCACATAGTGGAAATTGGAGCATGAGTAATGAATGGGAGATCTGTTTTGAGTTTTGACCGCCTTAAGTGCCCTACCTCATCACCACAACCGTTGTGGAAGTCATTTCAATATGTGATTTTGTATAAATCCAGAGATCCAAACAACACTTCAGCATAGAAAAATACAACATTTAGCATTTGACAAAAAGATTAGCCTTTTCAAAGAATCCTCTACAATTGGCTAACAAAAAAAAGTGAAGCAACTAATGGAGCCATATTAGCATCTAACCATAACCGCGACTCAGGTACATGGTTTTTTTTTCGTTTTTTTCTTCCACCCTGTCTCTCTGTGGTGATGACGATGGGGTTTTGGAGAGGGTTTTGTGTTGATGGAGGCTTTGAGATGGGGTTTTCAGGAATCCCGAATCCCGAATCGTCTCTATGCAAAGAATTCCATTTACAAATGAATCTTAGGATTCAGGTGTGAATCCTATGACTCAATTCTCGTTTCATCGAATCTTACGTTTCAAGCGATTAGGCTAAGCGGGAATAGCTACAACCAATAAGTTAATATTAATAATATTTTACCTTTGTTCTTTCTTTATTCTTTCTTTCTTTTAGCGCTTTTATTTTTAAAAAGCTATTTAGTAATTAACGAAACCCCCTAAGAACTTTTTTGTATTTATGATAAATTTTTTAAGAACATTCATTTAACTAAAGCATTTGACTGTACGGATGGTGCTTGTCTATAACTTCTTCTTTTGCAATCTATTTTGGGTTTTTTCTTCATGAACACTTTCTTACCTTCAAGAGATATCCTACCGTGTAAGATTGATGGTTTGGATTTTTTTATTTTTTATTCAAAGATAATAAATATATATTGATACTTTAAACTTATTAAACTATTTACACATCAATTATTTCATAAATATATATATATTAAAATATGTCATGATGTTCTTGATATGATTGTATTATCAACTTGTTATTATATTTATAATGCTATAAATGGGTAAATGGATGGTTATGAACAACTACATTTTTCTTTTTCTAGTAAATTTTACTTATTTTTCATTTTTATTAGAAAAATAAAAAAATCCTACGATTCACGATTCAATTCGATTCATGGGTACGAATGATTTGCAATATGATTCCGATTTTGAAAACTATGATCATCAGTTTGGACAATGTCATTCTTTGTAATCTAGAAGGGAGTTTTACCTATATGTTGTGCACAATTATTATCATCAATTTGGACATTTTCAATGTTTTTAATCAAGAAGGGAATTTTAGTCTGCATTTCAAATTAGAAGCCTTAGATTTCCAACTTTTATATTTATTCGTAAGGTTGTTTTCTTTTTTATTATAATAACATGATTTCCTATGTTAAAATCAGTCATTTTGAGAAGGTGCATTTACACATGTAATTTCTTACATCAAGGGATTTGTTTTAATTTATGCATGTTTCGAACAATTCTGAATCCTGATGACTATGGTTAGTTACTTGTTAAGTTGTCAAACTCAATTCTTCTTTTATAGCATATTGCAAAGTGATCGATAATAGCCCGGGAGACATTTTGGTGCATAAAATACCTTGAGGCAAAGTTTTAGAATTACACTGCGAGGTTTAGTTTTCAATTATGTAAGCGTACCAGCCTAGTGCTGTACGAAGAGTGTGTAGAAGTCTAAATTTTGGTTGTACATACTTTGAGTTATAAAGATGATCATTTAGTTTTGCTCTGTGTGATCATGTGATGTTATCATTTAACTATATTGAATTTGACCATATTTGATCAGCTATGACAGTTACACTCAAGATTCGGTACAACAGGATCTTGGGGCGTGGCATTAAAGATCACCCAAAAATCACCTTAAGCAAGTCATTACGTTTGGATTTTCAGGACCTAAAAATCAAAGGTAAAGAAAATTTAAAAATAAATGCAATAATCTGACGGTTAATATATATTGGATGTATCAATAAAACTAGGCATGAAGTGAGGGGCTTGGACTGATCATTGGTCCCATCCACACTTGCTCAGCTGCCCACATGCGGGTAAAGAACACACACAAATAGCTAGAGCCAATTTTAGGAATGAGTGTCAAATTTGGGTCAATGCCAATTCACAAAGTGTGTATATATCATTTTGGGGTCGTTTCTAAGCTAGGAGCAGTCCACCATTCCTAAAAATTTTGCATATATTTTATAAGGTTGACCACATGGTTCTATAAGTAAGGTCGGGGTTTTTCCTTTCAATAATCTGGACTGTTCAAGTTGTGGCCCAACCCTATTTACCCATACTAGGCTTGAGAAAGAAAGCAACGTAAACCATTAAAACAAAGAAAAATGTGATTGAAGTTCTAATTAATATGATTGATTAGTAAATTTATTTTGGGTGCACAAGGAGACCCACATCTGGGGGATCCAGATTCCAGACTATCAATTAGATTTTCCTACACTATAATTGTCTAGTCTAAATGGAGTTGCTTTCAGCCTTTCACTATAGAATTGGAAAAACACAATTTAGCCACATTTTTCACATATACAATCCAACAGCTGGCTCGAAATTTGGGCGTGACACTTTCCAGACCGAACTGATGCCCTCCGGGCCTTCGCAACTACGATTTTAAACCATGATCGTTGTTGATCTTCTTCGGGCCAACGTGTTATGCACCAAGCAACCTAGAAATAAGCTACTTAATATGCACACAACTTAAAACTCGCAAGCGCACAAGATCACTATGTAGTGTAGTGAATTGTAAGTACGAGGTCGATCCCACAAAGACTTGTGATAATAAAACAATGTCAAAAGTAAATAAAAATCAAAATATTAAAAGAAACAATTGAATGATGGAAGGTTGAATTAAACTACTAAAAACAGTAATTTAAATTATCAAAAGCTAAATGTAAAGTAACCTAAATCACACAACTAGTATTAGAATTGAAAAACAGTAATAATGAATGAACTAGGATTTCATCTACTCCCCTAACCAATCCTATGCATATCCCTTATTATCCTTTAATAAAAAATCAGAATTTATTAGTGACATCTATCAATCTAGACCATGGTATATGCGTCTAGATTACAATTCCCCTAAACCTAATTCATGAGTGGCATACTACATGAATTGTTCATTATGATGCAAAAACTAAGCATGGCATATGTCCTAGTCAAAACAAACAAAATGCATAAAACAATGGGAAAGATAAATGCATGAGTCTAAGCATGGCATATACTTAGATTATTCATGGTTCTAAAGTCTAAACCCTAGATGCTTAAAATCAATCAAAATTAAGTTAATTACTCTTAAAATTAATTATGTAATACCCCGAGCCCAATATAAGGGCTAGATTATTTTCTGATATTTAATATTTAATTATCTTAATTTTATTTAGATTTATTGGGACCCATAATTTGATGGAGGAATTCGAATGGGACTTGTGTTGGTTATACCATAGACTCCTAGTATTGTTTGGAATAGGATTGGCATGTGAGAAGGAAATAATAAAATTAGAAAGAGGACTTTGGGAAGGGTTCTAACTTCTAGCTTTTATATATTGATCAACCCAAAGCCTAGTTTAGTATTAGCCTTGAAGAAATTAGGAGGAAGAATCAGTTCTAGTCAGCCATAACAAGTGAGTAGAGATTCTGACCTAATTGTATGGTTTCGAATTTTTGGCCTTGCTCTTGTATAATTTTATTTTATCGTAAGTAGAAATTCTTGTTTACTTGTGTGTGGTTAGAAATTCTTGTTTACTTGTGTGTGGTTCCAAAATTCCTATTGGATTCCTTGCTATACAATTTTATGATGAGATCATGATGCATGTGATTAATCCACATGATTTTCCACGTTTTTGTATCATGCTACAGTGACCGTCGACCATAGAATACTCTATTTGAATTGGAAATCTTCTTTTTAATGCTCAGGAATCTGGCAAACTTATGGAGTAATGTTTATAGGATTGTTAGGCAGACTTCTCAACTCAAATCCACCGGAAATCTGTAAGAAAATAAATCTGAAATCAGAATTCAAGAACCCAGGCAGTTTTTGTGCTATTTCACGTTTGTGGTTGTGGGACCACATGGCCCACCTGATGATCAATCAGGTCCGTAGATCTGGAAGGGGACCCATGGGCGGCATCATGAGTGGTGGACCTATGTGGAGTGGGTCCCAGCTGGGTCTCCATCCAATTGATTTGTTAGAAGGGAGGCGGTATTTGCAAGTTTTTGGGCTGAATGTTGACATGTTCTAGTGAGACCCCCTGGCCCACCTGATCAGAGATCAGATCCATTCAGTGGGTAGAGGACTGATGGGCGACCATGGAGTTTAGGTCCATCTTAGGTTTGGACCATTGGGGCCCACTATCTAACCATTCAGAGTATACCAATCGTGAGGCCTATGAATACAGAAAATAGAGTTCTGTAAGGATCCTATCGTGGCTGCTTGAGTTTGTAAAATTTGGAATAGGCCCTGGTAGTTTATAATAAACTAAGATTAGGCTCTTTTCCTTGGGAATTCATCAAGATAGGGTTTTGGGTAGAAATTTCCAGTTTTATATAAAGTCTGAATTTGCAAGGAGGTCATCCCAGTCTTAAGAAATTATGATTAAACCCTTTTGCTTACTTTTATTAAATTTTGAATGTGGAGAATGCTATGGATGGAATCCTAAGTCTCTTGGAATTGCAAACAAAGGCTGGTTATTCATTGTTTGAATTGAATCCTTTAGTTCTTGATTTGTCAAATATGCATTTTGGACCCTGTTATTGTTCCTTATTATAACCTGATGCTGTTTTGAGATATTTCTCTAATGATGGACTTCTGAAATTACAGTTAAGGGCCTGATAATTATCATTTTTCATAGCTGGGCCTGTTTTGATTAATTTGAGACCATTCCTTGGATTTCAGACCTTATGAAATTACAAATAAGGACTGTTCAATTGTGGGTATTATATTTATTGTTGGAGTTGTTCTCTATTTCGTATCTTGAGTAATTATGGTTTGAAACATATTGTGGATTATGATACCTGTTGTATACCATTGTTATTTGGGGATCTCACATGGTAGATTCTGTGGTTTGTATATGTATATGTCGTGATTAATTTGGTAATTGAATATTTCCCTCAAAACTGTAAAGGGTGAGTTATGTAATTGACCTCTCACACCTCGTGCACCAATTTTGATTCGGACTGGGGCAGATTAAATCCACATAATTTGAGAAGGGGTTGATTATGGAATTTGCCCATTACTAATGTTGAGGACATGCTAGATATCATATTTTGATGAGACAACTGAGATACGATGATTTTGAGGAACCTTTTGGACACCCCTAGACCACGAGCATGTATGGCCGATTTTGTGAGGATTGTTGATGTTGGACTTGGTGTCCGGGCCGTTATAACGGCTGGTCCTTAGTGGACGTGAGTGGCCATTATGATGGCTGGTCCTTAGTGGACGTGTCTGATGAGACAGGGTCATGGTGACCGGTATACACGTATACGATGGACCTTCGTGGTCGATGGTTTTGGACCTTGGTGGTCGGTTTCTGGGCTGGTGCTAACAGGTGGCTAGGAGGTTGTCGTTTGTTTGACCATATTCCAACCTTGGCTTGAATGAGACTTTGGACGTTATTTTAATTTATTGTGTAATCTTATCTAAACATATATTTAAATGTGCAAATAGATTAGAATATCTATTCACTCAATTGTACTGATATTTTTGTGGATTTGCCCCAATCCAGGTAACCAGAACTTAACAACTCAGGAAAACCGTGATGACCGGGAGATAGACTTTGGGATGCGTACTTGAGCGTCGAAAACACATAGATGGAGAAGAAATAGATTTATTAGATTGTTTAGAGTATTTCATTTGGAAGACATTGCAATTATTTTATTTTATTCGTCAATGTTACATTTGTTTATTAGATTTGGATTTTTAATACAAGTTTGCTTAAGCTAGTAAATGCCTAAATCTTTATGTGATCTTTGATTTAACCTATGTGTGTGATGCTTACGAGTCTCGGCACGGAATTCGAAGGGCCCCGGATTCCGGGTCGTTATAAAGTGGTATCAGAGCATAAGATCTGGGCAATTAAAATAATTAGCAACCCTAGGATACGTGGTGAGGACGCTAGAGTGGGGTATAGAACTTGCTTAGATGAGAATTATTTTGTTGTTTTTGTGAAGATACATGTTTACCCTGTTGCAGAAAAAGAGAAAGGATGGTCAATGATAGTAGTAATCAAGGTTTTGAAAATCGGAATCGAATCGCGAATCGTTTTAGGCGCCGAATCGAATCGAATCGCGAATCGAATCGCAAATCGTAGGATTCATTCTATTTTTTCCAAAATAGTTTTTAAAAAATTCAAAAAATATGTAAAAATAAGAAAAAAATATAGATATGCATATCTCATATTCTCATCCATTTTCCATACATAGCAACATTTATATATTGAAAAAGGAAAATTTCTATCAACAAAACGATGCTCATGAGCTAATTTATAACCTAAACACAAAAGATTACATCCCAAAAAATCATCAAAAGATGCTCATGAGCTCATGCATGATCTAAATACAAAACATTCATTCCAAAACATCAAAAGACAAAAGATATATATCTCTAGTCTAAATAATTAATTCATATGCTGATATCCCCATCATGTCCAAGGATCATATCCACGTCAACATCATCATCTCCAATATCATCATCTCCAAATGAAGATGATCCATCATCAAGACATTGAACTTCCTCCTCTTCATTGTCAGATGAAGACACTAGAGCTTCTTCTTCCTCAAGCTCGGATACTTTCTTCTTTCGTTTATCTTTTCTTCCAAATGTAAGTTTTCTAGGCCCTATAAAACAAGATTACAAAATTTTAGTCTACTAAAATAAATAATAAATATTAATGTTTAGACTTTGACAATTAGTAAATTGGTAATACCTCTCCGTCTATCTTGTCTACTCGTCCCTTCGTTAGCAGTATCGACAAAGCATTCTCCAAGGTCCATCCATGACATGTCATTATCTAAAATAGGATCTTCTTTTTCAGTGATCCACTCATCATCAGATTCCATATCTGACAAGCAAATAGGATCAAGAGCTTGATCCCTCTCTCTCTTGTTTTGACGAACTTGGAGATTTAGATTATATTTAACGAAGACTAAAGAATTAAGACGTTGTTGCTCTAATCTGTTTCTCCTCTTTGAATGTATCTATAAAAAAGTTAGATTAAATTATTAAATGTCACGATTTATACAAAGCATATTACTAATTAATGAAAACAAATTTAACAAATCTCACCTGTTCAAATGTACTCCAATTTCTTTCACACCCCGATGAACTGCATGTTAAACTTAATATGCGAATTGCTAGCTTTTGTAGTTCAAGGCAATGTTCACCATAGCTCTCCCACCATAAAGCTAGGTTATAAGAATAAAGTCAATGATTGTAAAAGAATAACATGGTGAAGAAAAAAATACGTATTAAGGAATATAAAAAATTAAGAATATATGTAGATTACCAGGTTGCTTTGTCTTAATTGTTAATTGCGCCGTTTCTCTTCCAAACATGCCGATCTTTCTCTTGAAATAGTCAATTTGCTCATCTACAAGAATCCGAGTTCTACTATCTTGAACAAATCGCTCCAATGTGTCGTACAATCCCTTTTTAACTTCAAGATCAGCATGAAATTTCTCATCATAATGGAACGCGGGATTTAAAAAATATGCGGCTGCATGCAAGGGGCGATGCAATTGTAGGTTCCATCTTGAATCTATGATTCTCCATATGGGATCATATCGCTTCTTCACATTGTCGAAATTTTTGGCAATAGCCTCTTTGGCCCTGTCCATTGCTTCGTAGATGTATCCCATTGGTGGTCTTTCATCGGAATCAACCAAGCGAAGGACTTTTACTAAGGGAGTTACACATTTGATGCAATACTTTATGCAACCCCAAAATTCTTGGTCTGCCAAGATAATATCTCTCACTCTCATGCCATCAATATTTTTGGAGTATGAACTTTCTTCCCATTCCTTAGAAGCAAACATTGACCGCAATGCAACCCTTTGTTCATGAATACATTTTAAGGTCAAAAAGTTTGTAGCAAAGCGGGTGACAGCAGCTCTTATAAGCTCCCTTCCCTTTGTAAATTTCCTCATTAAATTTAACACCCATATATGTGTATAAATAAAAACAGTCATTTTCCTTGCCTTTGCAACTGTTGTGGCATGAGTGGGCAATTTTCCAATATCAGCTAGCATCAAATCAAGTAGATGTGCCGAACACGGTGACCAAAATATTTTTTTCCTCTTCTCCATTAACAATTCACCCGCCTTGACTAAAGCTGCAGCACTATCTGTCACCACTTGCACAACATGCTCTTCTCCAATTTCTTCAACTACCGAATCTATCAACTCAAACATGTTTTGTGCATTCTTGCAAATTGAAGATGTATCCACTGATTTAATAAAAACTGTACCACGTGGGCTGTTAACCAAAAAATTTGTGATGCTTCTATTCTTTCCATCGGTCCACCCATCAGTCATCAATGTGCACCCACATTGGCTCCACTCTTTTCTATATTGATCCAATGATTTTTCAATAAGTTGCACTTCCTTATGAAGAAAAGTGTGCCTCACTTCATGATAACTTGGTAGTTTCAATCCCGGTCCAAATGCGGCCACTGCCTCCATCATTGGAGCAAAAAATGGACTTTTAACAACATTGAAAGGCAATGCATTAGCATAGAAAAACCTACATATTGCCAACACAACACTTTCCCTATCTCCTTTTTTCCAAATGTGATTAAGTGTTGATTGTTTTGGATTTTTCCCTTTAACCACAAAGCCATCCATTGTGCCTTTCCTTTTTCCTTTATCTTGTGGTATTTCAATGACTTCATCATTGTCTTGGAAATAATAATCGGATGAACGCCCAATATCATACATGTCATCTTTTTTTTTCTCCTTTTCATCTTTGTTATCTTCTAATAACTTCTTAAAAAGGTTTGCTACATCATCCTCAACTTGAGAGCATGGTTTTATGTTTTGTTTTGTTCGGGCTAAATGGTGTTTCATACGAAACACTCCACCCCACATCGCCTTTCCACAAAAGTCGCATCTCACATTCAAGTGATTATCCGGGTTAACCTTGGAACAATAACTCCATGCAAGATCATCATCCGTTGGGCCTGATCCTCTCCCCTTTTTTGGCCGACCCATAACTGTCAAATTAAAAGAAAAAAAATAGTAATCATTCAAGTTCAGCCATCACCATAGTTTAATGGAATTTGGAACTTGGAATTGGACAGTGACAACAATCATCTTTATAGAAGACAAGGCCCACTGTATTCATGGAATTTGGAATTAGCAATAATAATTAATAAAAATATCATTGGTGGCCCCCACCCCCACTGATGAGAAAAATTGGTGACGGCTTGATGATGCCCGATTATAACTTTTTGAAAAAAAAAAAAAAGAACCCAGGCCAGGCCAGAATTTCAGCATCATATAAAGATCATTGGTGGGCCCCACTCCACTAACAAATGAGAAAAATTGGTTGTTCCGTGGTGGCTTGATGATCCGTTTGATATATAAAAACAAAAAAAAAAAAAAGCCCCAGATCAGATCATTCCAGCCCCTGACCAGATCATTCCAGAATTTCACTCATCAGATATTCATATTCATATATAATAATATCATTGGTGGGCCCCACTGATGTGAAAAATTGGCAATGGTTTGATGATGCCAAAGTATAACTATTTGAAAGAAAGAAAAAAAAAAAAGGAACTCAGACCAGAATTTTAGCATCAGATATAGGGAATAAAAAATCAATGGTGGCCCCCACCCCACTAACGGATGAGAACAACTGGTTAAGGCTTGATCTGTTTGGAAAAAATTTTTTTTAAAAAAGCCCCTGACCAGATCATTCCAGCCCCAGACCAGATTATCCAAAATCAATGGTGGGCCCCACCCCATTAACGGATGAAAAGAACTGTTTAAGGCTTGATCTGTTTGGAAATAAAAAATTAAAAAACCCCAGAACAGATCATCGCAGTGCTAAACCAGATCCAGAATTTCAGCCATCATCATTGGTGGGCCCCACTAATGGATGCTCAAATCAGTGATGCAATAAGCACTCTCAGATGATTTGATGATGCCCCCACCGATGGAATCCATTGAATGAGCCCCACCAAATGATCAAAAAGAAAATAAAAGGGAGAACCGTAGAAGGAGACGGGAAGGTTTGCTGAAGAGGAAGGGGGGAAAAAAAAAAAACCTACATACCTGCTGGTTGCTGCTCCTCGCTGGAACGAGCGAATGGCCTGCTCCTTTTGCTGGAATGGTCCCTGCTCCTCACAGCACAGCTCCTCGCCGGAATGGTTGCCGCTGGAATCTTTGATTCAAAGCTTTCTCACATGCATGATGGAGAGGATGGAGGATGGTTTTGGGCACAGATGAAGATGAAGCTGAAACCTTGATTGCATGCAAAGATGAAGATGAAATCCAAACGGCCAATCCTCTTCATGAGATGAGTCTCCTTCTCATTGCTGAAGATTTCTTTCTCTGGGCTTCTTAGTTTTTTTTTTTTTCTTCTTTTCAAGACACAAGCATTCTGCCTTCTAGCCCAAGAAAGCACGTTATGGAATAGACGTCGCATTATGGCGTTATGGGCTCCTCGGCTTCCTGCAAATACAAATCGTATGAATCGTGCGATACGATACGATACGTATCGTATCGCACGATTCATATCTGAATCGTGCGATTTTTTCTTGATTGCGATTCTAGTATGCGATATGAATCGTTTTGGGTACGATACGATTCGAATCGTACGATTCGTATCGTGAATCGTACGATTTTAATAACCATGGTAGTAATGATAATGGTAACCTCAATCAGAATGGAGGATCTGTTGAAATGCCAGAATATGCCCGTTTGATGTTTGAGAATTTTATGAAGGCATATGCGCAGGTCCAAGAGCAGATCACTGCCATTCGTACCCGCCAAAGTGAAAATGGTGAAGGACACAGCGATAGTAGACATGGCTCAGGCGGAGGCAGTAATATTGGGGGCAGGGATGGTGAGAGGGATACTCTTTACAAGAGATTCAATGAATTCCGCCCCAAATGCTTTGAAGAGACTACTAACCCCTGGGATGCGAATAAATGGGTGGAGCATATGGAGGGTATCTTCGAGGTTATGGGATGTTCGGAACATCAAAAGGCTATACTTGCAACATTCAAACTTGAAGGCGATGCGAAGGACTGGTGGAAAGCGGCTAAGAGGTCATTCAGTGGGCAAGAAACAGAGATCACCTGGACTTTCTTCAAGCGGGAATTCATAAAGAAGTTTATACCGGATCATATTAGGGCTCAGAAGAGGAGAGAGTTTGAAACCTTAGTACAAGGCAACCTGATAGTAGCCAAGTACGCTCTCAAGTTCACGGAACTGTCACTTTTTGCAGAGACATTAGTGGCTACGGAAGGAGAAAAGATGGAACGGTTTGTGAATGGCCTTAGACCGGACATTAAGAAAGATGTGAAACTACATGAGCCGACAACTTATGCCGAAGCACTGAAGAAAGCTTTTCTGTCAGAGGAGGCAATAGAAGACATAAAGCGAGAGACTCAATTAGTGCCATCAGGAAACAAGAGAGAACATTTGGGAGATCGTGGCCAATCAAAGAAACAGAAGATAGAAAGTGGTATACAGTGCGACTTTTGTGGGAAGGGTCATGATGTAAGTCAGTGTCGCAGGAAATGGGGCACTTGTTTCGAGTGCGGACAGGAAGGTCATAAGATCATGGATTGTCCGCAAAAGCGCCGAGAAATTCAGTATCAGCAACAGGCCCAATATCCACAACAGAATCAGTATCCCCAACAGAATAGACAACAAGTTTATCAGCAGAATTCAAGACAAGGATATCCATAGAATCAACAACAGGGGAATCAACAAAATCCTCGGGCACGCCCGCAAGGTCAAAATCAGTATAGAGCCGAAAATGTTCAAGGGGGGAATCCTCCAATGAATGCGCAGGTATATGCAATGACTCAACAAGAAACGGCAGCAACCGACAATGCGGTAATGGGTACATTCTATCTCTTGTGGTGTTAAATTTGGGGGACCAATTTTTCTAAGGAGGGTAGTATGCAATACCCCGAGCCCAATATAAGGGCTAGATTATTTTCTGATATTTAATATTTAATTATCTTAATTTTATTTAGATTTATTGGGACCCATAATTTGATGGAGGAATTCGAATGGGACTTGTGTTGGTTATACCATAGACTCCTAGTATTGTTTGGAATAGGATTGGCATGTGAGAAGGAAATAATAAAATTAGAAAGAGGACATTGGGAAGGGTTCTAACTTCTAGCTTTTATATATTGATCAACCCAAAGCCTAGTTTAGTATTAGCCTTGAAGAAATTAGGAGGAAGAATCAGTTCTAGTCAGCCATAACAAGTGAGTAGAGATTCTGACCTAATTGTATGGTTTCGAATTTTTGGCCTTGCTCTTGTATAATTTTATTTTATCGTAAGTAGAAATTCTTGTTTACTTGTGTGTGGTTAGAAATTCTTGTTTACTTGTGTGTGGTTCCAAAATTCCTATTGGATTCCTTGCTATACAATTTTATGATGAGATCATGATGCATGTGATTAATCCACATGATTTTCCACGTTTTTGTATCATGCTACAGTGACCGTCGACCATAGAATACTCTATTTGAATTGGAAATCTTCTTTTTAATGCTCAGGAATCTGGCAAACTTATGGAGTAATGTTTATAGGATTGTTAGGCAGACTTCTCAACTCAAAACCACCGGAAATCTGTAAGAAAATAAATCTGAAATCAGAATTCAAGAACCCAGGCAGTTTTTGTGCTATTTCACGTTTGTGGTTGTGGGACCACATGGCCCACCTGATGATCAATCAGGTCCGTAGATCTGGAAGGGGACCCATGGGCGGCATCATGAGTGGTGGACCTATGTGGAGTGGGTCCCAGCTGGGTCTCCATCCAATTGATTTGTTAGAAGGGAGGCGGTATTTGCAAGTTTTTGGGCTGAATGTTGACATGTTCTAGTGAGACCCCCTGGCCCACCTGATCAGAGATCAGATCCATTCAGTGGGTAGAGGACTGATGGGCGACCATGGAGTTTAGGTCCATCTTAGGTTTGGACCATTGGGGCCCACTATCTAACCATTCAGAGTATACCAATCGTGAGGCCTATGAATACAGAAAATAGAGTTCTGTAAGGATCCTATCGTGGCTGCTTGAGTTTGTAAAATTTGGAATAGGCCCTGGTAGTTTATAATAAACTAAGATTAGGCTCTTTTTCTTGGGAATTCATCAAGATAGGGTTTTGGGTAGAAATTTCCAGTTTTATATAAAGTCTGAATTTGCAAGGAGGTCATCCCAGTCTTAAGAAATTATGATTAAACCCTTTTGCTTACTTTTATTAAATTTTGAATGTGGAGAATGCTATGGATGGAATCCTAAGTCTCTTGGAATTGCAAACAAAGGCTGGTTATTCATTGTTTGAATTGAATCCTTTAGTTCTTGATTTGTCAAATATGCATTTTGGACCCTGTTATTGTTCCTTATTATAACCTGATGCTGTTTTGAGATATTTCTCTAATGATGGACTTCTGAAATTACAGTTAAGGGCCTGATAATTATCATTTTTCATAGCTGGGCCTGTTTTGATTAATTTGAGACCATTCCTTGGATTTCAGACCTTATGAAATTACAAATAAGGACTGTTCAATTGTGGGTATTATACTTATTGTTGGAGTTGTTCTCTATTTCGTATCTTGAGTAATTATGGTTTGAAGCATATTGTGGATTATGATACCTGTTGTATACCATTGTTATTTGGGGATCTCACATGGTAGATTCTGTGGTTTGTATATGTATATGTCGTGATTAATTTGGTAATTGAATATTTCCCTCAAAACTGTAAAGGGTGAGTTATGTAATTGACCTCTCTCACCTCGTGCACCAATTTTGATTCGGACTGGGGCAGATTAAATCCACATAATTTGAGAAGGGGTTGATTATGGAATTTGCCCATTACTAATGTTGAGGACATGCTAGATATCATATTTTGATGAGACAACTGAGATACGATGATTTTGAGGAACCTTTTGGACACCCCTAGACCACGAGCATGTATGGCCGATTTTGTGAGGATTGTTGATGTTGGACTTGGTGTCCGGGCCGTTATAACGGCTGGTCCTTAGTGGACGTGAGTGGCCATTATGATGGCTGGTCCTTAGTGGACGTGTCTGATGAGACAGGGTCATGGTGACCGGTATACATGCATACGATGGACCTTCGTGGTCGATGGTTTTGGACCTTGGTGGTCGGTTTCTGGGCTGGTGCTAACAGGTGGCTAGGAGGTTGTCGTTTGTTTGACCATATTCCAACCTTGGCTTGAATGAGACTTTGAACGTTATTTTAATTTATTGTGTAATCTTATCTAAACATATATTTAAATGTGCAAATAGATTAGAATATCTATTCACTCAATTGTACTGATATTTTTGTGGATTTGCCCCAATCCAGGTAACCAGAACTTAACAACTCAGGAAAACCGTGATGACCGGGAGATAGACTTTGGGATGCGTACTTGAGCGTCGAAAACACATAGATGGAGAAGAAATAGATTTATTAGATTGTTTAGAGTATTTCATTTGGAAGACATTGCAATTATTTTATTTTATTCGTCAATGTTACATTTGTTTATTAGATTTGGATTTTTAATACAAGTTTGCTTAAGCTAGTAAATGCCTAAATCTTTATGTGATCTTTGATTTAACCTATGTGTGTGATGCTTACGAGTCTCGGCATGGAATTCGAAGGGCCCCGGATTCCGGGTCGTTACACATGGCATGGTTGGCATGGCAGATACACAACTCATCAATTAAAAACATGGTTTAGAATCTCAACCAACAATACTGAAATCTGAATTAAAATATGCCAAAAGAGACTACATAGAACTAGGCTAGGGTTTCAATTACACCCTAGCCCTAAAAAGTTTAGCTACTCATGTCTTTAATGAAAAATAAAATAGAAAATAGAGTCATAAAAAGAAAACTAGAAGATGATGGTGAAGTGGTGGATGGCTAACAGCTTGTTCCCCTTTTCCTCATTCCAAAAGTTTTTAAAAGTAGCTCCCAAGATGGCTTCAAAGATGCTCCAAAGGTGTTGTACGGCTGCTGTGGTTTTGTAGAAGATAACAGGCTCAGTAGGCCCAGCCCAGGTACAAAGCCCACACATGGGATATACTCAAATTTGTATAGGATAGGATTTAGTCCCTAATTTCTCTCCTTTTATGTATAGGATATGATTGATTCTTTCCCATCTTTTGTTATTCTGATCTGTATCTAATTCATAATATTTACTTAATTAGAGCCTTGATTAAGGCATCATATCAATATATATAGAACTGTCGATGCTCTGTAAAAGCACGACCTTCTCTCCACTCTTCTTCTCATTCTTCTTCCTCCTTCTTATGATCTAACATGGTATCAGAGCCATAATACCTTGGAGATCCCATCTACATCGTTAAAGCTGTTAACAACCAGTAACACCAAAAGCTCGAGCTGTTAGTGAACGGCATAACAATTATATCAACATCCCCTCTCGAACGGGAAGCCGTTCGAATTTGAAACCTAACAAACAGACGGAACAGACAGACCCGATAGACAGATGGAGGTAACATGCCTCCCAGGGGTTTCGAACTCGTGACCTTTAGCTCTGATACCATGTTAACAACCAGTAACACCAAAAGCTCGAGCTGTTAGTGAACGGCATAACAATTATATCAACAAAAGCAACACAGATCAAGGATCTGTTTCTTCTGGAAGCAAAACGTAGGTGATAACCTATTGTTTCTTCACTGCGATCATAGTGGCCCACCTGCGATCATCTCGAAATCCACAAGTTTACTTCCAGCCTTGTTCGTCCATCTCTCCTTGTTATTTTGGAGATTTTTTCATCATTTTTCAGAGATCAGAGGTAGGCGCTTTGATCCATCTTGTGATTATTCACTTTCTTTAAATAGTTTTCATCACAGCCGCACAAAATCCTTGATTCTGATCGGATCTGGATGAAACTTGTACTGCTGGAAAGGAAATTGGATACTAGTCTCTAGCTACCGATCTGATCACCAATCAGATCTCTCTGTGGGCCCCACGCAAGGATCCCACCTCAATTTTTCAATTCATCTGGACTGTTTTAGTGCAATTTTTGCACTCTGTGTGTTCTGTTTGTGCTTGGAAGCCTCTGCTACTTCTCTGATCTCTTCTACTATAGCTGCTGTGTGATGTTGATGCTGAATGTTACTGATTAAGGCTGATTAATCACCAATCAGTGCTGACCCATGTACTATTAGTGCACTGTTGGGGTTGTTAACTGTTGTATTCACCTTTCATAGCAGATCAAACCATTCCCTTTTGGTTTGCGTGCTAATCTCTTCTCTCTACTACATTTTGATCATGGATAAATATGATGTTATCCCCGTTAAGTTTAATGGGCAGAATTATATGGCCTGGTCCTTCCATCTGAAGAACTTCGTCGAAGGAGGGCTATTTGGTTATCTAGATGGAACAGTAGCAAAACCTCCTACTCCGAGTACCACGGACTCCAAAGCCGTCGCCACCTGGTTTATTACTTGGATACTCAACTCTATTGACTCCTCCCTTGCCGTGGCTCTTCAAGCCTATACTACAGCAGCAGATATGTGAGCTCACCTCAAGAAGATCTACCATCATACCAACAAAGCACGAAAGTTTCACTTGGATAGTGAAATTGCTAAATTTACTCAAGGGGATAAATCTGTGTAGGAATATTTTAATGGCTTCCTCATCTTATGGACCGAACGGGATTCCATGTTGATTCAAACAGTCTCTCCTGGTTTTTTATCCGAGGCTCTTAAACTTCAAGAAGAAACTCACATTAGCCAGTTCCTTATGAATCTTCGACCAGACTTTGAATCGGTTCAGTCTACCCTCATGAACAGAGAACTGCCAGCTAATCTTGATACCTGCTTTCAAGAAGTCCTCCGCGAAGAACTTCGTCTCACCTCACAGCGGGCTGTTATTAACGAACCGAAGGCCTTCCTCGCACCCCTTCCGGTTGACTCTGCTCTTCTAGCAAACCCCAATCCGAAGCTTGCTCGATGCTATGAATGCAAAGGCTTCGGTCATATCGCCAAGAATTGCCGCAAAAGGTTAGTTTGCTGATACGGCAAGCGGTCTGGTCATTTTATTGATGACTGCCGCAACCTCCAGCGAAGAAATGAGTCGCAGCCTAAGAAGCCTCCCTCCAATTTGCCAAGACAGAATATGCCTTCCACATTCCAGGCCCAAGCACCATCATCTGATGCAGGAAGCACTTCATCAAGGGCTGTATCCATGACTCCTACTCAGATTCAAGAACTGATCCAGAGCACGGTTACCTCTGCATATGCATCTATGGGCTTCTCTGGCGATCGGTATCAAACTCATTCTCATATGGCATCAACTACTTTTCATTCCTTTGCCTCTCTTTCTTCTCCTATTACCTCTTCTACATGATTTTTAGATTCAGGAGCCTCCAATCACATAACATCTGTAGAACATAGCTTTACAGAGTCCCACCCGTACTTTGGAAAAGAGATAACAAACACTGCTAATGGTGATCAACTATTAATTTCGGGAGTTGGTACCATTACTTTATCTAGTGTGTCTGGCCAATCCATCACCCTTCCCAATGTTTACTTTGTTCCCAAATTATCAGCCGATCTTCTTTCTGCAGGACAACTTATTGATGATGACTATCGTGTTCACTTTTCTTCCACTGGTTGTGTTATACAGGGGCGACAAACTGGGAAGGTGATCGCGACGGGGAGTAAACACGGGCGCCTGTTTTTGCTAGACATTGGACATCATTCCTTCTTTGCTTCTTCTTCTAATGTCAATAAATTGTGGACTGTTTAGCATAAATGTCTTGGTCATGTGAACAATGCACATTTACTTTCCTTGTTTAAATTTGGTTGTTTGGATTCTACTATTGATAATAAAATGATGTCTTCTTGATCTCAATCTAAGTGTGAAACTTGTTGCTCAAGTAAAAGTCATATTTTGCCTTTTCCTGTTCATAATGCTCATGCTTTGGTATCATTTGACATTATTCATTCAGATGTTTGGGGAATTGCTCCTACCTTGAGTAGGAAAGGATTTAAATAATTTGTGACCTTTAATGATGACCATTCTCGTCATACTTGGATTTACTTTATGCGCATGAAATCTTAAGTCTTCTCCATTTTTCAAAAATTTTATAACATGGTCCAAACTCAATTTCAGAAAGCAATCAAAACTCTTAGATCAAATTCCGGTGGAGAATACATGTCTCATGAATTCTCTACCTTCCTTTCTAATAAAGGAATTATTCACCAAAAATCTTGTCCGCATGCTCCTCAGCAAAATGGGATTGCGGAAAGAAAGAACAGACATATTCTTGAAACTGTTCGTACTTTGTTGATTGCATCCTTAGTCCCTCCCAACTTTTGGTGTGATGCTGCACAGACTGTTGTGTATCTTATCAATTGTCTTCCTAGCACTGCTCTAGGCAAAACTACTCCTTACGGAGTTCTCTTTAGTCAAACCCCTTCATACTCTCACATTCGTGTTTTTGGTTGCCTGTGTTTTGTTCATCTTCCTCCTACTGAGCGCACAAAGTTATCTCCACAGACTGCTAAATGCATCTTTTAGGTTACAGTAATGAACACAAAGGGTTTTTGTGTTACGATCAATTGGAAAAACGCATGCGCATCTCTCGTTATGTTATTTTCTTGGAACATATTCCCTTCTTTTCTTTACATTTGGATAGTCATCCTATTGTTGTATCCTATGTGCCACAATTCTCAGAGTCTACTTCTCCATCACCTCTTCCCAAAGTCTATGTGCGGCAGAACAAGGTCCCTCCTCTGGCAACTCCCTCTCCTGATCCGCTCCCAGCACCGCCTACTGAGTCTTCGGGTAATTATACTTCTTCTGATAGCACCATTTCTCTGCGACGCTCTAGTCGTCCTTCTGTTGCCCCTAACCGCCATGGATTTCCTGGATGGATAGTATATCTTGTATGATGGGCTTCTTAGTACTCCCTGGATGGATAGTATATCTTGTATGATGGGCTTCTTTCAAAATTTCATCTTTGATTTCTCGAACATGTGGTACACAGAGTCTGCCTCGGAAATACAATACACCATTAACAATAGAGAAATCTGGTTTATTGTCCATCTTGTCGAAGATATCTATCAATGCTTTATCGTCCCGCTGGTGGTCCTTTATTTTTTGTATTAATTCGGGTTGAACCTTGAAGCTTCCCAATAATACTTTGTTGTCAATAGACCATAAGTTAACATCCAAGTCTTTGATTTCTTCAAGCAATCTCATTTCCGATGTCAAACAAGCCATCTGTGCTGATTTTCTGCTCAAGGCATCAGCTACTACATTTGCCTTTCCTGGATGATAGAAGATAGAGAAATCATAGTCCTTGAGAAATTCCATCCATCTCCGTTGTCTCAAGTTCAACTCCTTCTGAGAAAACATGTACTTGAGGCTCTTATGATCGGTATATACTTCAAACTCTTCACCGTAAAGATAGTGCCTCCAAATTTTTAATGCAAATACCACAGCTGCTAACTCAAGGTCGTGCGTAGCATAATTTTGTTCATGGACCTTTAGTTGTCTGGAAGCATACGCAATCACTTTTCCATGCTGCATAAGGACACACCCTAGTCCTTGCAACGATGCATCACAGTATATCACAAATCCTCCACTCCCAGCGGGGAGGGTAAGGATTGGCGCCGATGTGAGTTTACCTTTCAAAGTTCGGAAGCTATCTTCACAGTTCTCATTCCAAATAAACGGGACATCTTTCCTTGTGAGTCTGGTAAGTGGCCCAGCAATTGTAGAAAATCCTTGCACGAACCGTCGATAATAGCCTGCCAAGCCTAAGAAACTTCGAACTTCGGACACATTTGCAGGTCGCTTCCAATTCGTAACTGCTTCAATTTTAGTAGGATCTACTGATAGTCCTTCTCCTGAAATAATGTGGCCCAAAAAGGTGACTTGTGTAAGCCAAAAATCACACTTACTTAGCTTGGCATAAAGCTGGTTGTCCTTCAAAAGCTGTAGGGAGATACGCAGATGTTCTCCATGTTCGTGCCATTCCTTAGAGTAAATCAAGATATCATCAATAAAGACCACCACAAATTTATCCAAATAGGGTTGGAAAACTTGGTTCATTAGTGCCATGAATGCGGCTGGGGCATTGGTCAAACCGAAAGGCATGACTAAAAACTCGTAGTGACCATATCGCGTTCGAAATGCCGTCTTGGAAATCTCTTCCTCCCTCACCCTTAGCTGATGGTAGCCGGATCGGAGATCAATCTTGGAAAAGTATTTCGCACCTTGTAGTTGGTCAAACAATTCATCAATGCGGGGTACAGGGTATTTGTTCTTGATAGTCACCTGATTTAACTGTCTATAATCAATACACATTCTCAAAGTACCATCCTTTTTCTTCACAAACAACACCGGTGCTCCCCATGGAGATACGCTAGGTCGGATGAATCCTTTGTCCAATAACTCCTCCAATTGATCCTTGAGTTCCTTCAGTTCCGCAGGAGCCATTCGATAAGGTGCCTTAGAAATCGGGGCTGTTCCCGGCATTAACTCAATAGTAAAATCGACCTCTCGAATTGGGGGTAATCCAGGCAAATCATCCAAAAATACATCGGGAAATTCCCTAACAACAGGGATATCTTCTAATCTGGGCTTCTGTTTATCCTCTGTGATAAAAGCTATAAAGCCTTTGCACCCACTCCTCAATAGCTCAACGGCTTTGATGGCTGAGATGACTATGGACCTAACAGGTCTCTTCTTTCCCACCAAACTAACATGAGTAAATCCCTCTAGGCTAAACCGAACTACTTTATTAAAGCAATCTAAAATAGCCCGATACCTAGCAAGCCAATCCATTCCCAAAATGACATCAAAGTCATCCATACGTAACACTACCAGGTCTACCGGCATCAGAACTTGTGCAATTTCTAGCATACAATTATAAAATATGGTGCTAGTACGGATGTGTTCACCCGTGGGTGTTGACACTATCAATGCATAAGTCAATGTTGAGGGGGAGTTTCCTATCTTAGCAGCAAAAGCATGAGAAACAAAAGAGTGCATTGAACCAGAATCGAATAAAGTACTAGCTTCATGACTGGAAATTAAAACCATACCCTCAACAACATTATTGGCCGCTTCCGCATCCTGATGGGTCAGAGCAAAGACTCTCCCATTCTGCTGTTGCCCAGCTTGGTTCCCCCCCTGATTATTCCTGCCTTGATTGTAATATTGTCCTTGAGGTGGGTTCTGCTGGTTTCCTCGGTGCTGGTAGGTCTGATTCTGTTGGTAGGGGCGTTGGTTCTGTGGACGCTCCTGTTGACGATCCTGCTGATTTTGCCTAAAGGGTTGTCCTTGTGTCTGGTTCTGATTCCTTCCTTGCCTCTTAGGACAGTCCTTTACCTGGTGTCCTTCCTGCCCACAGCCGAAACATCCGCCCTTTCTTTTGTTCTGATTTCTTTCCCTAGCCTCCGGACAATCCTTTACTTTGTGACCTCCCTTTCCACAGCCGAAACACACTCCAGATTTCTTTCGACATTGACTTGTTTCATGGAATCCTTCACAATGATTGCATACTGGTTTAGTCCCCGTTTTCTGTTTCTTGTTGGGAAACTGGTGTTTATAATTATCTGATTTGCCCTCTGTTGTCACCAGTTGGGTTTCTCTCTTTATATCCTCGATTGCTTCTTCAGACACGAAGGCTTTCTTTAGAGCCTCCGCATAAGTCTTTGGCTCGTGCAGCTTCACATCTTTCTTAATGTCTGGTCGCAGGCCATTAACAAATCGCTCCATTTTTTCCTCTTCTGTAGCCACTAATGTCTCTGCGAAGTGTGACAATTCGGTGAACTTGATAACATACTTGGCTACAGTAAGGTTGCCTTGCACCAATGTTTCAAATTCTCTCTTCTTCTGCGCCCGAATGTGATCCGGTATAAACTTCTTTATAAATTCGCGCTTGAAGAAGGTCCAGGTGATCTCTGCTTCTTGCCCATTAAAGGACCTCTTGGCTGCTTTCCACCACTCCTTCGCATCGCCTTCTAGCTTGAAAGCGGCTAATATAGCTTTCTGTTGTTCAGTACATCCCATGACCTCGAAGATGCCTTCCATATGTTCTGCCCATTTATTCGCATCCCATGGGTCAGTGGTCTCCTCAAAACACTTTGGGCGAAATTCGTTGAATCTCTTGTATAGAGTATCCCTTTCACGATTTCTGCCTCCGTTATTGCTACCTTCACCTGATCCACCCTTATTATTGCTGTTTCCCTCGCCATTCTCACTTTGGAGTTGGTGGATAGCTGAAATCTGTTCTTGAACCTGCGTATATGCTTTCATAAAGCTTTCAAACATCTGCCGGGCGTACTCCGGCATTTCCATACTCCCATCGTTCTGTTGAATATTGTTGTTTTCATTCTCGTTTCCCTCAACGTTAGCCATCTTCTTATTTTTTTCTGCAAAAGAAAACTTGTGAGCCAAATGATAAATAGCAACATATCTTACTTTAGTTTCTACTGTTGACACCCCAACGTCCTCACCACGTGGCCTATGGGTTGCTAATTCTTTTAATTGCCCAAAACCTTATGCTCTGATACCACTTTGTCACGACCCAAATCCTGGGGCCCTGTCAGATCTCTGGATCGTGATAACTTTGGTAATATTTACCAGATATTAGTCAAATAATTCACATAAGCATTTGGCATTTAAAATCAAATAATAATTTCATTTAATCAAATAGTTGTAACTACTCAAACTTTACTATGTTCGGTCTGCATCAATAATGTACTAAAACATCAAATAATATCCCTAAACCAAGCTAATCCCTTTATCTACTAAATTATCTTTTCTCGTGCACTCTTGTCAGCCACGTATATTGAAATTCACGTGCTGATCATCGTTCCGCTCTGTCCCGCCCGCAGCTTGATTACCTGAAGGGGGTAACACAACATCAGTACTACTGGTGAATGAATATTCCTAATTACACAAATCACATAAAATATAACATCACATGATTTAACAAGTCTAAATCAATAATTAAATATTATTTAGATTCTTTCACACACAATCCGTGCCCATGGACTTCACCACGCCTCAAGGGCCTTATCGTATACATGTATACCGGTCACCATGACCCTGTCTCATCAGACACGTCCACTAAGGACCAGCCACCAAAGTGGCCCATCACGTCCATTAAGGACCCACCGCTATAACGGCCATCATGGCCCGAAGCCATATATCATCCGGACACAAGTCCAACATCCCAAATCTGGGACCCAGTGTTCAATATTTCACAAACACACACAAATCAATTTGAGAACTCAACATTAATTAATAATGTATATAATCCACAGTGTGGACCCAGCCCCTTACACAATTTGTTTCTTAATGTCCCCCTTCTAGTCATCACTAGTATTAATAAATGTAAGTGTGACCCATTTTTTCATCATAACAAAATATTACACATGTCATTCAAAATTCCAATATATCAGTCCACATAATTAATTCCTAATCTACATAGGGCCTTGATTAATCTCAGTAAAAAGATTAGTTTTCAACACATATAAGGTCCAGGCTGTCCTCACTTATAAATTCCACCCAGGCCACAGTTACATACACAGAACCTATAAACATAACTGTTTCACGCCTGTAATTTCTTGATGTACAATCCAGTGGGTCCCACTCGACTAGTACAAGATCAGTCATCTAGGCCATGGTCGCCCAAGACTGATGCATCATGCCAATGGATCTGATTCATCAATAGATCAGTTACTGGGGTCCACAAACCCAAAACGACATTCCACCTGAATGACGCCTGAATTTTCTTGATTTTAATGTACAGTGGGTCCCACCGGTCCAAACCCCAGATCTCCATCTACACCATAGTCGACCAGGGGCTCCTTACAAGATATGGGGTTCTGATCTTTGATCAGATCATGTGGTGGGTCCCACAACTACAAACTATCAATACAGTAAATTTTACAATTTTGACGTCTGAAATCCCTTGAACACATTGATCAGTGGGTCCCGCTGATTCAATTATCAGATGTTCATCTACATCTTGGTCGACCATGAGTCTACTACAAGATGTGTGGATCTGATTTATCATCCAGTGGGACATGGGGTCCCACAAGCCCCAATTGCTATTCTTAGCATTCCCGTTTGGCTTCTGTTCTTTCAAATTTCATGCCTATACAATGGCTATTATGGATTAAAACTCCATACTGGCAAAATACTAACAGAACCCATCAATTGAGCAATTCAGTGATTGATTTATTCAAGTTCGATGACTTCTAGTTGACCCTATACACTTTCATTCCACAGTATTTGAACAATTTTCAATACCAAACATCCAAATCATCAATAAACAGTATTCAGGAAGATTCACTCACCTCTGATACACAATTGTCTCCTTTGACATCAACAGCTTTCTCCTTCTTCTCCTAATTTGCAATCCACAAGATTCTCAGACTCTTCTCCAATGAATAGAATATATCACAAAGGGTCGTTGGTTCTCATATATAAAGGGAAAGATGGGAATTCTAATTACTTTCAAACTTTCCATTTAGAGTTGTTTTACAACTCTCTTCTTTCCCAATCTCTCTCTTTCACGTGGGATACTTGCAAGTTTATTAAAAATCTAGGACTTCTACTTCCATTAAAACTTGGGTCAGTACTATGACTAAGATACTACCTGGGCCAGACCAATCCTAGGCCCAAGTACTCGGGATATTACATTTTTACTTCCTTAGATAATACTCCTATACCCACCTCATATCCACCCACGGGCCTCAAAGGTTGCTTACTGGCAGGATGCTATGACTGAGGAATTAGTTGCTCTTGAAGCCAACCAAACATGGAAATTGGTACCGACCCCGGATGGAGCCTCTGTGATTGGCAGCAAATGGATATACTCCGTCACAGTATACTCTGATGGGAGTCTTGATCGCTACAAAGCCAGATTGGTTGCACAAGGATATAAGCAGGAATATGGAATTGACTATGAGGAAACATTTGCACCAGTGGCGAAAACTACCACCGTTCGTACTCTTCTTTGTGTCGCGGCAGCCCGCAACTGGCCTCAATGGCAAATCGACGTCAAAAATGCTTTTCTACATGGGGACTTGCGCGAGACTGTTTATTTAAAACCTCCACCAGGATATGCTTGTCCTCTAAAGCATGTGTGCAAATTTAGGAAAGCTCTTTATGGGCTTAAACAAGCTCCCCGAGCTTGGTTTGATAAGTTCCGAGCAGCAATCCTTCAAGCCGGATTTCGTCAGTCACTATGATAGTTTCCTCTTCCGAAGATGGACATCGAAGGGCTACACATTCCTCTTGGTCTACGTTGATGATATGATTATAAGTGGAAATGATACTGTCGGCATTACAGATCTCAAACACCACCTTACTCGCCACTTCCGAATGAAGGATCTTGGTCCTCTCACCTACTTTCTAGGGCTTGAGTTTGTGCGTAACAAATCAGGCATTAGGGTCCTTCAACGCAAATGTGACAGACTTGATCACGTCAGACAGGCTTGATGATGCTCACACTTTTGATATGACTCTGGAGTTAAAAAAAAATCAGTTCCGATGATGGCACTCCCCCGGATGATCCATCTGTTTTCCGGCGGATAGTTGGTAGTTTGTTCTACTTAACTATGACTCGGCCGGATATTTCTCATGCAGTTCATATGGTAAGTTAGTTTGTTAGCAAACCCCACAAACCGCACCTTGCTGCTGCGTTACGCATCCTCTGCTATGTTAAAGGAACTCTTCATCATGGTCTCTTCTTCCCTTCTGATACCTCTCTGCAATTATCAGCTTATGTGGATGCTGACTGGGCAGCCTGTCCTGACTCTCAGAGGTCTACTACTGGCTGGTGTATGTTTCTTGGAAAATCTCTAATTTCATGGAAGTGCAAGAAGCAAATCACTGTCTCAAAGTCTTCTGCTGAGGCAGAATATCGGGCGATGTCCTCCATCAGTGCTGAAATTATCTGGCTCCGCCGCCTTTTGTGTGAATTGGGTATTCTTGTTGGTAGTTCCACACCTCTCCATGGGGACAATAGTAGTGTTACCAGAATTGCCAACCCGGTCTTCCATGAAAGAACAAAGCACATTGAGATTGACTGTCACTTCATCCGTCAACATGTCGTTACTGAGAAGATAACTCTGCCTCATGTCTCTTCTTTTAACCAGTTTGTGGATATCTTCACCAAAGCACTTCCTAAACAACGTCATCATGATCTAACTAGCAAATTGATGTTTTCAATCTTACCACATCAATTTGAGGGGGAGTGTAGAAGATAATAGGCCCAGCAGGCCCAGCCCATGTACAAAGCCCACACATGGGATATACTCAAATCTGTATAGGATAGGATTTAGTCCCTAATTTCTCTCCTTCTATGTATAGGATATGATTGATTCTTTCCATTCTTCTATTATTCTGATTTGTATGTAATGTCTAATCTTTACTTAATTAGAGCCCTGATTAAGGCATCATATCAATATATATAGAACTGTCGATGCTCTGTAAAAGCACGACCTTCTCTCCACTCTTCTTCTTCTAATTCTTCTTCCTCCTTATGATCTAACAGGTTTATGGGCTGATGATGGCTGATTTGTCGCTGGTTTATGGCTTGAAAGAGTGCTTGGATGTCCACCC
This sequence comes from Litsea cubeba, assembly GCA_012931725.1. Taxonomy (NCBI): domain Eukaryota; kingdom Viridiplantae; phylum Streptophyta; class Magnoliopsida; order Laurales; family Lauraceae; genus Litsea; species Litsea cubeba. Next base: position 108,109,808 of record CM022944.1, read on the forward strand.
CCTTGCTTCTTTATATAATTATTGCAACAGCCCCTTTTAGCAAGTAGTTCCCTTGTATGATTAGATTTCCACCTTACTTTACAAGTAAGTTTCCTAATTAAAATAGAATAGGAGTCTTCTTTCTTGATAAACAAGACTTTCTAAATCTGATCCTACTTGTATTTTATAGAAAGTTCCTCACATGTGGCCCACAAATCTGAATTTTAATTGCAAGAAATTAAATCTTAACTTTTGACATAAAAGTGGGCCCATATAGTGCGTGCAACATGAGTGTGGGACCCCTCCTTTTTGGACTTCTATCTTGACTTGAACTCTTCCTTTAACTTTCCTTCTTTTTCTCCATGTTTTTCTCCATTCTTGAACTCCACTTTTAACTTGAATAAGACTTTCTAATTTCTGAAATTCCTTTTGCAATGGATGTGAGCCCCCTCTTGGGCGTGTACTTTGATTGGAAATTTCTTCTTTTCCTTCTTTCTTTCTCTTTCCTTTTTGATTTATGACATGAGTCTCCAATACTTTCCTTCTAGTTTGAATTGTAAGTTGTCCAGAGAATTAAAAAGTCTTCTTTGAATTCTGAAACAACTTGTTTGGGACCCACCTTGGTCCTTTGGGATTCACGCCCATCTTTCTTCATGATTTCTTCTCTTTTTATCTCTTTTTTACCTTCACATAAAAATTAACCAAAGCTATGTAAAATCAAATAAAACATCTATGACTAGCACAAGATTAATCAAATATTAGGGTTTAAATTGTAAACAATTAAGCACTTATCACAACGCCAATCTTCTTCTCTTCAACTTTATCATACAATTAATCAAATATTAGGACTTAAATTGTAAACAATTAAGCACTTATCACAACGCCAATCTTCTTCTCTTCAACTTTATCATACAAACCCACTAGAAACCTTTCTTTCCACAAATAAACCTGCAACAAGGCCCATGTAAAACATGCCGTCTAAATTATCAATCAGTTGCATGTTTGTACCTTCTTAGTGTCTCAAAATGGTGCCGTACCTGCTCATGGATCCTCTTTATGTTATTCGTTTACGCCACATCACCACTAATGCTTTTTTAAATTCAATATGGGAATCAAATCAAGAACATTGGCCGGATTCAACAAATATGCTAATCTCAAATGGCAACTTCTTCGTCGTGTAGTTCTGAACAATACAAATCAAACTCGATATGAGGCAAAGCCAAAATGCATGGCTTGCTCTTTACCAAATTGGATGTTGGATTCAAGTCATCTATTTGCCAAGTCCAACCATGTCTTTGGATTGGATGAACCGTATTCCAGGTTTATATTGGATCTGATAATTTGCATTTGGATCATTAATCATTTCTCCAAATCCAACTGTCTGTTTCTAGATTGGAACTCTGAATCAAGCCATCCATTCCCCTTTTTTTTTTTGTATTTCTGCTACAACAGGGATTCGAACTTGCACACTCTACTCACACACCCATGTCCCTAACTAGCTGAGCTACAGCTGAGGGACCATTCCCAGATTTGTAGCATCTCCAATTGCATTCATCGGACCTGCCGCCAGAATGTCATTTCAGTGATCCTGATCATCGATTTCTTCTGTCTTGTCTATCTCCACCCACGCTGTCAATCTGCAGAAACATTAGCATTGTTGATCTCCAAGACTCCAACCATATCGACAAAACCATTATTTTAGAACTACTACTACTGTTCATCATGCAACCATCTACATGCTTCAGCAACCATCAGTATGGATGAGCTACAAGCCACATCTGAACTATTGGATTCATCAGATTATTGTGATGCAAACTACAGCTTTAAAGCATCTTGAGCTAAAAGAAGAGGGAAGGGGGAGTATTAGGATAGGTTGACATATTAGGATAATATTGAATTTCTTTAAGATTAAGATTATGAAATGAGATTAGGCCTAGAGTTCATTTATCTTGAGTTTCTTCAATGTAATCTATTTATGTGAAGATCTCTCTTAAAAATGACATAAGAGTTTCATGGTTCTTCCCGATATCTTACAGCACCTCCGGCTCCACTTCTTCCAAATGTGCAGAATCACTAAAAGGAAGAAGCCAAAAAGGCATCCTCACTTCAACGTAAACTAAACTTCCAAGCTTTGAAGTGAGAATCAATACTTGCAGGAAGCACCTAAAAACACCCAAAACAAGATAAAACTTCTAGCAAATGAATAATTCATGGTCTCAGCATCTTTTAATGAACTTCCAATTCCTCAAGCTATCCACCGTCAGGAGTTTAACATGGAGCTAGATATATAATTTTTCTTTTATATATATAAGGAGATGCTCATATGAGAGTTACTCTCACGTCACGGTACTATGAGAGTAAGTGTGGGGGCCCTCATATCCATATCCAATGCCAACAGCCTAAATGTGAGGGGCCCCACCCCTTACTCTCATAGTACCGTGACGTGAGAGTAACTCTCATAGGAGCATCTCCCATATATATATATATATATGAATGGTTCTTTTATATATTTCGTATAGCTTAATTAAAATAAGTTGTAGGACATGACCCAAGTTGGGCAATATGACTTGGTTTAACTTGCGTGCATGGCCATAGATGGAAATAGAACACATGCCACATTCTTAGGTGTGGACCATGTGGCTGCATTAGAAAACTGGAAAACATGTGTTTAGCAAACCTCTAGAAGAATAAGTCAACTGAAAGATAAGATAAAAATGCACATCAAATGGAAAAAGAGGAAAAGAGAGCACAATTTTAAAACTTCAAAGTTCAGTAACATCATCAGCATTTACCCAAAAATAAATAAATAAATAAATAACACCATGAGCAGTTTACTGACTTTCACTGACCTATAAATGAAACTCAACATGGAGATGAATCCTGTTAAGGCTCTCGCAACTAGAAGTTTCCTTATATGTGTTGGTCCAAATACTGGCTGCCCAATCTTTTTCATCCACACAAATGATAATATCAAGATGATTGCGCATCTTGTGAACACAATTTCAAATAATGGAATTGTTCCAACTGTCAATTAGAGGAAAGGAAAAATCCAATTAGAACTAAAACAACATTCTCCTATAGCATTCTATGGTACCTCAAATGGCAAGTATATCATCTGAATTTACAAGAACACTAACTGCGTAATAAGGATACAAGGATGAAAACAACAATGTGCCATGGATGAGCTGTTTTTTCATTTCTCTGACTCTCATTCAAAGCTCAATCTTCTTTTTGAAGAGAAGATACAGTTTTCTCTTTAGAAATAAAATGACAAACAGATCACTACAATATTTAAGAAGAATACAGTTACAAAAATGTTTAATCATTTCAGATCAGGTATAAAAGATGCAGCAAAGTACAGGTTCATGAATAACAGCAAGAGATTATTCATTAGGAACAGAAGAGAGAAAAATTGGGCAAACCCTGGAGGCTTGTCCCCCAGTAAGTTTTCTTCTCAGTCAGCATGTCATGAATACCACAAACAAAATAGAGTCAGCTTTAAATCTAAACTGTGGGAATCCCCAATAGAGATGCTCCCATCATTTCAACTCATGCAACTCATATGCATGCCCATCATTCTAAACAAAACCATGCTGTTTCCATTCATGGATATTTATAGATATCTGTATTCATCTACATCAAAAGGCATGGCTTTAGATGCTCTCTACTAAGATAATGAAGAGTATAAGCCCAGCACCCTAATACAATATATAAGTCCAATGTGTTTTCTTTAAGCAAAGCACCAAGACTCCATTCCTAGGCCAATCTAGATTCGCATGTCGAGTAGTAATTACTTTTCCTTTTGTATTGTTTTCATGTCCAGTACTATCAATTTTAACAATGTGATGCACCTCAAGCCAAAGGATGGATTCAACACCAAGACATCTCATTCGTTTTGTGCATGGCACCAACATTGTCATGCTAAAAGCATGTAAGATCATCTTCAAACTCCAAAATAACCACTATGATGTGATATGTCATAGCACAACAAAGCTAACATTGTCCCTGGAAAAAAGAGCATCATATTCCCAGTCCATGGTGCAGGACTTAGCAAACTGGCTGAAACAACACATATGTAACATGTTCTGGCATGATACACAGATATTGATATTTAGAACATAGAGAACAACCATATGTGAAAATGTTACAAGATAGCCCATTTTTAAATCAACATAGGACATTTCTTGATTTTTCACCTCTGCTGGAGCTGTAAGATTCCTCTAATGTGCTCATTCCCAATTTTATCCTTTATTGTAACGAGACCGAATGGATAGATGCAGAATACTACAAGAATGGCACCATTTTGTATCATATAGACTACCATATACTTGATCCGTTCTCTTTCATTTGGAAATGCTTGCTGGTGCTAAGAAGCAGATACCATCAGATTGGAGTCTGCCTAGGAGATGAATGGAAAAAAACTGTATTTAAGACCAGTGATGGATTATGAGTGGCTGGTGATGCCTTTCAACTTGTATCATGCCCCAAGTCATGAATCAATTGCTTTGTCCATTCATTAGAAAAATTCTGGTTGTATACTTCAACGACATCTTAGCGTACAGCCCAGATATGAAAAAACAAATGTGGACCAGTTGCTGCTTGCATTCGACATCCTTCGGCGAGGAAAATTGTTTGTCAATTTGAAAGTGTACCTTGGGGACCGATAAAGTGGTTATTCTTCGAGATTAGGGTTTATGAAGATGGATTAATGGTGGATAAGGAAAAGGTAATGGCTATTCAAGAGTGGCCTATCCTGCAAAATGTGAATGAACTGAGAATTTAACTTGGAGTAGCTGCATTATACAGGTGGTTGGTTCAATTGAAATTTCAGCACTTTATCAACTCCTTTCGCTGGTTGTTTAAAGAAAAGACAGTTTAATTGAACTGGACACTGTAAAGCCACCAAAAGTTTTGAAAATCTCAAAAAGCGATTAACCAAAACACCTGTTTTAGCCCTTCTGCACTTACATAAGGTCTTCCAAGTTTATTGTGATGCATCTCATGTAAGCAAGGGCGGACCCAGAAAATTCTCCTCAGGGGGACTCCGTGTAAAAAAAAAATCTTGGAGGAAGGGGCAAATGTAAAAAAAAAAAAACATAATTTTTAAATTCTGCAGGGGGCTCTTAAGAAATTTGAACCCTTTTTCAAGTTTGGGTGGGGGCTTCAGCTCCCCAAAGCTTCTATTTGGGTCCACACTGACAAGATGAGAGACGAGCATACAAATGTGCTGAATGACTTGGTCCCTTGATGGACGATTGTATTACATATATATAGGGAATGAATTCCCTAATTACAGCAATTAACAATATCTAATCACATCCCTAATTACAGCAATTAGCAATAACTAATCAAATTAAGATCCTAAAGATTAGCAATTAACTATGTACAGAACTTTGACTAAATTACAAGACTGGGCCTAATGGGCCTGAAATCGTGGGCCAACATTAACACTCCCCCTCAAATTGATGCCGATGAATCAACAAGCATCAATTTGTCAGCCAAGAATTGATGACGCGGTCGAGGAAGTGCTTTGGTAAAAATATCAGCAGTCTGGAGGCTTGAAGAGATGAATGGAAGAGAAATAACATCGCGTAGATATTCGTCCCTTATAAAATGACAAGCCACTTCAATGTGTTTAGTTCTCTCATGAAATACTGGATTCTCAGTAATCCTTATGGCACTTGTATTATCCGCATGTAATGGTGTGGGAGATTTCTGGGAGAAACCAAGGTCCTCAAGAAGACCACGAAGCCATATGATTTCGGAGCAGGCGGCAGACATAGCCCGGTATTCTGCCTCAGTGGATGATTTTGAAACTCTGTCTTGTTTCTTCACTTTCCATGAAATAAGAGCATCCCCTAAGAACATGCACCAGCCCGTAGTGGACCGTCGAGTATCAGGACAACCTGCCCAATCAGCATCAGAATAGGCAGACAAATGCATCTGCGAGCCAACAGGAAAAAACAAGCCTCTGTGAGAAGTACCAAGAAGATAACGAATAATACGTCGAACAGCTGCTAAATGAAGATGATGAGGCTTGGTCATATACTGACTCAACAAGTTGACTGCATAACTGATGTCAGGCCGAGTAGTAGTCAAATATATAAGACTACCAACGAGTTGACGATAATATGTTGGATCAGAAAGGAGATCACCACTGTCACTATGGAGTTTAAAATTTAGTTCTAGAGGAGTATCCACTGGTGTGGATTTAGACAATCCCGCAGATTCAATCAAATCCATAGTATACTTATGTTGATGTAAAATCAACCCCTTCTCAGAGTGATGAACTTCCAATCCCAAAAAATATTGCAGAGGTCCCAGATCTTTCAGATGAAAAGATTGATGCAGAGACAATTGAAGATCTTGAATCGTGGCTGTATCTGTGCCAGTGATGATGATATCGTCTACATAGACGAGAAGGATGGTGATTCCTTTTGATGTATGGTGCAAAAACAAAGATGGATCATAAGGACTCTGCTGAAACTGGAGCTTGAGTAAAGCATCTTTGAATTTTTCGAACCATGCACGAGGTGCTTGTTTTAGTCCATATAATGATCGTTTCAGAAGAGCAACCTGATCTGCCGATGGTTTCGGGAAACCTTGAGGCAATCGCATGTAAACTTCTTCTTTAAGATCGCCATGAAGAAAGGCGTTTTTCACATCAAATTGAAAAAGAGGCCAGGATTGAGATGCAGCTATGGCAAGGATAGTGCGAACAGTGGTCATCTTTGCAACAGGCGCAAAAGTTTCTTCGTAGTCAATGCCATATTCCTGTCGGTTGCCAAGAGCCACAAGCCTCGCCTTGTATCGATCCAAAGTACCATCTGCCTTTAATTTGATAGAGTAAACCCATTTACTCCCAATAGGTTTAACCGAAGCGGGGCAAGGAACAGTAACCCAGGTTTGGTTCTGCTGTAGTGCACTCAGTTCTTCTTCCATAGCCTGTCTCCAGCACTCATGTTTTGCTGCTTGTGAATAAGACGTAGGAATGGATACAGATGATAAAGTAGCAAAGTATGAAGAATGAGAGAAACCGTATCTATCCGGTGGACGAGATATACGAGCAGAACGTCGAACAGCAAGTTGAGGGGAAGTTGATGCAGAAGCAGGATTGGGGACCGGTTCTTGCAAAAGAGGCAAAGTATTAGCATTTGTTCCTTGTCGACGAATATACACCTTGTCCGGATGAAATCTCAAAGGTGAAGGAAGACATTCATCTTCAAAGGATGGTACTTTAGAGAAGGAGATTTCTGGAGAAGAATCAGAATAAGACTGAAAAAAATACTGATGTTCAAAAAAAACAACATTCCGAGAAATGCGAAAACGCTTGGAGGTGGGGTCATAACAAACAAAACCTTTTTGATGGGAAGCATAACCAAGGAAGGCACATTTTACAGATTGAGCAGATAACTTGGAACGTTCATGTATGGGAAGATGAACAAAACAAACACAACCAAAAGTATGGAGATTTGTGTATTGTGGGCCAGTTTTGAAAAGACGAAAATATGGAGATGTGTTTTGAAGTTTTGGAGAAGGAAGGCGGTTATTGCGATTTTTCCGTTCTAGAAGATGACGATTTTTCCGTTCTGCAACACCATTCTGTTGGGGAGTATAGGGGCAAGTCCGCTGGGATATAATCCCTTTGTTTTGTAAAAATTCCTGAAATCGGTTGGACACATATTCCCCCCCTGAGTCGGTTCGAAGAACCTTAATACATGTGGAAAATTGATTTTGAACATAATTCAAAAATTTTTGAAACACATCAAAGACTTCAGACTTGGCATGTAGAAAATAAATCCATGTAAAACGGCTATAGTCATCAATAAAGGTTACGAAATACTTATACTGTGAATGAGAAATAATTGGTGCAACACCCCACACATCACTATGTATTAAATCAAAACTTTTGGTAGCAGAAGAAATGTGTAATGGAAAAGGCAAGGTTTTACTCTTTCCCAGCTTACAAGTGGTGCAATCAAGAGCAACATCAGATGATAAAAATTTCATTTTATTAATATGACCAGATTGTAACAAGGATAACAAAATAGCTGAATTGGGATGGCCTAATCTATTGTGTCATAACTGCACATTATTCCTAGAGACAACTGATAAAGCAAACAAAGACATATCTGGATTTGGTGTTATTATCTGAAGAGGAAACAAACGCCCCCACTTAGGCCCCTTCACTATTACCTTCCCCGTCTCCTGATCCTGCACCACACAACCAGAGGAGGAAAAGGAAACATTGCAGTTATTATCAACCAATTGACCAACAGAGATTAAATTGGTAGAAAGATTATCGGAACAAAAAACATCATGTAAAGGTAGAGAATGAGTAATATCACCAACAGAAGTAATTGGAATTGTGGTACCATTAGCAGCATGGACCTGAATCTGTCCATCATATGGTTTAAGTTTGGAGAAATTTTTGGAGGATGATGTCATATGATTGGAGGCACCAGAATCAAAATACCATTGAGATGGAGATTGAATTTTACCAGATATACCAAGAGTGGACAAAGCCTGGAGAATCATCTGTTGGATCATTTCAGGGGAGACAGGAGCAGCAGAAGCAGGTGCCGAAGAAGATGTGGAAGAAGAATCAATAGTGCCAGTAGCAGTAATCGCCTGGTAAGCTTTCGAATTTCTGTTTTGAGGACGTTTGCGGCATTCATTGATCGAATGTCCAGATGCCTTGCAATAATTGCAGATCCGCTGCTTGCACTAATTTGCAAAATGGCCAAAAGTTTGACACTTGAAGCACTGTACTTTACTGAGATCTCTGTTCGGTTGTTTCCCCTTGGAAGAATAAGCAACACTGACAGAGGAGGTCGGTGATTGAAAGGTGGGTACACTATAGGCAACCTCCAAAGTACCTGGACTAGCTTGGTGAAGCACCTCAGATTGCGTCAATTGTCTTTGTTCCTCTCGCAATAATTCATTAAGACATGCATCCAGAGAAGGAGACGGGACCCTACTCATGAGATTGGATCTGACTGATTCATACTGAGGCCTTAATTTCATAAGAAATTGATCCCGATGACTCGTTGCTAGTATGACTTGTAATTCTGGAAGGGCTTGAGCAGAGATATTGGCAAATTTGATTTCATTTAATTCTGTCCACAAAGTCTGAAAACCAGAATAATATTCCTGAATGGAAGAAGTCCCTTGCATATAATTCGCAATTTCGAATTCTAACTGATATTGTCGAGCAGAATTTTCCTGATGATACACTGTTTTCAGATATGCCCACATCTCTTTGGCAGATTTGTAAGGTTTCAAATTCATGAAGAATTGTGGTTCCATGGAACCGAGAATCCAGGTTTTGACCTTAGCATCTTTTGTGTTCCATGACAAAAAATTTTTTTCATCCTCTGTGGGTTTTGGATCAGTGCCAGAGATATGGCCCCATAATTCTTTACCCTCTAGATAAAGTTCAAATTGAAAAGCCCACGAGGGATAATTTTTTCCATTAAACTTGATTAATGTGATTTCAGATTTCTCCATTAATAAATATGCAGATGAACCAGCAGAAATACAGACAACCCAACTACAAATGAGATCCACAGATTAAACCTTGCAGACTACCCAACTACAAAAGAGATCCACAGAATAAAAATGGCAGTGGGAGAAGAAACCTGAACAAACAGCAAGAAGAAGCACTGTCTGACAGTTTCCGGAAAAAAAACCACACACAGCAGTGAAGTCGTCCAGGTCGTCTGGGAGAAGGAACACAGTCTGGGCCCCACCTGATGATCTTTTGATAGATCAGAGAGTGGGGATGGTTGAGCAGGATAAGCACGCAGCTAATGGAAGTGGTCGCGACCAAATCAAATCCAGATCCAGGATCTTGAACGGCCGAGATGAAAACAAACCCAACAAAATGAATTGATACAAAAAGAGGTAGAAGGCCCACCTCGGATGATCAATAAATATTGTAAAAATCGTCAGAAATAAGAGAACATTCGGACGACCAATGTGGAGAAGTCTGCTGAGATGGGCCACGCCTGATCACAGGTGGGCCACGCCTAATCTGAGATGATCAGGGATGATCTGAGCAGATCTGGCTGAAGATTATGATCACAGATGATCACAGATTGGCTTTGACTGAAGAAGATGATGCCATATGATCATCGATTGGCTTCCAAGACATGGAAGATGATTAATACACTCACTGTAGGTGCTCTGATACCATGACAAGATGAGAGACGAGCATACAAATGTGCTGAATGACTTGGTCCCTTGATGGACGATTGTATTACATATATATAGGGAATGAATTCCCTAATTACAGCAATTAACAATATCTAATCACATCCCTAATTACAGCAATTAGCAATAACTAATCAAATTAAGATCCTAAAGATTAGCAATTAACTATGTACAGAACTTTGACTAAATTACAAGACTGGGCCTAATGGGCCTGAAATCGTGGGCCAACATTAACACACACCTGCATGTAAGGGTTGTTGCGATTCTTAGTCAAGAGGGGAAGCTTTAATGCTTATTATAGTGAAAAGATCAATGGCCCAAAACTCCGTCATTCCACTTATGACATTGAGTTTTACACCATTGTGCAAGCATTGAAGCACCACACTGTTTTTATTTTCTTTTTTCTTTTTTCTTTTTTTTTTTTTTGCAAAAAATAATGTGCAATGCTTTCTGGCTTTTTTGCACCTAAAGCTTTGGAAATATGAAGAAAAGGTTGACCAAAACACCAGTTTTAGCCCTCCCAGATTTTGAAAAGGTTTTTCAAGTTGATTGTGATGCATCACATGTGGAATTGGTGCAGTCCTTAGCCAAGAAGGAAGACCATTGTATATTATAGTGAAAAGCTAAATGGCCAAAAACTCCGTTATTCTACTTCTGAAGTCGAGTTTTAACTATTTGGTACAAACGGAGTTCGTGCTTCATTCCGAGCATGAAGCATTACAATACTTACAGGGGCAGAATAAGTTGATTGATAGACATGCTAAGTGGGTGGCATACCTTCAAGAATTTACCTTTTCTATTCAGCATAAAGCCAGGACTCACAATAAGGTAGCCGATGCTTTAAGTTGAAAGGTGGTGTTATTGTCTACCTTGAGGGTACAAATGGCAGGTTTTGACAGTTTTCCCAACCTATATGTTGAAGACAAGGACTTTGGTCATATTTGGGCCGAATTGGAAACAGGGCAGCCTGGAGAGTATGCCTTACAGGATCGTTTTCTATTCCGTGGGCCACGCCTATGCATACCAGAATGTTCGCTTCGGGAAAAACTTATTACATAAGTAAATGCTGGCTCATGTGCAGGTCATGGTGGTAGAGACAAAACTATGGCATTACTACAAGAGATTCTATTGGCCAAAAATGCACCATGATGCAGCTCGATATGTGGCTCGTTGCCAAGCATATCAAATTGACAAAGGAGAGTTAGCAATAGTGCACTGTATACACCCCCACCAGTCCTACGTGCACCATGGGAAGATGTGGGCATGGATTTTGTGTTGGGCTTGCCTCGGACACAGCGGGAAAATGATTCTATTTTTGTGGTGGTAGACCGATTTTCAAAAATGGCACATTTTATACCATGCAAGACGACTTTTGATGTGTCTAACATTGCCAGGCTTTACTTTAAGGAGGTTGTCAAGCTACAAGGGGTGCCAAAAAGTATTACCTCCGACAGGGATACCAAGTTTGTTAGTCACTTTTGGAGGATGTTATGGAAGATGCTTGGTACAGACTTGTGCTTTAGTATTGCCTATCACCAATAGAAAGATGGGCAAACTGAAGTAGTGAACAGAAGCCTTGGCAACAACTTGTGCACATTGGGATGTTATATTTTCACATGCTGAGTTCGCCTATAACCGATTCCCAAACAGAATAGCCCAAAAGAATCCGCTTGAGATAGTTTATGGTAGGAACCCTACTAATGTAGTTGATCTTGTTCCCATTCCAAATAAGGACAATGCGGATGGATTTGATGATCAAATTGTCGAGCACACTATGACATTCATGGAAGCATTTTATTCAACACATGGAGTCCGAACCCATGTGTAGATGTTTCCCTCAAGAATAAAGAGCCCAAAACAGTCCACCTATATTAATTTTAATTCATTCAGGGGCTGTTTTTTTTTTTTTTTTTTTCACAAATAAGGCAGGGTGGTGTTCTATGCAATTCTGAGCTTCAACTCAGAACATATAAACAAAAGGGGGGCCTGAACGTCTGTTTTATTTTGGGCTACTGGTTAAGGACCATAATGGGTCCATGTCCACTCAAGTACAGCACCAATAGGTGCGCCCAAGAGTGTACTGCTAAGGGGCAGGACCCACCTTCCAGATTAGCGATGCATGTGGGGCCCAAGGCCATTCTCGTGCAAGGTGTCTGGGTCGACCCTGTTTTGGAATTTATGCTGGATTTCTGTTTCCTTTCATTTTTAGTTACTATTTTGTCATATGGGATCTTAATTTATGTTAATTAGTGATTAGTAGAAAGGATTATGGGATATTATTCACTGTAATTCTGTTTTGGGGGGATTATTATGCTGGTTGCAGGTCGTCAGCTACATTGGTATGCAACGTTGAATGTTTTCTTTCAGTAATAAAGGTTCTGCAGAAACCTTTGGCATCTCTGTGTATTTTCTTCACATCATCTTCTTTTTTTCTGTCTGTTATGCGGTGCTACAGCAATGGAATAGATTTGTGAATCTGTTTGGGTTGCGTGACTGCATCACATTGTCATTACTCTATTTAATGCAGCATATCTATTGTTATCTATATTATTCACCTGCCAGCTCTTCGTAGTCTGATGATCTACACTTGGTGCTTAGGTACCAAGCCCACCGATCCTGAGGTGGAAACAGAAATGTTTGTAACTCGCGGAAATGTTTACACCTCACTGTAGACTTCGATCCAAATCATGGTTAGGGGTCAATTGTATTCTAATGCTTGTCAGAAAAATATTAAATTGGCTCCTAATCTCGCGCACCCGGTGTATGGGGGCGTGATATGAAAAGAGATAGGGCAGCCGGAAGAGTTCAGATTGCATTACACTTTTCTATTTTGTTGGCTGTGTATATGCATTACAAAATGTTCTCTGAGAAAAGCTTATCGCAGGAGTGCATGCAGAATCGTGTCCAAGGCATGGTGGTAGTGAGAAAACGATCGCCTTACTTGAGGAAAAATATTATTGGCCAAGAATGCAGCAAGACATAGCTCGATGCAGGATATTTCAGATGGCAATGGGCATAGTACAAACTAACAACCTGAATACACCCTTGCGAATTCCACATACACCATGGGAGGATTTAAGTATGGGTTTTAACTCTTATCTTTGAGCAGTGGATCGATTCTTGAAGTTGGCCCATTTCGTACCATGTAAAATCCATGATGCATCCATATTGCACGGTTTACTTTAAAGGGCTGTTAAGCTACATGGCGTACCAAAGAGCATCACTTCCGACATGGACATCAAGTTTGTTAGCCATTTCTAGAGGGTCTTATGGAAGATGTTAGGTACCAACTTATATTTTAGCAGCACCCATCAGCCACAACCAGATGGACAGACCAAGGTTCTAAATCGAAGCCTTGGAAATATCTTGTGAGCCTTGCTAGAGTTTCAACCAAAACAATGGAATAATGTGTTGTCACATGCAAAGTTCACTTACAGTTGATCTAAAACCCGGATGACCCAAAAGAGTCTGTTTGAGATCATTCATGGGATGAACCCTACTAGTCGATCATATTCTAGTCTAGTTCCTAAAAGAGGAGATATCGGACCTCAAATTTGGTTGCACATATTCGCAGCATTCTTGAACAGGTGTAAACAGATTAATAAGAGCAACACTAGCTACAAAAGAGGCCACTGACCAGCATAGTCGCCCGGTTGTGTGCAATGAGGGTGATATTTTCTGGGTCTATTTGAGGAAAGATAGGATCCAACAGGCAAGTAACACAAATTAAGGCAAAGGAAGATTGGTCCAATGCAAAGTGGAAAAGAAGATCAATGACAACGTCCATCAAATAGAGTTCTCTCGTGATCTCAAAATCTCCAATATCTTCAATGTAGCTGATCTCTCTCCATTTTATGAAGCCGAAACACATGCAGGAGGCGGAGTTTTGGGCAGCAACTCGAGGTTGAGTTCCTCTCAAGCAGGGGAGAGGATGAGGAGGATTGCAATGAAGCGCAAGAAAATTTCATAGTGGGGCAAGGTGTAGCATATATGTAGGCGTTTGATCCAACACACCCGTATACGTGTCCTAGATTTTCAAAAGCGAGGAGTCATAAACAAATCCCCGTATTAGTGTCCATATCCATATCCATATCTGGGCATCATAGTGTAGAAGATAATAGGCCTTAAGCAGGCCCAGCCCATCAAGGGCCCATGTATAAATCCCACACGCATGTATAAATCCCACGTGTGGGATATTGTCTAAAGATTGTATAGTCTCCTTATATTTTCCTTATTTAGACTAGGTTACATTCTTTCCATTCTTTCAATCTTCTAATTGTATTCTTAACATACTTAGGGCCTTGATTGAGGCATAATGACATTATAAATAGACTGTCGATCCTCTAAGGAGATACGACCTTCTCCCATCATTATTCTTCTTCTTCTTCTTTTTCCTCTCTTCCTTCACACAATATTACATGGTATCAAAGCACTGTGGGCTCTCCTCATATCACTACAATCTCTTCTTAAGGATCTGAAGACTCTCTCTCTCAGCAGAATCTCTCTGTCGTCATTCTGCAAGTGAATATTAAAGGTGGGCCATCTTCAGATCATTCAGAAATCAAAAACAAACTACACCACAAGGGTCGCCCATCCTCTTAAGATTTATGGGCATTTTTTCAAGATTTTTGGCACATCTGAGGTAGGCCATCTACCGCTGCTTGTGTTTTCCCAGTTTTACAAGATAGTTTTCATCAGATCCATTCAAATTTGCGGATTTTAATCAATTTGTCATGCAACCTGATCTGGAAGTTAGTAAAAAGTCTCACACAGAGGACTCCATTATCTGATCAGAGGTCTGATCCCATTGTGGGCCCCACGTGCCCACTCCAGCAGCAAAATAGTGGTCGTCTGGCACTATTTTGCTCATTGTTGGGTCGTTTTTTTTGTTTGGAGTTCTTCTTTTTGCTCCAGTAAAAGATCTGAACCAGTCATTCAGCCTCTCTTCTGGTTATTGCTAACTAATTGTTGTATAGTCCTCTCCATCTCTCTCAGCTTGGAATAATGCAGAACAGAACCCCTTGGTTGCTGTTTTTCTGACTTTTCCTCCTCTGTTGAGCACTCTACTGCATTAAAAATCATGGATAAATATGATGTTATTCCCGTTAATTTTAATGGGAAAAATTACATGCCCTGGTCCTTCCATCTGAAGAACTTCGTAAAAGGACAGGGACTATTTGGTTATCTAGATGGAACGGTAACAAAACCTCCTACTCCAAGTACCACGGACTCCAAAGTCTTAGCCACCTGGTCCAAGGAAAATGCCAAAGTGATTACTTGGATACTCAACTCTATTGATTCCTCCTTGGTCGTGGCTCTTTAAGCCTATGCTACAGCAGCTGATATGTGGGCTCACCTCAAGAAGATCTACCATCAAACCAACAAAGCCCGGAAATTTCACTTGGATAGTGAAATTGCTAAATTTACTCAAGGGGATAGATTTGTCCAGGAATATTTTAATGGCTTCCTCACATTATGGACCGAACGGGATTCCATGTTGATTCAGACAGTCACTCCTGGCTTTCTATCCGAGGCTCTTAAACTACAAGAGGAAACTCACATTAGCCAGTTCCTGATGAATCTCCGACCAGACTTTGAATTGGTTTGGTCTGCCCTCATGAATAGAGAACTTTCGGCTAATCTTGATACCTGCTTTCAAGAAGTCCTTCGCGAAGAACTTCATCTCACCTCACAGCATGCTATTCTTGAAGGACCGAAGGCCTTCCTCGCACCCCTTCCAGCTGACTCTGCTGTTCTAGCAACCCCTAATCCTAAGCTCACTCAATGCTATGAATGCAAAGGCTTCGGTCATATTGCCAAGAATTGCCGCAAGAAGTTGGTTTTCGATACTGCAAGCGGTTTGGTCATCTTACTGATGACTGCCGCAGCCTCCACCGAAGGAATGAGACATTGCCTAAGAAGCCTCCCTCCAATCTGCCAAGACAGAATATTCCATCAGCTTCCAGGCTCAAGCACCATCATCTGATACAGGAAGCACTTCTTTTAGGGCCGTATCCATGACTCCTACTCAGATTCAAGAACTGATTCAAAGCACAGTCACCTCCGCATATGCATCTATGGGTTTTTCCGGTGGTCGGTATCCAACTCCTTCTCATAATGCTTTTCCTGCCTTTCATTCTTCTGAATCTCTTTCTTCTCCTATTACCTCATCCACATGGTTTTTAGATTCAGGTGCCTCCAATCACATGACTTCTGTCGAACATAGCTTTACAGAGTCCCACCCGTACTTTGGAAAAGAGATAACAAACACTGCTCATGGTGATCAACTATTAATTTCGGGAGTTGGTACCATTACTTTATCTAGTGTGTCTGGCCAGTCCATCACCCTTCCCAATGTTTACTTTGTTCCCAAATTATCAGCCAATCTTCTTTCTGCAGGACAACTTATTGATGATGACTATCGTGTTCACTTTTCTTCCACTGGTTGTGTTATACAGGGGCGACAAACTGGGAAGGTGATCGCGACGGGGAGTAAACACGGGCGCCTGTTCTTGCTAGACATTGGACATCATTCCTTATTTGCTTCTTCTTCTAATGTCAAAAAATTGTGGACTGTTTGGCATAAATGTCTTGGTCATGTGAACAATGCACATTTACTTTCCTTGTTTAAATTTGGTTGTTTGGATTCTACTATTGATAATAAAATGATGTCTTCTTGATCTCAATCTAAGTGTGAAACTTGTTGCTCAAGTAAAAGTCATATTTTGCCTTTTCTTGTTCATAATGCTCATGTTTTGGTATCATTTGACATTATTCATTCAGATGTTTGGGGAATTGCTCCTACCTTGAGTAGGAAAGGATTTAAATACTTTGTGACCTTTAATGATGACCATTCTCGTCATACTTGGATTTACTTTATGCGCATGAAATCTGAAGTCTTCTCCATTTTTCAAAAATTTTATAACATGATCCAAACCCAATTTCAGAAAGCGATCAAAATTCTTAGATCAGATTCCGGGGGAGAATACATGTCTCATGAATTCTCTACCTTCCTTTCTGATAAAGGAATTCTTCACCAAAAATCTTGTCCGCATACCCCTCAGCAAAATGAGATTGCGGAAAGAAAGAACAGACATATTCTTAAAATTGATCGTACTCTGTTAATTGCATCCTTAGTCCCTCCCAAATTTTGGTGTCATGCTGCACAGACTGCTGTGTATCTTATCAATCATCTTCCTAGCACTGTTCTAGGAAAGACTACTCCTTACGGAGTTCTCTTTGGTCAAACCCCCTCATACTCTCACTTGCGTGTTTTTGGTTGCTTGTGTTTTGTTCATATTCCTCCTACTGAGCGCACTAAGTTATCACCACAGGCTGCTAAAAGCGTCTTTTTGGGTTACAGTAATGAACACAAAGGGTTTTTGTGTCATGATCAATTCGAAAAACGCATGCGCATTTCTCGTAAGGTCATTTTCTTGGAACAGATTCCTTTCTTTTCTTTACGTTTGGATAGTCATCCTATTGTTGTATCCTATCTGCCACAATTCTCGGAGACTTCTCCATCACCTCTTCCCAAAGTCTATGTCCGGCGGAACAAGGTCCCTCCTCTGGCAACTCCCTCTCCGGATCCGCTCCCAGCGCCGCCTGGTGAGTCTTCAGGTAATGATACTTCTTCTGATAGCACCATTTCTCTGTGATGCTCTAGTTGTCCTCTATTGCCCCTAACCGCTATGGATTTCCTGCTATTTTTACTTCCTTAGATAATACTCCTATACCCACCTCATATCCACCCACGGGCCTCAAAGGTTGCTTACTGGCAGGATGCTATGACTGAGGAATTAGTTGCTCTTGAAGCCAACCAAACATGGGAATTGGTACCGGCCCCGGATGGAGCCTCTGTGATTGGCAGCAAATGGATATACTCCGTCATAGTATACTCTGATGGGAGTCTTGATCGCTACAAAGCCAGATTGGTTGCACAAGGATATAAGCAGGAATATGGAATTGACTATGAGGAAACATTTGCACCAGTGACGAAAATGACCACCGTTCGTACTCTTCTTCTTGTCGCGGCAGCCCACAACTGGCCTCTATGGCAAATGGACGTAAAAAATGCTTTTCTACATAGGGACTTGCGCGAGACTGTTTATCTAAAACCTCCACCAGGATATGCTTGTCCTCCAAAGCATGTGTGCAAATTGAGGAAAGCCCTTTATTAGCTTAAACAAGCTCCACGAGCTTGGTTTGATAAGTTCCAGGCAGCAATCCTTCAAGCCGGATTTCGTCAAAGTCACTCTGATAGTTCCTTTTTCCTACAATAGACACCGAAGGGCTACACATTCCTCTTAGTCTCTGTGGATGATATAATTATCAGTGGCAATGATATTGCCGGCATTACGAATCTCAAACACCACCTTACTCGCCACTTCTGAATGAAGGATCTTGGTCCTCTCACCTACTTTCTAGGGCTTGAGTTTGTGCGTAACAAATCAGGCATTAGGGTCCTTCGGCGCAAATATGCGACAGACTTGATCACGTCAGCCAGGCTTGATGATGATCACACTTTTGATACGCCTCTGGAGTTGAACAACAAAATCAGTTCCGATGATGGCACTCCCCCGGATGATCCATCTGTTTTCCGGTGGATAGTTGGTAGTTTGCTCTACTTAACTATGACTCGGCCGGATATTTCTCACGTCGTTCTTACGGTGAGCCAGTTTGTTAGCAATCCCCACAAACCTCACCTTGCTGCTGCATTGCGCATCCTCCGTTATGTGAAAGGAACTCTTCATCATGGTCTCTTCTACCCATCTAATACTTCTCTACAATTATCAGCTTATACGGATGCTGACTAGGCTGGCTGTCCGGACTCTCGGAGGTTTACCACTGGCTGGTGTATGTTTTTTGGAAAATCTCTGAATTCATGGAAGTGCAAGAAGCAAACACTATATCAAAGTCTTCTGCAGAGGCAGAATATCGGGCGATGTCATCTGCTAGCGCTGAAATTATCTGGCCACGCCGCCTTCTGTGTGAATTAGGTGTTCTTGTTAGTAGTTCCACAACTCTCCATGGAGACAATACCAGTGCTACCAAATTGCCAACAACCCGGTCTTCCATGAAAGAACAAAGCACATTGAGATTGACTGTCACTTCATCCGTCAAGATGTTGTTACTGAGAAGATCACTCTGCCTTGGCGGATATCTTCACCAAAGCCCTTCCCAAAGCGCATCATCATAATCTAACTAGCAAATTGATGTTTTCCACCTTACCACATCAATTTGAGGGGGAGTGTAGAAGATAATAGGCCTTAAGCACGCCCAACCCATCAAGGGCCCATGTATAAATCCCACGTGTGGGATATTGTCTAAAGATTGTATAGTCTCCTTCTATTTTCCGTATTTAGACTAGGTTACATTCTTTTTACTCTTTCATTCTTCTAATTGTATTCTTAACATACTTAGGGCCTTGATTGAGGCATAATGACATTATAAATAGACTATCGATCCTCTAAGGAGATACGACCTTCTCCCACCATTATTATTATTCTTCTTCTTCTTCCTCTCTTCCTTCACACAATATTACACATAGGTTGTCATGTAGATAATAAAAGGAGGCTGTTTAATTTTGTGAAACATCGGGGTTTTCCGCATTTTGCAGAACCCAATGTACAGAAAAAGAACAGCAGACATGTTGTTTATTTGGGCCTAAATAAACGAGGCAAAAGGGCCAAAACCCACTAAGGGCCTATACCCTTTAGGGTCGCGGTGACACCCACTGCTCCAGAAAGGGGGCCAAGTGTGACCCCAGCCCCAGTCGTCCAGAGTGTTCTGGATGATCCAGTCAGCAACCATTGCTCCATTTTTTTTATTGTTCTCATTGCCATTTTGAGCTCCTAATCAAATCAATATAGCATCTCTAAGATTAGAAACAACTGTAATGTAATTTGGAAGAAGATTTGACAGCTTTCCCTGGAATATTCAATGAGTTCTATAAAATGTAATAGTCAACTGTAGAGTTTTTCAGTCGACATTCATGTTCTGAATGAAGTCATTGTGTTTTCTTCTCTCATATCTCTTCTTCATTGCTTCCCTCCTTATTCTCCATCATAGTATAATGTGCTGCATGGTCCTATGGGGGTCATCCACCTCATTATTTGTTCCGTCACAGAGACAAAGAAGGCAGTTCCACTGTTGCAGCAGTTCATACAGTTGGTTATAGTCTTCGGGTTCCTTGATAACCGTGACTGCATCACCACCATCAAGAGATGAGCATGGATCTTACATGCTCAAATCTGCCTGGTCAGTCTCAGCAGCTGAAGGCAGGCTTCTATCTTCTATCTTCTTTTATATTTGGGACTGTTACGAACAAGTTTTGGTCTGAAACTTCAGTTGTAGTGGAGCCCAGCATCAAGAGATCTTTGAGCATGGATCTTATATGCCCAATAATTTTTTTTATCAGGAACGGAAACGTTATTAAAAAGAAAAAACAAGACACAGAAAAAACAGAAAACAAGGGAATAGGATCATTATACGCCACCAGCCACACTGATTTTTTTTTTTTTTTGTTGTGAAAAGTAACAGTAAATTTTATTGAAAAACCAACAGAATACAAAAACACGAGTATAAGAGACTTATACCCAAGACAAAATTACACAAGAATAACCTCCCAGGGAGACGACCTTTGAACCCCTTGTTTGGCTAAGGAGTCCGCTAAACCATTTGCCAATCACATGATAAAAAAACTACAGAAAGGGAATAAGCTAGCTCCTTGATCTCATTGAGAAAAGACTGAAATTTCCAAGGCTTGACCGCAGACCTCGTAACCCAAGAGATAGCATTAGAATAATCACTCTCCACTATCAAACGACCCTAGAACGAGCGAGAGAAAATCCTTAGAGCCTCCAAAATAGCCAAAACCTCTGCTTCATTGGAATCCCTCACTCCAACACTTTTGGAGAACATACAAAGGATCACCCCTTTATCGTCGCGCAATACTCCCCCAGTACCCGCTGGCCCCTGCTTCTCTCTAGCTGCCCCATCAACATTAAACTTCAACATTCCCATCTAAGGAGACCTAAAGGTCAACCTCCTCTCCTTGGTCAAACCACACACCATACAAGCCTCCCAATTAGAAAGAATGTCCTCCATACTAAAGTTGGAGAGTCCTTTTCCTAAAGAATGTCGTCCACCAGCCACACTGATAAGAAACACAACCCAAAAAAGCAACAGATTACATAGAAAAACCCACCTACCAAGAAGATCTATCCACCCCTTGCTTAGCCAAAGCATCTGTCACGGTATTAGCACACGTCAATACATGACAAAAGGAAACAAACAAAGAAGAGGAGAGGAGAGAGCTCCTTGCTCTCATTGAAATGAAATTGGAACTTCCAAGGTCTGAAATCACACTTCAAGAGCCACGCCACCGCAGTTGAAGTATCACTCTCCACCAATAACGGACCGTGCAAAGAAGCGGAGAAGATTCAAAAAAGCTTCCAAAAATAGCCAACACTTGCGCTTCATTGGAATCTCTAATCCCTACATTTATAGAAAACATAAGCAACACCTCACCACTATCGTTACAAAAGAAACCCACCAATCCCCGCCACCTCAGCTTGCCTCTCGTCACACGATCGACATTAAATTAAAAAAAAAATAACACGAGGAGGAGGATTCCTAATAATGGACTTCTTCACCTTAGGAACACTGCACCCCATGCAAAGTTTTAATATGAGAGACGGAACAGAAACAGTAATGTGCTGAATGTTGTACCTTTTGAGGGTCGACTGTGTTTCATATATGTAGGGACTGAATGCCCTAATTACATCCAATTAACAGTATCTAATCATATCTTAGATCCTAAAGAGTAGCTAACAAGCTAAGTATGTACATGTGTGCTTTGACTAAAATACAATGATCGGGCCTAACTGGGCCTGCGAGTTTGGGCCTCATTAACACCCCCCTTCAAATTGATGCCGATGAATCAACCAGCATCAATTTATTTGCAAGAATTGATGACGTGGTCGAGGAAGTGATTTGGTAAAAATATCAACAACTTGGAGGCGGGAGGAAATGAACGGGAGAGAAATAACATCGCATAGATATTCATCCCTGATAAAATGGCAAGCAACCTCTATGTGTTTAGTTCTCTCATGAAACACTGGATTTTCAGTAATCCGAATGGCACTGGTGTTATCTGCATGTAATGGTGTGGGAGAGGTTTGTGAGAAGCCAAGTTCCTCAAGAAGTCCACGAAGCCATATAATTTCGAGCATGCAGCAGACATGGCCCGGTATTCTGCCTCAGTTGATGATTTAGAAACTTTGTCCTGTTTTTTCACTTTCCATGAAATAAGAGCATCACCTAAGAACATGCACCAGCCCGTTGTGGACCGACGAGTATCAGGGCAACCTGCCCAATCAGCATCAAAATAGGCAGTCAATGTCATTGGAGAGCCAACAGAAAAATACAAGCCTCTGTGAGAAGTGCCAAGAAGATGACGAATAATTCGTCGAACAGCTGCTAAATGGAGATGATAGGGCTTGGTCATATACTGACTCATCAAGTTGACTGCATAACTGATGTCAGGTCGAGTAGTAGTTAAATATATAAGACTACCGACAAGCTATCGATAATATGTCGGATCAGGAAGGGGATCACCACTGTCACTATGGAGTTTGAGATTCAGTTCCAGAGGGGTATCCACTGGTGTAGAGGTTGACAGGCCTACGGATTCAATTAAATCCGTAGTATACTTATGTTGATGCAAAATCAACCCCTTCTCAGAGTGATGAACTTCCAATCCCAAAAAATATTACAGAGGACCCAGATCCTTCATTTGAAAAGATTGATGCAGAGAAAATTAGAGATCTTGAATCATGGCTGTATCTATGCCAGTGATTATGCTATCATCTACATAGACTAGAAGAATGGTGATTCCTGTAGATTTCTTATGCAAAAACAATGATGGATCATAAGGACTATGTTGAAACTGCAGCTTGAGTAAAGCATCCTTGAATTTGTCAAACCATGCTCTTGGTGCTTGTTTTAGCCCATACAAGGACCATTTCAAAAGAGCAACTTGTCTTTCGAATATTGGGAAACCTTGAGGCAGTCGCATGTAAACTTCCTCTTTAAGATCACCATGAAGAAAGGCGTTTTTCATATCAAATTGGAAAAGAGGCCAGGATTGAGATGCAGCTATGGCAAGGATGGTGCGAACTGTGGTCATCTTTGCGACAGGCACAAAGTTTCTTCGTAGTCGATGCCATATTCCTGTCTGTTGCCAAGGACCACAAGTCTTGCCTTGTATCTAACCAAAGTACCAACTGCCTTCAATTTGATAGAGTAAACCCATTTACTCCCAATAGGTTTAACCAAGGCTGGGCATGGAACAACAACACATGTTTGGTTCTGCTGTAGAGCATTAAGTTTTTCTTCCATAGCCTGTCTCCAGCATTCCTGCTTTGCTGCTTGTGAATAAGAAGTAGGAATGGAAACAGATGATAAAGTAGCGAAATATGAAGAATGAGAAAAACCGTATCGATCTGGTGGGCGAGAGAAACGAGAAGAATGACGAATAACAAGTTGAGGTAAATCTGATGCTGGAGCAGGATTCGGGGCCGGTTCTTGCAGAAGAGGCAAAGTAGTGGCATTTGTTCCTTGTCGACGAGCATACACCTTGTCCGGATGAAATCGCAGAGGTGAAGGAAGGCATTCATCATCAAAGAACGGTACTTTAGAAAAAGAGATTTCGGGAGATGAATCAGGATAAGACTGAAATAGGTACTGGTGTTCAAAGAAGACAACATTTCTAGAAATCTGAATACGCTTGGAGGTAGGGTCATAACAAATAAAACCTTTTTGTTGGGAAGCATAACCAAGAAAGGCACATTTTGCAGATTGTGCGGATAATTTTGAATGTTCATGTGTGGGAAGATGGACAAAACAAACACAGCCAAAAGTGTGTAAATGTGTGTATTGTGGTTCAGTTTTGAAAAGACGGAAATGTGGAGATGTGTTTTGAAGTGTCGGAGAAGGAAGGCGGTTGATGATATGAGTTGCAGTGGTTAAAGCTTCTGGCCAAAATCCAGGTGGAACGGAGGATTCTAATAATAAACACCTGACCATGTCTAGAAGATGACGATTTTTCCGTTCTGCAACACCATTCTGTTGGGGAGTGTAGGGACAAGTCCGTTGGGATAAAATCCCTTTATCTTGTAAAAATGCCTGAAATTGTGCAGACACATATTCTCCCCCTGAGTCTGTACGAAGAACCTTAATACATGTTGAAAATTGATTTTGAACATAATTCACGAATTTTTTAAACACATCAAAGACTTAAGATTTGGCATGTAGAAAATAAACCCATGTAAAACGGCTATAATCATCAATGAAAGTCACAAAGTACTTATACTGTGAATGAGAAACAATTGATGCGACACCCCAAACATCACTATGTACTAAATCAAAACATTTGGTAGCAGAAGAAACATGTAATGGAAAAGGCAAAGTTTTACTCTTTCCCAGCTTACAAGTGGTGCAATCAAGAGCAACATCTGATGATAAAAACTTCATTTTATTAATATGACCAGAATTGAACGAAGATAACAAAACTGTTGAATTGGGATGGCCTAATCTATTGTGCCACGACTGCACATTATTCTTAGAGACAACTGATAAAGCAAACAGAGACATATATGGATTCGGTGTTACTATGTGAAGAGGAAACAAACGCCCACACTTAAGCCCCTTCGCGATCACCTTCTCCGTCTCCTGAGCCTGCACCACACAACCAGAGGAAAAAGAAACATTGCAGTTACCATCAACCAATTGACCGACGGAGATTAAATTTGTAGAAAGAGTTGGTAACAGAAAACATCGTGTAAGGGTAGAGAATGAGAAATATCACCAACAGAGGTAATTGGTATTGTGGTACCATTAGCAGTATGGAGCTGAATCCGTCCATCATATGGTTTAATGGTGGAGAAGTTTTTTGATGATGATGTCATATGATTGGAGGCACCACAATCAAAATACCAGTGAGAGAGAGAGATTTTTACCAGAGATACCAAGAGTGGAAAAGGCCTAGAGGATCATCTGTTGGATCATGTAAGGGGTAACTGGAGCAGCAGAAGCAGGGGCAGAAGAAGATATGGAAAATGAATCGATAGTGCCAGAAGTAGCAGTAACCGCCTGGTAAACTTTTGGATTTCTGTTTTGAGGGCGTTTACGGCATTCATTGATTGAATGTCCAGATGCTTTGCAATAATTGCAAATCCTCTGCTTGCACTGATTTGCATAATGGCCGAAATTCTGACACTTAAAGCACTGCACTTTACTAGTATCTCT
Source organism: Litsea cubeba (assembly GCA_012931725.1). NCBI lineage: Eukaryota > Viridiplantae > Streptophyta > Magnoliopsida > Laurales > Lauraceae > Litsea > Litsea cubeba. Next base: position 108,135,314 of record CM022944.1, read on the forward strand.
GCTTGGTTGCTTTCCTTTGGTAGAATAAGCAACAGTTACTGGTGAGTTCGGTGGTTGATAGGGAGTGAATACACTATAGGCAACATCAATAGCTCCAGGAGTAGCTTGTTGGAGCACACCAGATTGAGTCAATTGTCTTTGTTCCTCCCATAGTAATTCATTGAGATACTCATCTAGTGATGGAGAAGGTACCCTACTCATGAGATTAGATCTGACCGATTCATACTGAGGCCTTAATTTCATAAGAAATTGATCCCGATGACTAGTTGCTAGTATTATTTGCAATTCGGGAAGAGCCTGTGCAGAGATATTTGCATATTTGATTTCATCTAATTCTGTCTATAAATTCTGGAAACCAGAATAATATTCTTGAATGGAAGAAGTCCCTTGCATATAAGTTGCAATTTCAAATTCCAACTGATACTGTCAGGCAGAATTCTCCTTATGATACACTTTTTTCAGATAGTCCCACATATCTTTGGCAGTTTTGTATGGTTTCAAATTCATGAAAATTTGTGGTTCCATGGACCCGAGAATCCAAGATTTGATCTTAACATCTTTTGTGTTCCAGGACACAATTTTTTTCTCATCTTCTGTTGGTTTTGGATCAGTTCTAGAGATATGGCCTCATAATTCTTTACCCTCTAGGTAAAGTTCAAATTGAAAGGCCCAAGATGGATAATTTTTGCCATTAAACTTGATTAATTTAATTTCAGATTTCTCCATTTGTAACAACGATTCTGATGAACCAGCAGAATGACGAACAAACCAATCACGCCGCAACAAATCCTCTGATCAAGCCAAGATTTGTGTTTGAAGAAGCCCAGAATATTTCCCAAAGCCACAGATTGAACAGTGCACAAAAACAGTACATAGAATGACACAGACGAACCTGTCGTCACTATGTAGTTCTGTATGTGGACCTCACCAAGTGATCAGTGGACAGATCTGAGAGTGGGGATGGAAGGGTAGAGTATTTTCGCAACTATTGGCAATGGTCCCAGGCAGAAAAAATCTAAATCCAATTTTTGGACGGCTGAGATGAAAACAAGTGGACAAAATTGAATTTCCACAAAAAATAGTAGAAGGCCTACCTCTGATGATCCATAAATCTTGAAAAATTCTTCATAAATACGTAGAGAACCAGGCGACCAAGATGGGCTGATTCCGATGATATGGTGATGATGATCGCAGGTGGGCCACGTCTGATCTGAGTTGATCAGGGATGATCACAGGCGATCAGGCTGAAGAAATGGTCTCTGAATGACTTCCAGATCTTGGAAGATGACTAGGAGGATCCACAAATCATTGGATCTTGAAGAAAAGAATAACTAAAGCACTAGTTTTCGACTGGCTCTGATACCATGTTAATATGAGAGACGGAACAGAAACAATAATGTGCTGAATACTGTACCCTTTGAGGGTCGACTATGTTTCATATATGTAGGGGCTGAATGCCCTAATTACATCCAATTAACAATATCTAATCATATCTTAGATCCTAAAGAGTAGCATACAAACTAAGTATGTACATGTGTGCTTTGACTAAAATACAATGACTGGGCCTAACTGGGCCTGCGAGTTTGGGCCTCATTAACACAAAGTTCCCAATTATAAACCATACTTGACACTTTAAGATTGCTAAATTCCGTCCAGATCAACACCCACTTGCCAATTGAAACTTGAAAGCTTAACCATGGCAATCAACTCCTCCAAAGTATACAAACAGTTTCTAAAAATCCTCTCATACCCGATAATTCCATGCATACAAGTCATTGTTCATAAATTCTCAGCAGCTGAAGGGAGGCTTTTAACCTTGTTTATATTTGGGATTGTTCTGAAACAAGTGTTGATCTGAAATTTTGATTTTCCTGATCGTCTTTTTCTGATCAATCTGAGAATCAATAAAAAGTTGTGTCTGTTGCACTTCTTTAGCACTCAATTAGATCTGGGTTTAGATCATAGAGGTTCTTATCCTCAAAATGATGGATCGTGGACGCACAAGCACAAATTTTGGGGGCCTTTTGTTTAGAATCACGTCTACGTTCATATCAGATCACATTTGATATTTGTTTCATCTCTGGAGCTAGTAAATACAGTTTCTGACAGATTTTTTAGTTTATTCACAACCTTATCTAGGGCCCATTTGGTCTACAAATACATCATGATTATATTACAATTCAACAGTTATCATTATAAATATAAATTCCATCATATTTTTTGATGTTTGGCTTTTTACAATTCTAGAGGAATTTATCATGATAAAGCATCTTATCATGATTTGCATTCTTTCTACTATTTGGACAAAAGATCTTTCTCATAAACACTCATCATAATTGGCTTTGAAATAAAATTCCAATATTTTATTTTACAAAGAAGCAAAACTCCACAACTGAATCATATTGGTTTTGAAATAAGCTTCCAATATTTTATTTTATAAGGAAGCAAAACTCCACAACTGAATCATACTATTAAGTACTATTAAAATATGTTTGAAAAGTAAATAAAACCAACAGACTCTTAACATCCATCATCATCAAATGTTTGTCCCAAGTCCCAACTATATTGGGTTAGCTCATCAAACTCTTCATACTAGAAAATAAAATTCCCACTGCAAATTTGTAATTTATAATCTACCAAAATTACAATCCAAAATTTTTTAGGACCAAAAAACCCTTGCATATGAATATGGAGAAATAAGATAATATTAGGGTGAGATTCAATGGAAAGAATCATTTTTGAATCGTCTCTAATAGGACAAGGACTCAGAAGCTACCCTGATGGAACAACCAAAATTCTAAAATATAGCAAAGGCAGATCTGAATAATGATAAAACAATTATTAAGTACTAACACGGCCCCTAAAAACCTTATTTTACTAGTTTGGTTCACCCACTTGTAAAGTCAAGTGGAGTGAAGTCAAGTAAAATATCACATCAAAAGCACTTTTTGCCATAATTCCCTCCATCTTTTCCAACAAAAAGTCAAAAAGCAACTATAATTACTCACTAAAAGACAAAAAAAAACTCCATTTCCCATACCAAAAGTCAACAATATTCCATCCCAAATAACTAAAAATAAAATATTATCATTACCCACTACATATTTTATTCATACTTTTTATTTCACTTCACTCCACTTGATTTTAAGAGTAAAGTACCAAACTGGCCCAAGTCTCACATTTCAGCATCTCTGCAATCACATTCCAAAGCTTTTGAAATATAAGGACACTTAAAGAAACTCTCTCAACAATTATTGCAATTATAGACGGACTTGGAACTACCAAAATCTACTTAGAAAGACAAAAACCTGCACTAATATTTAAGAAGATTTAGGGCCCTTCAGAAGGAAAAATATGCAATTCCTCTTGAATCGATCCCACAAGAAGCCATTCAGGAAGTCTTGCATTTTTACACACAACAAAGAATTTCAGATTGAAATAAAAATAACAGGTGGGCTTCTTTGAGGAAGCCAATCCTCCAACAATTGATAAAAGGTATTTCTTATCTGTTTTCCTTATTTCATTTCAGCTTCTTAAATATAACCCGGGTAACAACTAGTCCTTCAATGACTCTGCAACTAAGATGTTCTAAGACAACTGACAGTTCCTACAAAGACTCACCACTCAAGACACTTTCTACTAGGACTCCATAACAACCTAACAAACCGCTTACTTTTTCAAAACAGGTAAAACACGTTACATAGCAGAGGACTTAATCAATTTAAACGATGGTGCTACCCCAGAATCTGACTCATCTCATGGTGCCCATTTAGCCCCCATGCACATTCAAGAATTACATGTAAATCGATTTGCTAACCAATCTCCAACCTAAATTTGAATCAGTCCGCTTGCCCTTAAATAGGGAGAATACTTTGAATCCTGATATTTATGAAGTACTAAAAAAACCCACCTTAATTCCCAAGCTTTACTATAGAGAATCCTAGCCTCAAGCATTTCTGACTCCAAATAATCAAGCTACAACCCTATATACAAATAGGGACTAGAAGTACAAGGGATGTAATCTGACTTATGGTTTAACCATTGTTGTTACAATTCTATGATATGTATTTTGAATCACACAATTCATATAGAACTCTAAGGAAATAATTCATATCCATGCAATGAGTCCCATTTACAGGTTAATCTTAGAATTCAAGTATGAATCTTAAATTCAATACTTGTTTCATTAAATCATAAGATTCAAGAGATTCATTTGGGTGGGAATAGCCACAATCAAATGTCTTATATTAATAAATTTTACTTCTATTCTTATTTTGTTTTTGGTTAGTATTTCTATTTTTAAGAGATTAGCTAGTGATTAGGGAATAGGGAAATCTCTTAAGAATTTATGGGATTCTAGGGAAGTTTTAGAGATAAATAAAGAACAAGCATGTGGTTGGAGTGGAAGATTCAACTGTGCATATAGGGTTTCATCCTACAATCTTTTTCTAGAAATTTTTTGAGATAAATAAAGAAGGGGCATGTGGTTGGAAGATTCAACCCTGCGTACAGGGCTTCATCCCCCAGTCATTTTTTTACAATTTTCTTTGTAGTTTTTTTTTTCTTTTTATTCTTTCATAAACACAGAGCAGCATTGATGATTTGGGTTTTTATTCTTATTTTTTTATTTAAAAGAAAAAGAACACGAAAACTACAACTCTTTTATTTTTCCTAGTAAAACACTGATCTCAAAACATATGTAACTATTTACACATATCATTTATGATCTATTAATATATGTCAATGACGCTCTTCATATGATTATAGTTTTCCAGTATATTGGGGCTTGTATGGAGAGAAAATGGATGGATTATGATTAACATCATTTATCTTGGTTTTTTTTCTAAAAGACTATCCTTTTTTACAAGAAAAAATAAAAAATCCTGATTCACGGTACGATGTTCGTGATTTGATTTGATTCAACCCCTCAAACAAGTTGCAATACGATTTTGATTTTGACAATAAATGATATATAAATACAATTTGTAACTAATAGTCTAATATAATTACAGTTATTTTTACAATAAATATATGTAAAAACATTTTTCTTTTGCATATTAATAAGTATGATAGATTGGAATAGAGAAACAAAATTCATGTAGCTGACCCCAACATAGTTGGATTGGTGAGCGCCTTTAGTATAGGGGCATCCTTTGTTTTTTACTAACTTTATTTATGATGTGACCCCTACTCCTTTATTCCTTCTCTCATGTAAACAAACAGGCCCGAAGTGTATTGGAAGGGAACCAAATCCATTCGTTTACATATAACAGTATTTTATTAATGGTATACAGCATTCTGGCCATGGATTGACTTAAAGTAAGTTGGAATGGAACCAAATCCATTGTTTTAACCAACTATAGTGATTGTAAATCACCTCATTATTTTTGGAGACATATTTCAATGGTGAGGTTTCCTTTCTGCATCTGGAAGTAAAACCCAATGAAAAACTTGCCCAACCCATTGGAGTACATTTCTTGTTCTCTTGAGGACGCTATGATAATTATGCTAAAGAATGGCATCCCATGTCACTTGTTTGGTACTTCATATTTTTATTAAAAAGTAGAAATGCTATCTTATAAACCATCTAACTCCAACCCAAGAATCCCAGTTAAGATGAAGGTATGAGACGACATAATAGCAAGTACTTTCCAAGATTAAGATAATATATTATGCATAACTTCCATGCAGGAACAGCTTAATTAAATGGGAAAAGAAGCAACTTTAAGGAATCTCCTGACCTGAAAAAATATCCAAAAGGACTTCCATAAAGAAGTAGATAATGGAAGACAAGGCCATGCACACCAAACCTGAGTATCTACTCCCACTCCATATCCATAAAATAAATTGATTAGATAGAGCTACATCTATCTCAACATCCGTCGGTGTTGACTCCTGAAATAAAGTAAGATATTTTTATGTTATAGGTTGAAATCAAGTAAGATATTAGCCACAGTTCCCCCAATATATCAAATAAGCAACCTTCTAGTATTGAATTCAAAGCAAGCAAAAAGGCCCTGAATAAAAATAAGCAATGCTCACAAAGCAAGCAACTGCATCTACAAATGAGTGTCAATTGTACATTTAGACTCGCGGGTGGTTATAATCTATATCTCTGTGCTCTTGGAGTCAACAAGATGCCAAATATTTCAAAATTTTCAAATCAACCCGCGACCCCCAATTCGCGAATTCACCAAATATAAAAAAATCAGATCATCAGGAAGAAGAAGAAGACGACGACAATAATGATGACCCACAAATTTAAAGGGCGTGTTATGAAACAGGAAAGAAGGAAAAAGAAGAAGAAAGATGGTGATGCTTTCGTACAGTGGGAGGCTTTCTTTTGGGGTAGGAAACAGAGAAGATAGTCATCCTTGGTTTATGGGGCTGACCCAATAAGGGAGTGATCTCCTCCCCATCTCCATTTGTTGCTGCTGCTGCTGCTTCTGGGTTGCTTGTGTCGCCCGCCACTTTTATGATGGAATGCTCTCCATCGTCTCTCTCTCCCTTCTCCATATTCATCTGCAGCTCATCCGCCTATGTATGAGATTGATAGATTGATATACTCTTTTTCTTTCGTTTTCTTCTCCCTTCTTCCTGTCTCTCTCTGTCGCTATAGATGAGCACATTATAAGAAAAAAATCGTGAGTGGGTCGGCTTTGCTTTTACAAGAGGACAGCCACGAATGGAGAAGGAAAGGGCAACAAACAAATAGGAATTCTGAACGCACCACTGGAATTGACGAGCACACCCACTTAAAAAAATAAAAAAAAATCCTGCTATTGGCACACAAAATTTATTTTTTCCCACATAATTCCTCTTCACACACATTACTAAAATTTAAAAATTAAAGTATTTCTTTCCACACACATTAAAAGTTCCTAAAGTGCCCTTATCTTCATTCCCCTCTTTCTTCTTCCCACACACATCTGCAACCTATTCTTACCACACACAAATCAAAAAAAATTTCTCCACCGACGGTATTATCGATTTTTCGGCGATTCTCCGGCGTGCCACTGGCGTTCCTATTCCTCTAGACATTATTCTCTTCCAAAGGTAAATGGATCTTTACAACATTACCATTTCTTCTTCTTTCCTATATATTCTTTACCATTTTTTTCATCTTAGATTACCTATTTTTTCCATGAAAACTTGTTATTGGGATAGATTTTCATTCAATGTAAGTTTTGACAAACAATGTTACTGTTTTTTAATGTTTTTGGGTTGCATTTGATCGACCAAAGTCGCGATTTTAGGTTCAGAAATCGCGACTGTTCGGCTCTGGTTGACCGAACGGGCTGCAAATGTTCGGACTCTAACTTCCGAACAAAATTGTTTCGTTCGGAAATTAATGTCCGAACTTATGAATTTTGTTCGGAAATAAAGATCCGAACAAAAGTAATATGTTCGGACACTCAGGTCCGAACAAAAGTAATATGTTCGGACACTCAGGTCCGTACATATAGAGATCGAGCAGTCAAATAAAAAAAATTTCTTTCGTATTTCAGAAATGGACCGTCCAAGCTCTTCTAGGGTGCAACCTACTGCTTCAAATAGGAAGCGACGTCAGATAGTAGAAGATGTTGTGGAAGAACCAGAGGTATCTGAGGAAGAGGAAGAACAACAACAAGAGATGGAAGAGCAACCAGCTCCGGGGCCATAAGATAGGTCATTATTGACCAGCTTTGATACATATACAGCTGGGTACATTTGGATTCAACAGGTATGTTTCACTTGTTTCATATGAAAGTTTTATTCATTTGTTAATTTATTTAATAATGTATTAATGGTTGAATGCAGGATCGAGTACCACTTAAATGTCTAAGTCATGGTCAGAAAGTGCCTTTGTGGCAACTGAATGAGTCTAACAGGTTTAGAGATTTAGTCTCGAGGTCCGGATTGGCTCCGTTAGTGACTGCATCTTACCGCTCCGTCAATAAGATTACTGTATCTGGTTTTGTGGAAAGGTGGCAACCTGAGACTAACACATTTCATATGCCTTTTGGTGAGATGACCATCACCTTAGATGATGTTGCATCTATCCTAGGCATCCCAGTGATTTGGTGGACAATTTCTTATAATGAAAGAATGTCATATGAAGAAGCTCAAGCGCTCCTTGTTGATGCACTAGGAGTAGAACCGGTATAAGCACATGACGAGCTGATACAAGTGCGGGGCCAATCAGTTAGATTGGAGTGGTTACGGGAAAGGTTTGCCAGTGTGTCTGACGATGATAGGGATGAGATGATTGACTATGCAGTAAGAGCTTACCTTCTGTACTTATTGGGTTGTACGTTGTTTACTGACAAGAGTGGCACACGGGTGTCGATCATTTACCTTACAAAACTCGTGGGATATAGAGGCCATACGTTCATATGCATGGGGTGCTGCTGCACTAGCATACTTATACATGCAGTTGGGGTTAGCAACCAGGCATGAAGTGAAACAAATATCCAGTTATTTAACTCTACTAGAAGCTTGGGTGTACGAACACTTCGAGTGTTTGGCTCCGACTCCAAACTTACTCTATGAATCCATTCAACCCCGGGTCCATCGATGGGTTCCTCGTAGAGATCTGCTCCTTTACAAAGCATACGAGAGAGAATTGATGCCATGAGTACTGACCAGGTAATTAACTTGACGTTTCTTTTAAAGAGTGTATCGGATTATGTTTTTATTTTCTATTATATACTTTCATATCTTACGATTGAATTCAATACTTTCAGGTGACTTGGGACCCATATCGTGATGTTAGACAATATCACCTTTTCAATGAAATTGCATACTACTGTGGGTGCATCAAATGCATGGATGTTGTTGAGCCTTATCACCCAGATAGGGTACTCAGACAGTTTGGGAGAGTTCAGACGATTCCTCCACCGCCATTAGCCCCTATTCGTGCTACACGAGGTCCGACTGCCCGTGACTATCAAATCGCGTATCAATATATCAATCAAGTTTGGGAGGGATGGCCTAATCACCTGCTATCTGCATTGAATCATAGTCAACCAGTTAGGCGTCCTGCAGATTGCGTTCCCGGGTATACGGATTGATATGTACAAGTATCGTGGAGGATATTGCAGCACCCAAACTTTCATTCTAATTTCGCGCCCCGTCCCGAAGAAAATGAGCCAAGCGGTAGCGGTATGATTGACTATCAGCAGCGTAATTCGGATGCACTGATCATACTTGATGAAGTGACAGGAAGAGGTAAAGACCATTGGGTTGAAGACCCGTGGGGACTATATACCCATGTGAATCAGTTGGCACATGTGTTACGGAGAGTTTCAATTGAGGATGCTCAACGAACCTTTCGACATCCCCACATGAGTTCACAAACTTACAGTCGTACTAGGACTAGGAAGGGAAGGGACAGTTGAAGAAATGTAATGAGTTGTTATAATTGACCAAAAAACAATTAACAATTGTAATATATTTTTTTTAAGTACTTACATGGTTGTTTTAATGTTTTTTTATAATTTGAATATGGATGTACTTGTTGACAACTGTGTTTTAGTTAGTTAATGTTATCTTTGATTACTTTTGGACTGTGCTTGATTTGTTATGTACAGGATGAAATATTTTCAGTGTATACTGTCAACGTAGGATAACTGAACCTTCGTTCGGATACATAGTGCCGAACATATTCACAATGTTCGGAACTTCAGTGCCGAACACATTCACAATGTTCGGAACTTCAGTGCCGAACATGTCCATAATGTTCGGACACTCAGTACCGAACATCATGGACATGTTCGGCACTGTGTATCCGAACAGTGTTACAGTTGCAAAATTAACTGATATAAATGAGTTTGCATTAAATTTAATATACAGATACAACCACATTCAACATAAAGGAACTTGTTTTAATAGAATGCAAAAATAAAACATTTTCAACTTCATTAAATGATTAAAAAAACATTCCGATACAGATACATCAAGGAATGAACATTTGGATTTAATTACATTCAATCCAAATCAATTGTTTCAGCTATTGATACGTCTGAAGTTACGAGCTCTTTGAATTGAACAATCCGATCCCTATATGGAGTCTCCCAACCACCCGCACAAGGATAATGAAACTGTCTCCACTTATTTGCAATAGGCGGAGTTGGGTTACCAGATATTAAAAATAATTGTACAAAATGATTCCCATTAACAAAACCTAGTGTTCTCTCATTCCGAGAAGGCATCGGCACTGGCACAGATCGCAAAGGAAGGAAAGTCAGGCATTGTTCTATGCTCAAATGATATAACACCAAATTATAACGTGATGCTATGAGATGTCCCATGTCAGGCATAGTCATCCAATAATCCATCAATGGGTTGTCATCCATGCATGATAATGTTTCAACCAAATCCTCAACTCTATCCTCCACCCCCATATAATTGTCTGTAGTGGTCTACATGTGCAAGCAACTCTTGTAATAAATCGCTTCTAACTTGTCTCCATTCATCCTCGGCTAGGCCAACCAATCCAGCGATTGCTCTGAAGCCACAATTACCATCAGCTGCAACATCCTTTATAACTTTAATATAAGGTCTCAACCCAACGGGAAATGAAAGCACATAATTATTGATGTTCTTTGATCTCGTACGAATCGCCCTTATCTTTTCATTTCTCTTTGGTTTGAATTCCATTTGTCCTTTATTTTTAACATCTTTCACTGCAACTGATTTAGGAGAGTAGCTATCCTATGCAGACGGTACCAACTCAAAAGCGCTTGGATCTCGTCGAGTTGAGGTGTCAACTTTCATACTTGGTCTACCTCTTGTTCTTGATATTACTTCGGGTTCTATCAAATGAGTACTGTCTGTCATAGATAGCTCCCGTATCTTCTTTAGAAGCTGCAATTTTCTCGTGGAATCATACTCATTGAACCGTTTTTCAAGCAACTCCAAATCTGCCTTGCAATCCAAACCCATAGAAGAACTCATCATCGATGATGCAGTAGGCAACATATCGAGCTTACACCAATACTGATGTACACAGCTTAGAGGAATAGGCTTCCCTTGACTTATATATTCTGCAATCTCATGCGCACAGGGCAATCCATGTGTGCGTCGAATAACACAACCACACACACTGGCGTCAATTCCAACTAGGTTAGCTCTCTTGGTTTCTGTTAAGATTTTCTCAAGTGCATTTTTAGAGACATTACCACGAAGCTCTTTGTATTCTGCCGGCTTGAAATTATGTTGCACAACTGTCTTACTTTTCTCAAACGAAGCTTTGATACTGGTATGCTGCAACTCAAGCAAATTGTGGATTTTAGACCAAACTACTTCAAAATTTCCTTGACTTGATCCAAGCCGTCTCTTGAGCTGTGCATGTGAACTCTCGGCCCTGCGTAGGATTATTAAGAGGTTAGCGTATTAATTAATAAGCATAAATAAAATAAAGTAATTTTTTAAAAAATTACATGTTCGAGGTAGTATTCCCAAAATGGACACAATTGTCTGTCCATGCAGAGACAAATCTCTCCTTGTAAGCATCCAACCAACTACCTTTCATGTAATTGAGTGCATCAGGGTACGTGCTGAATTCATTATTTAGCTTACTGAGTTGTTCACCAAACTCATCTTCTGTGGATGAAGACACCAACATATTCCAGCTCATAATAAACCTGTCCCATTTTTTTTTTCGTTTCGAACAGCATCTTGCATCTCGCCAATACGTTTCTACTAATGTGCCATGTGCATAATAAATGAGTAGCACCAGGGAATATTCTATTAATGGCATTCATGAGTGACAATTCTCTATCCGTCACAATGACATCAGGAAGAATACCATCGCCAATAATAGAACGCAATACACCTAGTGCCCATGCATAATTTTCTTCACGTTCAGCATGAAGGTATCAAAGCATATAGAAAAAGTCATGTCTGTGGATGTGACTCCAACAATCTCCAAAAGAGGCATGCGATAACGATTGGTCTTATAAGTACAGTCCATTATCAAGACATGTGGAAATGCACGCAACAAATCTAAACTTTTTGGGTGCGTCCAAATTAAGTCAGTTACAATCTCGCTATCCTCACAATTCTTATGCCATTCAATGTAATCATGCTCTGCCAACTTACCAAGTAGTTGTTGCATCTGACTTCTTCCACCCCGCTCATTAACTTTATATCTGTAGCGTGCATTGTATATTGTCTTCATTGTGGTTACGTTTAATTCACTTCTTTGTTTCAACGTAACCAAAATTTCTTTTGGTCTAACCATACTCTTCGACATATCAACCAGCAACTTTGTTTCCTCCTCTGATAATCTTCCTGCAAATGAATGCCCTTCTAAATATTCCGCGGCCGAATGGTTATGCACACCACATATGACCTCCAACATCTAATCATCATTTGAGTCTAACTTTTTACTCTTTAGTGCGAAAGGACATCCACATTTCTTTGAACCGGTTTGTTTGATCCTTTTTCGCTTTTGGCACTCTTCTTGTTTATATTGTCCACTTCTCTCGCAAGCAAGGAGTACTCTAGCTTTGACACCCATTCGAGCAGCATTTGAAACCTTTATCACAATGACAAATCCATTTTTCCTTCCTACTCCACGAGCCCAACTAATCAACGAATCGCGACTGTGAAATATCTACAATAAATAAACAAATTTAATACGAATTTAATAATAAATAAATGTAATTTGAGTAATAAATTCACAGTTGGTCTTACCTCTTGAGTTATAAACTCACTGGTATAATCCATGACAAAGTCCGATCCAACCTGACTTTCTTGCGTAGAGACCTGCATAATGTATAAATTAATATCACTGTCCGGATATTTACTTTCGAACATATAGTATATGTATGGACTCTCAGGACCGAACATATGCTATATGTTCGGAAGTATAAGACCGAACATATACCATATATTCGGATGTATATGTCCGAACATATGTCATATGTTCACTCTTGTACTTCCGAACATATTGTATATGTTCGATTCTGAAATACCGTACATATCGGGAAGTTGTAAGTTTTAGGCGAGATAAAAAATTTAGAGAAGATACAAAAATGAAAAAAAATACTAATGAAACATACCTTTCCACTACTGCTTTGATTAAAAGGCACCATTTGATTGTTGTTTTCTTCCATATCTTCCTTCATTGCACAATCAAATGGAGGAATGTGAATGAAAGAAGAGTTGTCCAAGGAAGATGAAGGAAGTGGAGAGTGAGATAAGCTGCCCAGGAAAAGAAAATGCAAGAATGTGAGTGAAGATGAGTTGCCCAAGGAAGATGAAGGAAGTGGAGAGTGAGAAGTGGAGAGTGAGGTGGAAGAAGCTCTTTAGGGAAGAAGAATGGAGATTGTGTGTGAAAAGAAAATCTGATTTGAGTTTTTGTGGGATAATGACTATTTTAGTCATTTCATATAGGGGTAAAAATGTAATAAAAAAAAAGAAAAAATCATTGTGTTTGAAAAGAAAATTTTTGTGTGCCAATAGTAGATTTTTTACCAAAATGCCCCCAGGTGAAAGGACGAAATTGCCCTTCACCATCAACCTCCTCCTAGCTTCCATTCTTCCATTCGTTCTTCTGCAGTGCAGCTCTCAACGAAATCGGTGAAGACCATCGAGCATTCCGGACACTCTACTCTCATCTCCTTTTCATCCATTGTTTTGTAACTTATCATCTGTACTCGTTCATGCTCATTGATGTTCATCTCCTTCCTCATCATTTTCTTCAACCCTTGGATGTTTCGTCAAGTCTCATCCATTTGAAAGTACTCATCTCCTAGCACCACATTATCTATTGAAAGTCGGCATTTTCAACATGGACAAGCAATTGACAATCTACCAAGAGGAGGTATACTTTATCACTTCGTTTCGAGCTCGTCTTTCTTTATTTCTCTCGACCAGCTCGGTATTCCAGAACTGTGCAAGATAGATATGTACGGCATATGAATACCGTGCTAAAATGTATAGCACGGCAAAATAATGCCGTGCAAAAATGTATTGCACGGCAACATAAAACCGTGCATAATGGTTAAGGCCGGCCAATATAAACTGTGCAGTATAATACTGCATGGTTATATATGACCGTGCAATGATAAACTAAAAATTCGTAATCATATTTTTAGGAGATTGATTCAACCGGTGACAGTTAGTGCTCTTTGGATTTTACTAATGTCTTCACCACTGACACGATATTCAGAAGCCGAGAGGACCTAATCCAATGGACAAGGGATGTTGGAAGAAAACATGGGTTGGTAATTGTAATCAAAACTTCTGATGATGGTGGAGATGGTAGGAAGCCAAGAATAGTTTTATCTTGTGAGAGAAGTGGTAGTTACAGAAGTCCATCGAAGATCTACGAAAAGAAAAATCCTAATAAGCAACGAGAACGAAGAAGTGCAGTTACCCTTTTGCTTTGAAGGGCCAAAAGTTGGCAACTAACGATGATTGGATGTTAACAGTGGTTTGTGGGGTGCACAATCATCCAAACGCACAATATCTCGAGGGGCACTCGTTTGCTGGGACGCTTTCTAAGGAAGTGATCAATGTTTTGATTGATATGTCTAAGAGTTTGGTGAAGCCAATGAACATCATTCGAACATTGCAGGAAAGGGATGTGCACAACACCACTACGATGAAGAGTATTTATAATGCTCGTCAGAAGTTTAGGGTGACAGAGATGGCCGGTCGATCACAGATGCAGCAACTCATGATGTATTTGGGTGAGAACAAGTACATTAAGTATCACACTAGCAATGATGCTACAGATGCTATCATGGACCTATTCTGGGCACATCCATCATCTATTCAGTTGTTACGTGCAATTCCAGAAGTTTTGATAATGGATTCCACATACAAGACTAATAGATATCGACTTCCATTGCTTGAGATTGTTGGTGTCACATCTACTCAACTGACGTTATCTGTTGCTTTTGTGTACCTTGAATCAGAGAGGGAGGCAAATTATAGATGGGCTTTAGAGAGGCTTATGGAATTAATGGATGGATGCATTCTGCCCCGTGTAATTGTCACCGACAGAGAGTTAGGCTCATGAATGCAATAAAAGTTGTTTTTCCGAATGCAGCAAACTTATTATGCAGGTGGCATATTTCAAGGAACATCTTGGCAAATTGTAAGAAGTGTTTGGAGACCAACGATAGATGGGATGCATTTATCTCTTGTTGGAACATGTTGGTATTATCTCCAACTGAAAGTGATTACATGCAACTTTTAAGTGCTTTGGAACGAAATTTCTACGGGTATCCACATGCTGTTGATTATGTGAAGAATTCGTGGTTGAATAAGCACAATGAGCAATTTGTGTCTGCTTGGACGGATCAAAATATGCACTTTGGGAACGTCACTACTAACAGGGCTGAGAGTGCACATGCAAAATTAAAGAGACACTTGGGTACATCGAGTTGTAGCTTTGATTCATCCTGCCAGGTTATCCATGCCCTCCTTGAGTTGCTCTTTACGGAGATAAATGCTTCATTCGAAAAGAGTTTGAATATCGTGCAACATAAACTCAAATCGGCACTGTTTCGTAAGTTGAGAGGATTTCTATCAAAGAATGCTTTGGATATTGTGTTAAATGAGTCGATAAGAGCTAGTCATATTGGTCCAGATTCGGGTGCATGCGGGTGCATCGTGCGACAGACCCATGGTTTACCATGTGCGCACGAAATTGCCGAGTACATAAGGGAAGGCTCTCATATACCGTTGAGTACTTGTGTATACCACTATTGGCGGAAGCTCAATTTAGAGGCCACTGTGATTAACCAAGCCCCTGAGTTGACCACGACTTTCGAGTTCGAGTTGATCGCTAAGAAATTCCAGAGTAGTGACCAGGCGGGTAAAATACAAATTTTGAAAAAACTTAGAGAATTGGGGAGTCCTTCATCTACTTCTCTTATTGAACCGGACGTTAAATTTAATACCCGCGGTCGGTCATCATCGAAAAAGAAGAAGTTTGATCGGTCTACGAGTCGGGAGCCATCTGCTTTCGAATATGCACTAGGGATGAAAGATAGCGTTCCTGCTATAATAAGTAGTACAACTCTTACGAAGAAGAAGGAGAAAATCAGTGTCTGCCGGACTCGGTCTTGTGCGTTTATGCACTTGCTTCCTCAGTCTCTGGGACACTATATCCTCACTGTTAAGGATGTTGCAGCTGATGGTAACTGTGGATTCAGAGCTATAGCTGGTCTTCTAGGCATGTGCGAGGATAGTTGGAGGCAGGTTAGATTGGATTTGAGCAGTGAATTACATAGGTATCAAAATTATCATGCATTGGTCTACGGAGGAGAGGACCGGGTTGGGGAGTTGTATTACGCATTGTCTTACTTTGAGAGCAATCATTTATTTGATCGGTGGATGACAATGCCGGATATGGGTCACTTGATATCTTCGTATTATAACGTTGTATTAGTCCTTCTTTCATTCCAGCAATGCTCGACTTTCCTGCCTTTGATATCATCCCCTATTCCACCAAGTGATCATAAAGTGATCGCGGTTGGTTTCGTCAATGGAAACCATTTTGTTCAGGTATTCATGAAACCCGAAGCACCAATGCCTCCCATTACAACAAATTGGCATAGACACCACCATCCTGATGCAGACGGATGGCAGATCCCATATGCGAAGAGTATCGAGCAATTCAGAGAAATCTTTGGAAACAGTGTAGCAACACAGGAGTCAGTGAATCTTGATAGTGATTGATTATTTCCAATTGAGAGAAATTTGATATAACCAAACATATTATATACATTTTTGAATTAAATGTTGATGAATTCGATGCTCAATTTATTTGTTCATGTTATGTGTTAATTGATGGATAATGAAATGTATATGCTCGGGTTACAAGTATAGTGCAAATCATGTTCTGCAAGGCCAGTAGTCACCGCGCATATGGGTTCTGCACGGCCAACATGTACCGAGCATATACAGTCTGCACATTAGATATGCGCCGTGCAGACCATGGTTTGCTCAATACGTGACGACCGTGCAGATAGTGGCATGTCCCCTTTTCATTCCATTTTGCTGAACTTCTAAGTCTGCTAATTCCCACACAATCATAACAAAAATCTTAAAATTTATCCATTATATCACGGCTACCAAAAAAGTAGTTTCAAATTCGGACATGTACTTCAAGTAACAACATGCTCTGCACCTTACATATTGGCCGTGCAGACCTATATCCCTTTTATTCTATTTTGCCTAATCTACTTAGTTTATGAAAGCCTATGAAATTGCATACAAATGCATACTATACAATCGGGACAAAATCTTAAAACTCATCCATTATAGGAGAGCTATCAAAAGTATCCTTAAATTCATCCATTACAAAAAAAGTACATATGTATGTAAAAGTGATCATTTACATCATTGCCGTCAAAAAGTGCCCTAAAATTCATCAAGTTCCAACAAAAAATTACAAATTGTCATTCTGCAATAATAAAATCCAACAACACCAAGTGATATCACGGCTGCGTACGTCGTCGGTACGTCACCAGCAAGCCATCCAGGATCTCGAGCGTGGTCTGCAATGCCCGGTAATAAAAATCAGCAGTCTGACCGGGTTGTGCAATCGTAGCACTTGATTATCCCTCGTTCGACGGATCTGTAAGAAAGAAGTAAATGTGTCAATAATTAAGAGAATTATAACTTTTATGATGGATGCATAATGTTACTTTGAAAATTCAAACCCTCACCACTCTTGGAGTCGGGTCATCTTGATCCTCATTAGGATGAAAATGGGAGTGACGTTCGGGGTTCTGTACCCGGGGATGTGAAATCCTAACAAACCACTCCATGTAATCGGGCGAGCACTCCCATGCATGTTGCACTCGATGGCCACGGTGTGCCAGGGATAATACATGATCCTCCCAAGATTCCCAGTACTGGTCAAGGAATCTATAGGAGACCTTGTATTGTCCAACAATAGATCCTCGAGATGCACGAAGGGGCACGAACGGTGCTGGTGGGATGGTCTGAACATACCCAAATTGACGGAGAACCCTCTGTGGGTGGTAGGGTTCAATGACATCTAGTGCTCTCAAGCATCCACAGAAGAAAAAACTCTGATGGAATGGATGCGGAGCCCTGACATTGGTATACAGATCCCAAGCCACCTATGCCAAGTAATTGAAACAACCCATTAATATTCCAACAAAAATAGAGATCCTCGAAAAAACTTAAAATAGATAGCAACATGTCTATTGGATGCTCACCTCACTCGGATGTAAGTCATCCAGTCTCTCCCGCAAAGCTTGACGTTCTCCCTTGCAATCCCGGAATCCTAATCAGGATTCTAGCGAGCCGCATGAGGCATTGCAACTGTAAATCCCCATGATGCAGGAGGACGGGCAAATGGGAAATACTCGTACACCCAAGACTGCAAAAGATAGAGATTATTAATTATACAAAATTAAATAAGATAAGCAAATGGGAATAAGAGTGGTATTTCAAAGGGGTGTACACATTTACCGTGAGCAGTGTAAAATATCCAGCAATCTGTCTCACATCTGCCCTCGTAGCGGTCCCCAATTGGCGGTAGAGATACGCAAGTGCGGCAGCCCCCCTTGCATAACAACGGACCTGTCCCAAGTCCATCAATAAAGATAGGTAGGCAATGGGGACTCAGGTGGATGACTTATCGGTGAAGAGTATGCAGCCTAACAGATACAGAAGATAGCCTCTAGTCGCATAATCAACTTACTCAAAGATGACCTGAGACCCACATCACCGCACACCTGCTTGATCCAGGCCGTCCTCACTACCCCACCACATGCCACTTGAAGTTCAGCAGACGCAGTCGCCCTATCCACGCCTAGTCCACGCTCAAGTAAATCTACCTGATCGGTAAATCCCATACTGGTCGATGCGTGGACAGGAAGTCCTGTTACTGGGACGTCGAGGAGAGTACCCACATCATCTAAGGTGATCGTCATCTCACCAAATGGCATGTGGAAGGTATTTGTCTCGGGCTGCCACCTCTCTACGAAGCTGGATATCAGAGGGGCGGAGGTATATCGGTACGACAATGACTTCATCCCTGCCAATCCAGACTCCTCAATAATCGCACGAAACCGAGGAACTTCGGTATCGGCCCCATCCCTGGGCAGAGGTATGTACCAATCATTCACCCCTCGCCAGTGATTGATACACTTAAGCGGCTCACGTTCCTGCACATTACAAGTATTAGTCTTCATTAATATATGTTATTATAGACTTCAACACATATTATTTGAAAAACAATTACTTCACAAATTAAAAAAATGGTCAAGCAGGGCGAAAATTGCACGCTAAGATCCAAGGATGTGTCGTATGGAACATAATACTAGGGTCGGGTTGAGAAGGTGCATAAGATATGATAAAAGTATGAAAAGTTTGATTAAAATAATCTTAGACATGCAAGTACAGTGATTTCCAAAATACACGCTCATAGGGCTGGATATTATGTGTAATTTGTACACTTGATGCATTCGGATGGTATGAATATGCAAGGCCCTAGGTTGGATAAAAATGCAAGTAAATGTGCTACGCTTGCCCTCTTGATTTACTCGGGTTAGAATACAATTAGAAACCTAGTTGGTCAAGGTCGGGGTACAGGGTCCACCAATGATCTAAGTTTCGAGTTCCCCTTTTAGAAAAGAAATCCACATTTGTGGGAATTACATAATTCGGGTACCACCTACATTACATTTCTAAGTTCTAATTTGGTTTCTCCAAAATTCTTAGAATTTGTGAGGAGAAAATCGGGTGAAAATAGCCAAAGAAAGGGCAATAAAAAAAGCCCAAAAGTGGGTTTTACTGGCTGCTTTCCAACAAGCCCAAAATCAGAATTTTTCGAGACCGGTGGCAGAAGTTGCGATTTTCCAAACTACGGTATACACCTCTAAAAGTGTACCAAGGGCCAAATTAGACTTTTTGGACTTCGGGTGAGTTTGGACCGAACATGAAAGTTGCTGGGCAAGTCAAGGCCTAACTTTTGGGCTCAAAGTGTAATTTTTATGAAATTTCCAGGATACCCCTGAAAAATCTCGAAATTCTAGCTCAACCCGGAAAGAGCCAAACTCTTCGCGAAATTCCTTGAACTCTCCGAAACTAATCCAAACTTAGCTCTAATCCCAACAAACTCTCGATTAGTCTCTAATCAAGCATCATTAGTCACTAAGTGTAGATAATTAGCATTAATCGCGGTAATTAAAAATCAGATTCTTACATAAACTACTTCATGATAAAAGTCTTTGTCATAGTGCTTTATGTCCTATTTATGAATCCAACGTAGAATCTATTGAGCATGCTTTATTTCACTGTAACCATGCAAGAGCCACGTGGTTCGGCTCTATTCTTGGTCTCCTCCCTCATATGTTTTCCTCTATTCAAATCCAGGAGTGGTGGGCTATATGCAAACTAAGTGCTTCGGATAGTTCTCTTCCGAATTCTCAATCTAAAGCATGGATTCCAGCTCTTTGGTGGGCTATTTGAAGAGTAGAAATGATTTAATTTATAGGGGCAAAGAAATCCATCCCCTTAGTACTTTGTGCATGGCAAAAAGAGTTGCTGAGGAATTCCAAGCTTTGCTTGATAACCCGAACCATTTAAATAAAGAGAGTGCTAATGAATTTAGATTGAAGATGAAAGAGACCTGACCCTCATTTGCTCGGATGCTGCCTTTAGATCCCTCGATGGGAAGGCTGACATTGGTTATTCAATATGGTTTAATGACTCTCTTTTGGCTGTAGGGTTTTTAGAAGCATAGGCGAGAGCTATCTTTTTTGTGATGAAGGAAGTGAGAGTGTGAGGGCCTCTACAATTATCTTTTTGTCAGACGCCTTGATGATTAATTCAGATGATTAATGGTAGGTGTAATTGGGTGGTGATTGGCTCCTATTTGCAAGACATTGAAGGGCTAGCCAGATCTTATAATTTCATTGCTTTTTCTTATATCCCTAGGTCACACAATAGGGTTGCCCATAATTTTGCTAAAATATCTTATCGTAGGACTTGTGTTGCTTGATATAGGAGTTAGCTTGGTTGTTGCTTGTACTATGGTGGTGTTGTTTTGTTGGTTCTTTGTGCTGAATGAAATTATCCTTTTACCAAGAAAAAATAATTTCAGACCGGCCTTTCTATCGCTTATTTGGGCATTTTATCATTTGATTGAGTAAATTAATCACCAAATTAAAACCACAACGTGTTGGGGCTGGACAAGGCTTCAGGCTTTCTATCACTTCATCCATGTTCTGCTGCCCAAATTTTTAATGGTCCCAAAATTCTTGATCAAGGCCCGACCAAAATACTAAAACCTAAAGTCGAAATCTGGCCCATAAACACCCTGTTAAATAGTATTGAGTGTGAAATTGAGGCAAGTCCCCTTTCAGAGACAGTCCGTAGTGTGCCGTATTGAAAAGCACTGATGTAATGTGAACCTCGCTATAGGCCCCCACCTTAGGTCTCCTCAGCGATGGGACCAAGGGATTTGAAGATCTAAGATGGCCCTTATTTGTGAATAAAATTTTGGGCCCATCTAATCATCCTAACTCCTTGATCAACGGCCCACAAGTTTAAATGATTTTATGTTAAAAAAAGTGCAGTAAAACCAACAGTCTACTCCATTTGAATGAGTGCAAACCCCAGGATCCGGTCACTATAGGCCAGGTCTGAACCCTTCAAAATGAAAACCCTCCCCCAATGGAGAGAAACAAATTCAATAATAAAACAATAATTTATTGAAGTCTGAGAGTGTCTGTAGCAGGTATTGCTAGAAATCCTTAAAACCAACCCTTTCCGGTTAATCCTAATTACTAAACCATCTTCCAAAATTTTAAGAGTTCTATTTGCAAAATAATTATTCAAATCAAAGAATGCAAAATTGAATCTCGTATTGCAGGCGGCCCGCATCCAAAACCATCCGTACGGTTTGATCAGACCCACCATCTGATGAAGTGTACCCCACCTCAAAATCTCAGACTCATGGGAAACCAAGAAGGTTCGCTTCCTTTTTAGATTTGGGCTGATTTTGGTCCATTTGTTTGAGGCCCAGTAACCCCGTTTGCAGTGAATTTTCAGCAGGATTTTCCTGAATTTACAGAAAACCCCCTTGATTTTTATCTGTTTTATTAGACTAGTTCCTGTCACTCAAAGTTTATGAATTATTTGAGACTTTAGGATCCATTTGATCCTAGGTCCAGTTAAAAGGGTGTTCAGGTCCCACAAGCTCAATCATAATTGTCCAATACTTGAGAGTTTGAATCACAACTTGAATTTCTATCGATGTCAGTGGATGTGGATTGACCTGCACCACTGACCCAACCTAATACATGTTAGTTTTATGGACTCAATCCAGTAGATGATATAATAAATTGATTAATTTTTTTATTTATTCATATATTCATGTTTACTTTTCATGAGATGAATGGTGATTTATTTTATACTTACACATAACCAATACAAATGACATGATGGTTCATGAGATGAACCGGAGTCCACAAGTATATTAGATGTAACATATGTGTATGGATGAGATCCACATACGGGAGACATGTGTGTCAAATCTTATACTTAAATATCTTCACAACCAGTGATGAGACTGGACATCTCATACTGACAAGATTGCAGCATTTTGATCACTATGAGATAGTGTGATTTATCTCGATCATCATAATGGAAGATTTTGGATCATAGTGCTGGTACATTGGATGTATTGAAGGACCATGAGAAGCACCTTATAAACATTGTCTTTACTTTAAGGTTTGCTCTCATAATTCCCTAGCAATAGGCTCTCAATCATGAGACATTAATGAACTCAAGTTTCTATCTATTCATTTGCTTTGAGTCACCAATGAGTGAGGCCAACTGTAGGTCAACATCTCGGTGATTTGGGTACGTGGTAGTAGATCTGTGGGAGCATTCAATGGTCAAGATGGAATCTATCTCTAATATCCCCTTGTGCCAATTAATGGATTTATCATTGGTAAGTACGCACCTATTCCGATTAAGAGTTAATTGGAAATGTACCTATGATCGTTATAATTAATTGGGGCTCAAGGATAATAAGATATGGATCTGTTTTGGAAGAGGGTCCAATTGATCCATGAATATTGATAGAGGGGCCTACTTGTGGTAATGTGGAAGTTTAGGGTCTTCTATGTAATATTCCTAAGACTAGAGTTCAATTGCATTTATATAGCGGAGTATTTGCAATTAACTGTGGGCCCGGATTACACATGAGATGTGGGGTCGCGAGTCCCAGTTGGAGCCAGCTTTCTAAGGAATCCCTAGTGGTCCCCACGCTAGCCCAATTATTAGAAAGTATCTAATTCTAGTTAAACTCTAAAAGGAAAGTTACTATTTCTATTTGAAGTAAGACTTCTAATAGTGGTAATAATAGACTTACTAATTTTAGTAGAAGTGAGACTTCTATTTTAATTAGGGGGTGTTTGGATAACTACATAATATAATATCAACAAGTTTAAATATTGTAAGATTTCATTATCATAGAATAAAATAGTGTCATATTATTATATCGTGTCACTTGTGGTGTTTGGCAATTTTTACAAATTTCAATATGCCTTTGAAGTGTTTGGCAATTTATAAAAAAAAAACTCACAAGATGATATATACTAAATAAAAAACGGAATGAGAGCAATCAATTGACCAAATGCAGGACCCACTAATTAGTAATCACATGTGTTAATAATCATGGTAGGACCCACGATTGTTAAAAAATCACATGATTAAATGTTAAAACCTTGAGATCCAAGCAATACTGTTTGATTAAGGTAGGTTCGCCAAATGTTGATAGCCATAGTGTAGTACATCTAATGGTGATTATCACAAATGAGCCTATCTATTTTATTTTAATTTTTTGGTAAAACCCTATCTAATGTCAAGCATCATTGATGAATCTATCTATAAGAAATCATTATGAGACCCATTTGATATTTGTAGTCATCAATGAGAAATCATTATGAGACCCATTTGATATTTGTAGTCATACTAACACAAGGGTAGCTATCAAATAGTGTGACCAATTTA
The DNA here is from genome assembly GCA_012931725.1 of Litsea cubeba. Classification (NCBI taxonomy): domain Eukaryota; kingdom Viridiplantae; phylum Streptophyta; class Magnoliopsida; order Laurales; family Lauraceae; genus Litsea; species Litsea cubeba. The sequence continues at coordinate 108,159,320 of CM022944.1, forward strand.
ATGATGACAAACTTCTAACTACAATCACACAATTCAATTTTGGTAATTAATTAGAAACCCAGCTAATTTTGATAGTATGGGACCCACCTAATGTTGGTAATCATGATGAAGGGTCTCTAGTGTGACATTAATAAGACCCTCATAATATTGATAATTAAAAATGGCCATGTAATTGTGATATGGTTATAGGACCCCACATTAAATTTGTAAGCATTGTGGGGCCAATGTAATATTAGGATTCATAGTTGCAATGAGGATTATTAAATATTAAAACTTATAGTGAGCCACTATAATTAATAGTTGCCCATGAGTTCTTTCTAAATAAAAAAGATTTTGTAACAAAAGATTATCTTATACTGCATATCTTTGAATAATGTAATATGAAGGTTTTTAGAAGAAAGAGAGATATTGTAATATACTTTCTAAGTTATCCAAACACCTCCTTTTTTGGTGCATATATTATATTCTAAACTAGCATATAATATGACAAAATCTCTTGAAATATCTTGTTTCCAAACACCCCCTTAGCTAGAAAGGAATTAGAAAGTTACTAATCATATTTGAAGTGAGACTGCTAATTATGATATGGTAAGTTACTAATTAATTAATGGAAGTAAGACTTCTATTTTAATTGAGAAGAGATAGTTACTAATTATTTGGAAGTAAGACTTCTAATGGAAATTAGTAAGTGGGGCTTGCAAAAGCTATAAATAGAGGAGAGGAGGGCTGGACGTCCATGCATGCTCCATAGCATTGGGATTCACACCCAAGGCCCCCTTGTGCAAGAATTGTACATGCTCTTTCTCCTCTCTCTCTTCTAGTTCTCTTTTGAGTTCCTCCCTAGAGTTCCTAGTAGTTTTCTCTTGGAGATCCCACCATCTTCTTGAGAAAAAGGATAATCTAATACGGGTCATAGCATGGAAGATCAAAAGGTCTTGGAGATCCCTATTTGATTAGTGAAAGCGTTTCATTATCAAAGAAGGACGCAACTTCTCCATTAGAGCACAACTGAACTCCAAAGGTAAAATCCACTTCCTTGCATGTTGTAGATTATTATGGATGCTTATTAGTTGCTGTTTCTATCTTCTAAATAGATTGTATTTACTGATCATGATGACTGAGATTGAGGGTTTACTTCCTGGAATGGGTTTTGTAGCCTTCTTGATAGTTGATCCCTGCATCAAGCGGATCAAAAGTTTTTGAAACCTATCCTAGAGGCCCACCCTATTTCCAACAATACAACCATGGCCTAAGGTGCTCTTTCTCAAGCTGAGATACATCAAATATGGACCAACATAGATTAAACCCAATCAGGTTTCATTGGTGAACCCAGTCACCAACCCACAAGTTGAGGAATGTCAGGTCCAAGTCCAGCCAATCATGACTTTATCTGATGGGCAGGAACTGTAACTCTTAGTTGGATCCATAATAAGTTGCACTGGGTCTGTGCTATAATGATTTTATTTCACTAGATATAAACTTCTGTGTAATAACAGAAATTGCTGGATGATTCTTGTTTACAATTAGAGTGGCAACTTCTTGAATCTTTCAAAATTCTTGCTCATTATTCAACAAAATGCAACATAAGGTATTATCAAAGATTAGGAGGAAGAATGCTGGACTTTCTGTAATTCACATTACCAACATTCCGTTTTCATAGTGGAAAAAAAAAAAAAAACCCTACATCATGATAACTAAATTATAATCACCAGAAGTTACAATCTGCACGGTGAAAAATGAACAATTCAAAAAAGCAAAAGATTGTCATAACTCAAGTCTTAATACTGCATGCTTCAGATGCAGATATTTCAACTTGTAATGTTTCTGAGGCTCCATTGTTGGAAGATAATCAAAATCTCAGTTGATGCCACCCAAAACCATATGCAGGAAATAGATACAGGCACAGCAATTGCTGTCAGCGATGGCAAGCAATAGAATGAGACATTAAACAGCGAGCAAAGCTCATCTTTCCTTGGCCCGAATCCATCCAGTTAGGCAATAAGAAACTACTAAACATTCTCTGTTCCAGTGTGCCTCACAATGGCAAAATCATGGCTAAACACTGGATTCCTTTAAGTAAACACATGTTCTTGCTAATGCCAAAAATGCTTCAACACCTCCCACATGTACTCGCTACTTCCAAAAATCATGCAAAAACTTTTTTTTTTCTCTTTAAAGCAAGGAAAAAAAAAAAGCTGCATCACTTACCCTATAGGTTGTGTATCAATCACTTCCTATCAGAGAGCAGAGACATTTCTATTTCTTCAAGAGAGCGCCCCTTAGTTTCAATTATGAAATACCTGGCAAATAGTGCTGAAAAGAAGGAAATCGCACCAAAGCTTGCATAGATTGGACCAATTCCAAACCTCTCAACCAGCTCCAGGAAAAAGAGGCCAACCAAAAAATTGCAGACCTGGATAAAATAGATACCGAGATTAATATAATACAGCCCATGCATGTTAAGTCTAAAGCCACAATCAAGTGTAAGAATGCTGCTTCAGGTTTAGTCGCTTTAGTATTGTGCTTATTATTTTCTTTTTATCGACAGTTACAGTTAATAATAGCACATTATGCTCACTCAATAGGAGCCCTCCAGCCCACTCGGCCCCACTAGTTGACAAGAAATGAGGCGGAATCCAAAACCAGGTTCACAACTTAAGAAGTTGCACACAGGTTCATAGCGAAGCATTCCTCAAACTCTTAAGGCTCAAAACCCAATGACAATGACACTATGACAGACCTCCTGAGAACTCATCGTTACGTCCTTAAAATAGTTTTGCCATTGTTGATTTAAAAAAAAAAAAAAAACTGATCCTTACAATGATCAACCATACCAAATTAGACGCCAACAGCAATCAATAAAGGAAATCAGTGTTTACCAACGTGTAGAACATAATCATCAACCATACCAAAACAGACCCCAACAACATTCAATAAGGAAAACCAGTGTTTAACAATGTGCATACTTCAGCCAATATCACACACTGAACCATTACACAGTATTCCAAGGCTAGGCATGCACAACTGGTAAACTTCAAAGAAAAAAAATGTCCAAGTGCTGAATGACTTGAGTGTATAGTATTCTATAAGTTTCAAAGGGATTATAACCCTAGAATCAATCTAAACACTGATCTAACATAAAATTTCATAATGTCGGACGCTAATGAAATTGAAGTAAATGATCAGCTGCTTTCAAATAACATAAAGCTAAATTAATTGGGCCCCTAAGTTGGATGTCCCAGCCGCTGGACGTGTGGGGCCACCATATGGTCCCATACACAATACGTTATGGTCTTAGGGACTGCATGTGCGGACTGTGAAGTCAATTATAAGTGCTAAATGTATGCAATGAAATCTACTTATAGGCCAGGTGCCATCACACAAGGGTTTGGCACCCACTGGCACAGTCAGACCACTTCAAATATGCCACTGCTTGGGCTGTCAACCCAGCTCATCGGAAGTAATATTTTCACAATCCACACTGAGAAGAAATTTCCGGGTCAAATATAAAAGGTTGAAACTGATAAGAAAGAGAATATGTATATTTGAATAACAGTTGAGTATAAGAGAACAATATAATAGCATCTCTAGAAGAAGCAGTTAAATGACTAAGTACCCAGTGAACAGAGAAGCTGAAGCCCAAAATCTTTGCACGCATCCTGGCACTGCTTAGCTCTGGTATAATCATACCAGTAACTGGACCAGCACCTGTTGCAAATGTGAAGATGTACCTAAATACCAAGATGCAACAACCATCACCTTTTCATATCGATATGCAGCAATCATTGTTTTTAAGTTTTTAGAAGCTGAATCAACTGAGAGAGTGAGAAAGCAGGCCAAGGGATACAGTTCTAGCTACATAATGAAAATGTGCCATTGTAGAATCCACGTTTAAGCTTTTATTGATAATATCGTTAGGTTTGGAAAAAAGTTCATCGACACAAAATGGGTTCTGTAGGAAAATATAAGGGGTTTATATCATTCTTAGGGCTAATATGTACTTTCATTGATATAGAAGGTCTCATATGTAATATTCAAATTATCTCTCAATAACATGGAAAGGTGAACAGTCGTCATGACAACTTCCCCTCTTTTTCTGTTCTCTTTTCTTCTTCTCTTTGTCCTCTTCTTTTCTCTTTTCTTCTTCTTCACTAACCTAAATCTCCCAACCAAACACCAAGAAAAACAACTTGGTATCATCTGAAGATCATTGGGAGTGTGCATCCAAGCAACCAGAGTAAAAGAAAGAGTTGATTTTAGGACATCAAATACCCTAGCCACACCTGTGTGTAGGTTCGGCTAGGCCTTATTGCTTCCATAGTGGTATTGGCAGCCCATGTAGGCAGTGGCAGCTATAGAAATTCGAGTCAGCGGGGTCAACAAAAGACTTATCTTCCACAAATCGAATAAATTTGTTTTCCCCTTTATCAACATCTGTCATCTACTTTCGATAATTCGACAAATATAATATAAAATTCTTAAACAATCTATTTCCGACAGTCCAATAAAGATAACATTGAATTCTCAAACAAAAATAAACAGAAATTTTAATACATTGTTACTAATAGTTCTTAATCCAAAAAGAAAATTCAAATACATAAACTCTTACAGTTGCCCTCGACGGGTTTTCATGTGTGGAAATTATTGCATAATAGCTTCATTATCAACACTTGAAAACACATCCTTTTCAATATATGTGACCAAACAGTCATTCATCCATTGATCTCCCATGCAGTTAATGTAACACCCCGACCCGCCTTAATCTCGTTTTAGAGTTAATTAATTTAGATTAATTGCTTAATGGATGTTTTGATTTTGATTGGACTTCATTAGGTAGAACTAGTGGGGTTTGACCATTTACTAGGTAGATTATGACTTTTGGAGTGTTTTGGGTTTTGTGTATTTAGAAATTTTGGATTTTTGGTGCATTGCATAGTGCATTTCATGGTCATTAACTTTCATACTTTGACCCATTAAATCCGGATCCATTTAGACCCATTTCCAGCCCATTCACCTAACCCAAGCCCTTTCTTGCAAATTATGTCCTTTTTGTGGACTTGCATGCAGTGCCGGAGAAAAATTGGCTTAAAAAGCCCTAACCCAACTTTCTTCTTTTCTTCCTCCTTCCTTCTCCATTTCCAGCAGCTGGGAGCTTTTCTCATCTCCTTCTCTTCTATTCTTCTTCCTTCACTCCTAGCATCAATCAAGGGATCTTGCATGTGTAGAAGCCAGCCACCACTTCATCTTGTCCATCTTCTTGTCAAGGATTACATTTCCTAAGCTCAAGCATCCACTCATCTTTCTTTCTTCTTGCTTCTTGGTAAGCCTCTTCTTCTCTAATCACTTCCTCTTGACTTCTCTAGTCATAAAATGTTAGTGCATACATCTTCTTCCTCATTCATTTTCGTTTTCACCATTTTAGGGCATTTTGAGCTTGCATTTTGGGGATTTTGAGCTTAAGAGGTTTTAAGTGTAAGAGTTAGCTTCCAAGCACCTAAGGCAAGTAAACATTTATAATAATGTGCATGTTATTCTCTATTTATGATTCTTGCAATGGATCTCATTCTAGATTACCCAATTCCAGCTCATTTTTGTTCTTGCTTAAAAATTGGTTTTAGATTTGTAAATGGGTATGGTTTGATGTATTTTTGGTCAAGAGAATGGATGTTTATGTTTAGAGAGCATTGGTGGCTCATGTTGCTAGTTTTTTTATCTTTGGAATGGACTACAAATGGTTGTAGGGGAAGCCAAGAGGCACAAAACAGCCCTGTCACAGCCTCCCCGGACCTTGGCAGTGACTACCCTCGCTCTAGCGAGCAAAAGAGCCCCCTGGCAGAGAGCATTCTCGCTATAGCGAGCTCCCAGCTCGCTATAGCGAGAGGCCCACTGGGCCCGGCGAGCCAAACTTCAAATGGCCATAACTTTTGACTCGTATGTCCGATTTTGACGTTCTTTATATCGTTGGAAAGCTCTTGAAGCGTAGAATCCAATGGTCCTTGCATATTATTGATTTGAGGTTTGGGACTTAAGAGGATATTGGATTTTAAATAAATCTTGGCAACCGGAGGGTATCGCGAGCCAAGTGTTGAACCGTAGTATGTTTAGATTGTTTTGGCCTGATAGTTGGACTTTAAGGTTGGATCCCTTGAATCCTAAATTATGCCCAATGGAATTGTAATTCATGTGGGTGAGGTGTGAGCTACCATACACCCACAAAGAACATCGCGAATCTTCGTATTGTGATCCGAACCAAATGTGTTATACTAAGGGATTCGGCATCCAAATTAAGTAACGCCAAGGGTTCCTTTGTAGCCCAATAATGCCGGAATTCTTAGTACTACACCGAGTTGGACGGTGAAGACCACGAGGGTTCCAAGTGTAGAAGATAATGTGGCTCAGGCCCACTAGGCCCAGCCCGGCTCAGGCCCACTAGGCCCAGCCCAAGGGCTTGTACACAACTGTATATCAGATCCTCTTGGATAATGTTCTGATTTGATGCTGATTTATTTCCTTGTATAGATTAGGAGATTAATTGTTAATTCCTTGTATAGATTAGGAGATTGATTGTTTATTATTCTGATTGCCCTTGATTAGGGTGTAATGATATTATAAATATACATACGATCCCCTATTGAGGTATCGGTTCATCTTCAACCTTTGTCTCTTCCTCTTTCTGTAATTACATGGTATCAGAGCTATGGTTATGATCAATCCCTCTTCTATTGTCTCCTATCATTGATCATTCTTCTTCCTGAAGTGAAAACTTCTCTCTGATAGTGTCTGATCATCCCTGATCAGAGGTGGCCCACCTTTGATCATCATCATCATCGCAGCGGAAGCAGCCTATATTGTTCGTCTGGTTATTCTCTTATTTATGGAGATTCTTTCAAGATTTTGGATCATCAGAAGTAGGATATCCACCTCATTTTGTGATATTTCAGTTTTGTCCGGCAGTTTCCATCACAGCCGTTCAAATTTGTGGATTTTGATCCGATTTGAGTGAAACTTTGGCCTGGTGTTGCGAAAATATCTTGTCCTTCCATCCCCTACCTCTGATCTTGCTGTTGATCCGCTCATGGAGTTCATGTTCAAATCGACACACTGACGAAGCTGGACGTGTCGTGCGGTATTCAGTAAACTGCTTCACTGCTTCACTGCTGCCCACATACGATGATCTAGACAGCACCAACAGTCCACCTAGTGTTGGTCGACTCATTTTTCTGGGAATTATGGTGATTTTTCAGGAATTTTTCCATCACCTTTGAGATAGTTTCCAACATCTTCTTCATCTGACGGTTTTCTAAGACAGATTTCATCATCACCGTCCAGATTTGTGGATCCTTTTCCAAATCTCATCAGATTTGGACCTGAAGGAAGTACATTTGATCCACTTTACAGCGATCAAACCTGATCTGTGATTCGATCATTCTGTGGGGCCCACGTGTGGATTCACCAGCTGACGATAGGGACGTCAGGCTTCCCTGTACTCTGTTGCTGCTACTGTGCACTTCTGTTTGCACCTTCCTCACCCTCTGGCTACCAGCATCCACCTGACAAGTATTACCACTGAGTTTTTAGACCTGCTACTGCTGTTTCTGCTACTTTTTGGCTGTGTTTTCAATAGTTGCTGCTGTTTCGATTTGCTGCTTGCAAGCTTACTGTTGCTGCTGCCACTGTTAGCCTTGCTGTCCCTTGCTGTTAGTATTGTTCCTGCCTCTTTTCTACTATGGACAATTATGATGCTAATGGTGATCGGTATCAATCTCACTCTCCTCTAGCATTTCCAGCTTTTCATTCTTCAATATCTCTGTCTTCATCCATCACCCCATCCACATGGTTTCTAGATTCAGGAGCATCGAACCACATGACTTCTGTAGAAAGTAGCTTTACAGCCTCTCACCCTTACCTTGGAAAAGAAAAAATCACCACTGCTAATGGAGACCAATTAATCATCTCTGGAATTGGTACCATTATTTTATCTGGTGTCTCTGGCCAGTCTCTCCACCTTCCCAATGTCTACTTTGTTCCCAAACTATCAGCCAATTTACTTTCTGTAGGACAACTTATTGATGATGGGTACCATATTATCTTTTCTTCCACTGGTTGTGTCATACAGGGGCGGCAAACTGGGAAGGTGATCGCAACAGGGAGTAAACACGATCGACTATTTCTGCTGGACATTGGACATCATTCTCTCTTTTCTTCTTCTTCTCCTCAGTTAGATAAATTGTGGACTGTGTGGCATAGTCGTCTTGGTCATGTGAACAATGCGTATTTACTTTCCCTATTTAAAAATGGTTTTTTAGAATCCACTTTTAATAATAAAGTGATGTCCTCTTTCCTTCAATCTAAGTGTGAAACGTGTTGTTTGAGTAAGAGTCATATCTTGCCTTTTCCTATTCATAGTTCTCGTGCGTTATCATCTTTTGATATTATTCACACTGATGTTTGGGGAATTGCACCCACCTTGAGTCGGACAGGCTTTAAGTATTATGTGACATTCATTGATGATCATTCTCGTTTCACTTGGATTTATTTCATGCGCTTCAAATCTGAAGTTTTTTCTTTCTTCCAAAAGTTTTACAAAATGGTTCAAATTCAATTTCAGAAAGAAATAAAAACTCTTAGGTCTGACTCTGGTGGAGAATACATGTCCCGTGAATTTTCTGCCTTCCTTTCTGATAAAGGAATTCTTCACCAAAATCTTGCCCACATACTCCACAGCAAAATGGTGTTGCGGAGAGGAAGAACAGACATATTCTTGAAACTGTTCGTTCTCTCCTCCTTGCATCTTTAGTTCCTCCCACCTTTTGGTGTGATGCTGCACAGACTGCTGTATATCTCCTCAATCGTCATCCTAGCTCCGTTCTAGGAAAGACTACTCCATATGAAGCTCTCTTTGGTAATACTCCTTCATATTCTCACTTGCGTGTTTTTGGTTGTTTATGCTTTGTCCATCTTCCACCTACAGAACGCACTAAGCTGTCACCTCAAGCTGCCAAATGTCTCTTTCTAGGATACAGTACTGAACACAAGGGATTTCTATGCTATGACCAATCTGAGAAACGCATGCGAATATCTCGTAATGTAATCTTCTTAGAACACATTCCTTTCTTCTCTTTGCGTTTGGATACACATCCTGTTGCTGTCTCTTATCTGCCACAATTTCCTGCAACTACTTCTCCACCACCACCTATTACCAAGGTCTATGTCCGGCGTAACAAGGTTCCTCCTGTGGGGCCTCCTTCTCCTGATCATCTCCCAATACTGCCTCCTACACCCTCAGGTATTAATACTTCCTCCACCGATAGTGTTATACCCTTGCGACGCTCTAGTCGTCCTTCTATTGCTCCTGACAGATATGGCTTCCCTGCTCTTTTCACTTCTTTGGATAGTGCTCCTATTCCCACCTTTTATCACAGGCTTCGAAGATTGCATATTGGCAGGATGCTATGACTGAGGAGTTGCTTGCTCTTGAAGCAAACAACACATGGGACTTGGTACCGACTCCTGAACGCACCTCTGTGATTGGCAGTAAATGGATCTATTCTGTAAAGGTTAACTCTGATGGGAGTCTTGATCGCTATAAAGCCCGATTGGTTGCGCAAGGTTACAAGCAGGAGTATGGCATTGACTATGAGGAAACATTTGCTCCAGTAGCTTAAATGACCACTGTTCGTACTCTCCTCTGTGTCGCTGCAGCACGCAACCTGGCCTCTATGGCAAATGGATGTCAAAAATGCTTTTCTTCATGGCGACTTGAAAGAGACTGTCTACTTAAAACCTCCTCCGGGATATGCTTGTCCTCCACAGCATGTTTGCAAGTTGCGAAAATCTCTTTATGGACTTAAGCAGGCTCCCAGGGCTTGGTTTGATAAATTCCGGGCAGCCAATTCTTCAAGCTGGGTTTCGTCAGAGTTATTCTGATAGTTCACTATTTCTTAGATGGACACCGAAGGGTTATACATTCCTTTTAGTCTATGTTGATGATATGATTATCAGTGGCAATGATATTTCAGGCATTACGGATCTCAAGCACCATCTCACTCGCCACTTCAAAATGAAGGATCTCGGTCCTCTCACATACTTTTTGGGGCTTGAGTTTTCACGTACCAAATCAGGCATTCGGGTCCATCAGCGGAAATATGCTACCGATTTAATCACCTCAGCAAGACTTGATGATGCTCACACCTTTGATACGCCGATGGAATTAAACAACCAACTCAGTGCAGAGGATGGCCCTCCCCTGGGTGATCCCTCTATTTTTCGGCGAATAGTTGGTAGTTTGCTCTACTTAACTATGACTCGACCTGATATTTCTCATGCAGTCCATACGTTAGCCAATTTATGAGCAATCCTCACAAACCCCACCTTGCTGCTGCTTTGCGTATACTTCGCTATGTTAGCGGCACTCTACTACTCATGGTCTCTTCTATCCTTCTGATACTTCTCTGCGCTTATCAGCGTATGCCGATGCCGACTGGGCTGGTTGCCCTGATTCTCGGCGATCTACACTGGCTGGTGTATGTTCTTGGTGACTCTCTGATTTCATGGAAGTGCAAGAAGCAAACAACTGTGTCCAAGTCTTCTGCAGAGGCTGATATCGAGCAATGTCGTCCGCAAGTGCTGAAATCATCTGGCTCCGCCGTCTTCTCTGTGAATTCGGTATCATTGTTGATCATTCTACACCTCTTCATGGGGACAATTACCAGTGCTACCAGAATTGCTAATAATCCAGTTTTTCATGAACGGACGAAGCATATTGAGCTTGATTGTCACTTCATCCGTCAGCATGTGGTCACTGAGAAGATAACATTGCCTCATGTCTCTACTCATGACCAGTTGGCGGATATTTTCACCAAAGCACTTCCAAGCCACGCCATCATGAACTCACTCGCAAATTGTTGTTTTCTGCATTACCACATCAATTTGAGGGGGAGTGTAGAAGATAATGTGGCTCAGGCCCACTAGGCCCAGCCCGGCTCAGGCCCACTAGGCCCAGGCCCAAGGGCTTTGTACACAACTGTAATCAGATCCTCTTGGATAATGTTCTGATTTGATGCTGATTTATTTCCTTGTATTATTAGGAGATTAATTGTTAATTCCTTGTATAGATTAGGAGATTGATTGTTTATTATTCTGATGCCCTTGATTAGGGTGTAATGATATTATAAATATACATACGATCCCCTATTGAGGTATCGGTTCATCTTCAACCTTTGTCTCTTCCTCTTTCTGTAATTACACCAAGACCGTAGGCTTGGCTTGATTTTCTGTCTTGATTCCGAATATAAATTTCACTGTACATGCATTGCATTCCGTTTTTCAGTATTCTCGTATGACTTGATCATACCTCTATTTGGTTATGTATATTTTCTTATACACTTGTTTATATTATGTCTGTTTTCCGCTTCCGTTCAGTTATATCTGTATTAAGTTCTGATTTTGTAATATTATATGATCTGTCCTGTATCTGTTCTGTATCTGCTCTGTTAACTGTATATTGCATTCCATGAGTAAGCACCACTTGGCTTCGACCCTATCTAAGTCGGACCCGGCTAAGTGTGAGTTTAGTATATATTTCTGGCCCTATGCAGATGGGAAATTATTCTGAGGGTTTACTGGCACCCTAGGTCTACGATGGAGTTCTGGGTACCTCTGTCTCCTAGTAATACCGCCCTGTCCTGTTCTGATATTATGCTCTCCCTTTACTTTCATGTTTACATGATTAAATTGAGAGAATTTAGCTAATGTGGATTTGCTAACTAGTTCTGTTATTGTGTATATCTGTTATTCTTGATTCGAATGTCTCATTTTATTCATGCTAGATTGCCTAGTGTACGCACTTGACCTCTATGATTTATGTATATGTTCAGATATTCTTTTGCCACATGTTATATGAATTATATATGCTTACCTTGCTTAGCTTAGTCTAATGGTGCTACACTTGGCGTTACAGGTGAATACATCGACGCCATTGCTCCGGAGATCCTTGAGGAAGAGGAACCTCCCCTTAACGTAGTAGAATGGACTCCTGATGATGTCTTCTAGGCATATACACGATGAGATGGACGTTAAATGACCGTTAGCCGTGGCTTGGAAGTGTCACTCATTTTGTAGAGTTTTATGAACTTGTTTAGCTTTTGGGATTGTAAACTTTAACTTAACCTACTCTCTTCTCTTGAACTTAAACTTGAACTTTTAAATCTATGCTCATGAACCTTATACTCTATATTTGATGATTGGGTGTTATGATATTGGATATCTACTTAACAAAATTATACAGGTGAAAATACAGATACATGGATTTATAAACCTCACATGTGATATCCTGTGGGTAAATTCCGTACGTGGGACCAAGAGTCAATGAGTTTGACTTGAATTTCTTGGATATCTACTTAACAAAATTATACAGGTGAAAAATACAGATACATGGATTTATAAACCTCACAGGTGATATCCTGTGGGTAAATTCCGTACGTGGGGACCAAGAGTCATGAGTTTGCTTGAATTTCCACGCGGGCGTGTGTTGCGCCTCAGGATGTGCGAAATCTCGGGCTCGGGGCTGACAGTTAAGCAACCTGTTCTTTATGTACTTCATTGCTGAAAAAGATCATTCTATCGTTGCAATCGCTATTGGTAAAATCAGCGCCAATTTTAAAAGCAAATAAACCAATGGGTATACAATATCCTTCTTTGTCTCCACTAATTTTCTATCAATGTCACCAATTCCTTTAAGTTCTAAAAGCTCGTTACTAGAGCGCAGATAAGGAAAAAGTAAAAAAAAGGGACCTTTCTTATTCATTTTCTTCTTCTTTTTGGAGATTCAGGACCTCAAGTGCACTTTTCTTCTTCCTTTTATTCTTTTATTCTTTTCTTTGCTGCTTGGCTGGGGCTGGGAGTCTATATGCCTGAATCTGAATGTTCGGGTTTTCTCCTTCTAATACGGGGAGAATACTGTATTTAGAGGTTAAGTTAGGCTAAATGAAGAGTAACTGACAGAATGTGAAAAAAAAAAGGATTTTTAAAAAAAAAATAAAAGTTGGGCCCATTAATTTTTTTTGCTTTGGTAGACAGATGACTCATTAACTTAGGCATTGAGTGGGGGTCAAAAGCTTCCCATAAGTTCAATTCATGAAGGACAATTTTTTTTTTAAAATATTTTTTCAGATTGACCCCACTGGGATTAATGTAGTGCCGCCCATGCATGTAGGGTGTTTGACAGAGTTCGATGATGGTCAATAGTGTCCGATGATTGTCTACATGGCCTTATGTGCAGTTGGTTTGCTTCATACTGGTGTGCAGTTGGTCATTTGAAGTTTTTGATTGTTTGGAACTTGCTTGTGATCGACAGACACGAAAACTTCTATTGCAGAAGGAAAAAAAAATCTGCAGAAGAAGAGCGGATTTCTCGTTCTCATTGTCACATTGAGATGACAACTTGTGGTGCACTGAAGAACCATAGAGTCCAGTGATCACTTAAGGTAGTTGATCCAAGTATGCAGTTCTAGTTCTGGTTGATCTAGATCTGGCCTAAGGAAGTTGAAGAAACCAGAAGCGAGAGAAATCAGATTTGGATCTGATCAGAAGCTAGACCTTATTTATGTTTGTTTGTCCCCTCCAATCAAAGAAGGTGAATTAAAAAAACTAGAAAAGTGGGAGAAATCTGGTTTGTTCCGGTGGACAGGTTCAGTCTTCATTTGTGGAGTGAAGAATTGGGCCACAGATCATGACCTTATTTATCAAGTTATAATCTACTGTTTGCAGTCTTTCAAGCTCAAGAAAAAAAGGAGGTTTTGATTGCAAAAGAGGACAAAAAAAAAAAAAAAGAGGAGTTTGGTTTACACTAGAAAATAGAAAAGTTTTTTTCCCATGTCAAATCTGGAGTTTCTCCCTATCAAATTAAGTTGCTAGTTTGAACTGATATGGAATTTAAAGAGATTCTGGAGGCTGTGGTGGTGGTTGTGGTTATGGCGGTCCACCCGGCATAGATCACTATTAACTGCACTGTAGTCATTGTGGGAGACCTCATCATACTATAGATACATGTTGGGATCTAGTTGGTCGACCCCTTATGTTCAACAAAGTATTTGGAGCATCTTTTGGTAATGGTTTTGAAAAGAATGTTGGAGGTAAGGGGAGTTAGATGTGAATGAAAAAAATCCAAGAACTAAAAAAGAGATTCAAGCGTTAAGTCAACGTCTGCAAGCATTAGAAAGTAGAGGCTCTTCACATGTGGCTGGTGTGGCATCTTATTCAACCGTGGGCACATCACATATGACTTGTTTGTGCATCATCATCTTCTACTCCATCATGGGTTATTGACTTCGATGCTACTAATCATGTAACAGGTATACATTTTGAGTTCACGTCATGCACATCATCACCCCCTCTTGGGACAGTTAGAGTTGCCAGTGGTGACCATAGTAAAGTCCTAGGTGAGGGGACAATTGATGTATACGACACTTTATCCCTAAAATTTGTTTTGCATGCCCCTCAATTTTCAAATAACATACTTTCTGTAGGCTCCATTACCAAATCACATAATTGTCGTGTTATATTTTATCCATCTTAATGTGTCTTTCAAGATCTGGAGACGGAAGATGATTCATGGTGGCCGTGAGCATGATGGCTTATACTTCCTTGAAGTCCCTCAAAGAAGTTCAATAGCATTAGAGTCAGTCAGTACTGCTGAGACCACTTTAAAGTAGCATCGTCGTTTGGGTCATGCACCAATTCAAAGTCTTAAGTGTGTTTTCCTTATTTGAATGTCAATAATGAGGTCGTAGAAATAACTTGTGACACATGTCGATTTGCACAAACTTGTAGATGAAATAATCTGTGATGAGATTATAGGAAGAAGATGAAGACAATATTGGGAGAAAACTTGATCCCACAAAGAGAGGATCGATTGTGTATTTATAGTTACATTATACCCTAATCAAGGGCAATCAGAATAATCAATAAACAATCTCCTAATCTATACAAGGAATAGAATAAATCTCATAATCTATACAAGGAAGTAAATATGAGAAAAATCAGCAGATGATCCCATACGTGGGATCTTATATACAATGCCCTTGATGGGCTGGGTTGGGCCTAGTGGGCCTAAGCCACATTATCTTCTACACTCCCCCTCAAATTGATGTGGTAATGCAGAAAACAATAATTTGCGAGTGAGGTCATGATGGCGCGGCTTGGGAAGAGCTTTGGTGAAGATATCCGCCAACTGGTCATGAGTAGAGACATGAGGCAAGGTTATCTTATTAGTGACAACATGCTGACGGATGAAGTGACAATCAATCTCAATGTGCTTCGTCCGTTCATGAAAGATTGGATTATTAGCAATTCTAGTAGCACTGGTATTGTCCCCATGAAGAGGTGTAGAACTACCAACAATGACGCCAAATTCACAGAGAAGACGACGGAGCTAGATGATTTCAGCACTTGCGGATGACATTGCCCGATATTCGGCCTCAGCGGAAGACTTGGACACAGTGGTTTGCTTCTTGCACTTCCACGAAATCAGAGAGTCGCCAAGAAACATACACCAGCCATTGGTAGAGTGCCGAGAATCAGGGCAACCAGCCCAGTCGGCATCTGCATACGCTGATAAGCGCAGAGAGGTATCAGAAGGATAAAATAGACCATGAGTAAGAGTGCCTTTAACATAGCGAAGTATGCGCAACGCAGCAACAAGGTGTGGTTTGTGAGGATTGCTCACAAATTGGCTAACCGTTTGAACGGCATGAGAGATATCAGGTCGAGTCATAGTTAAGTATATCAAACTACCAACTATCCGCCTGAAAATGGAGGGATCATCCAAGGGAAGGCCATCCTCCGCACTGAGTTTGCTATTTAATTCCAACGGCGTATCAAAAGTGTGAGCATCATCAAGTCTTGCTGAGGTGATCAAGTCGGTAGCATATTTACACTAATGGACCCGAATGCTTGATTTGGTACGTGAAATCTCAAGCCCCAGAAAGTATGTGAGAGGACCAAGATCCTTCATCCTGAAGTGGCGAGTAAGGTGGTGTTTGAGATCTGCAATGCCTGTGTCAATCTAGGCCCATCCATTTTGGCCCATGTCCATGTTAACAATAGCTGATCCAAGACCCATGTACAATAGGCCCACTGGCCCATTCTCATACATCACGTGGGATTAGGATTAGTTGACTGACTCATCAATCTATTTTAATCTCTTTCCTTGTATACAACTGTATCAATATTCTTTATATTCTTTCCTCTGTTAGAGATTGTAATTGCCTTGATTAAGGCCAATAAATCTATAAGTAAAGCAAGGACTGATCATTGGAGATGATCCAATATTCCAAAACTTATTCTCTTCATCTTAGAATTCTGGTTCTGTCATGGTATCAGAGCCATCTGATAATTTTTTTAGCTGCTTCTTCGAATCTTGGTAAAAACAGTCATCAGCATTTGCTTGTGGCTGTTCGTGCATACTCAAAGTAGATCTTCATCAAGATTTTTGCAATCTGATCACTGCGGCCCACCTTCGAAGCATACAGATCAAGGATTTGTCATCTTAATCTTGTGATTTCAAGCAAACAGATCAAGGATCTGTCATATGAGCAACAACCAGATCACTGATCTGTGTTTATTTCATACAGATAGTCTTCTGATCGTCTCAGATCATTTGTGGCCCATCTGAGATCATCATCTTCAAGTCAGCGGATTCTCCCCATCTTGGTCGACTATTTTTTTGTTTCTTTATGAAGATTTATAGATCATCACAGGTAGGCCATCTACCATTTTTTGTGGAAAATCAGTTTTGTCATTATATATTCATCACAGCCGTCCAAAACTCTGGATTTGGATTCGTTCAGCCTGAAACCACTTCCAGAAGTTGTAGGATTCTGCTGCTCTCTCATCTCCATGTTTTTGGGTGTGTATGTTTTGTTCTTCTTCCCCCCGGTAGAAAGAACAAAACTATCTGCTCAATCTTCGAAGTGTGTTTTTTTAGGTTATGCGAATGATCAGAAAGGATTTGTCTGTTATGATCCAAAGGTCAAACGTATCAGGATTTCTCGTAATGTGTTCTTTGAACATCAATATTTTTTTCCTCATTCTCTTGATCAAGATACATCTCCCACATTTTCACTTGTTCCTGGTTTTACTGATTCTCCGGTTCTTCCTATGGATCCTATCAAACCTCTTCTTGTGTATGAAAGGCGTCGACGGGAAACTATTACTGCACCTGAGCCTCCCGATATATCCTCTTCCACGGCACTTGACCCTGAACAACCTCCAGATACCTCTCAGTTAGTCCCCCGTCGATCATCCAGGATTTCCCGTCCCCCTGATCGATTTGGCTTCACCCATACATCCTTAATTGCTACTCTGTCTTCGGTTCATATACCTAATGGTTTTTCCCAAGCAGTGCAACATCAGTGTTGGCGTCAGGCCATGCAGGAAGAACTGGACGTTCTGAATGATAATCATACCTGGGATGTGGTTTCATGTCCTCCTAACATCAAACCCATTGGATGCAAGTGGGTTTACTCTATCAAGTTACATCCTGACGGTACTTTGGCTCGTTATAAAGCTCGCTTAGTAGCTCTTGGGAACCGACAGGAGTATGGCATTGACTATGATGAGATATTTGCTCCGGTCGCCAAGATGACCACTGTGCGTACCATTCTGGCTATTTCTGCATCCCGCTCTTGGCCTCTTTATCAGATGGATGTCAAGAATGCCTTTCTCCATGGAGATCTCAAAGAGGATGTCTACATGCGCCTTCCTCAAGGCTATGACTCTACTGCTAAAAATGAGGTGGCAAAGCTCCGTCGCTCCTTGTATGGTCTTAAACAAGCACCCAGAGCTTGGTTTGAGAAATTTCGGGCTACTATACTTCAACTTGGATTTGTTCAAAGTCCTTATGATCCGTCACTCTTCATCAGTAAAACCACTCATGCTATTACCATCCTTCTGGTCTATGTGGATGACATTATCATTACAGGAACTCATAGTAATATGATCAAGAATCTTCAATCCTCTCTTCAAGCTGCATTTCATATGAAAGATCTCGGTCCTTAACATATTTCTTAGGACTTGAGGTTCACCAGTCTAAGAGGGGTCTATTTCTTCATCAGCATAAGTATGCTACTGACCTAGTTGATCTTGCTGGGCTCAAAGAGGCCACACCTGTGGACACTCCATTGGAAGTAAATGTGAAACTTAAGAAAGATGATGGTGATCTCTATCCGACCCAACACTCTACAGACGCTTAGTCGGCAGTTTGAATTTACTTGACCATCACTCGACCCGACATCTCATATGCTGTAAATGTTGTTAGTCAATTCATGACAACACCTCGGCATCACCATCTGGTTGCTGTCAAACGGATCATTCGGTACATTCTTGGTTCTCTGACCCGAGGATTGTTTTTTCCGGTTGGCACACCATTAAAACTTACAGCTTACTCTGACGCCGACTGGGCCGGATGCCTGGATACTCGCAGATCTACCACGGGTTGGTGTATGTACTTGGGTGAATCCCTCATTTCATGGAAATGTAAAAAGCAAGAACGCGTCTCCAGATCTTCCACTGAATCGGAGTATCGTGCTATGTCAGCTGCCTGTTCTGAAATTCTTTGGCTTCATGGCTTTCTTAAAGATCTTGGGTTTCCTCAAACCTCGGCTACCCCACTTCATGCGGACAACACTAGCTCCATCCGTATCACCGAAAATCCAGTTTTTCATGAACGTACGAAACATATCGAGGTGGATTGTCATTTTATTCGCGATGAATATGATCGTCAGGTCATCAGTCTTCCACATGTATCAAGTGAACTCCAGCTTGCTGACATTTTCACCAAAGGACTGCCTCGGCCACGTCATGAGTTTCTGGTTCGCAAATTGCTACTATTTGACCAGCATCAATTTGAGGGGGGATGTTAACAATAGCTGATCCAAGACCCATGTACAATAGGCCCACTGGCCCATTCTCATACATCACGTGGGATTAGGATTAGTTGACTGACTCATCAATCTATTTTAATCTCTTTCCTTGTATACAACTGTATCAATATTCTTTATATTCTTTCCTCTGTTAGAGATTGTAATTGCCTTGATTAAGGCCAATAAATCTATAAGTAAAGCAAGGACTGATCATTGGAGATGATCCAATATTCCAAAACTTATTCTCTTCATCTTAGAATTCTGGTTCTGTCAGTCCAGGCCCATTTATTGTTCCTATTTATTGCTTTGTAATTAGTCAAAGATTTTAATTAAATTTAGGATCTATGATTGATTGTAACTTAAATTTAGGATCTGTAATTGATTACGAATGATTATAATTAGGATTGTAATTAGGGTATTAAGCCCTTATAAATATACTTCAGTCGATCCAAGAAAGGGACGACATTCATCTCTCATTCTGTGTTTCTCTCTCTTTCTCTGTCTCTCAAAATGTCATGGTATCAGAGCTTGGTCAATCATCTTTGATCTTCTCCTAACTCATCTTCCAATCATTGGGAGCCTGTTTATGATCATCTGAGATCATCTTCTTCAGCCAGATCATATCTGATCTTCCCTGATCATCTCAGACTGATCAGAGTGGCCCATCTGTGATCTTCATCACTACATCAGCAAATTAGTCCCATCTTGGTCGACAGAAGTTTCTTGGATTTGTGAAGATTTTTTCCCTGTTTTTTTATCATCTGTGATCAAACTACAGTCCAGTCGACAGTCAGCATCCTCCGATTGCATCAGAGCTAACGTGGCCCACCATTGATCATCATCTGCTTCTCAGCTGACACAACCCATCTTGGTCGCCTGGAATTATACATCTTTATGGAGATTTTCTCAGGATTTATGGATCATCAGAGGTAGGCCATATATCAATTTTTGTGGATCGTCAGTTTGGTCAATATCTTTTCATCTCAGCCGTTCAAAAGTTTTGATTTGGATTAGTTTTGCCTGAAACTGCTTCCAATAGTTGTGGAAATTTGTTGTGCACTCATCCTCTTCCTCAGATCTGTCAGCAGATCATTTCCTGGGATCCACATACAGATCTATACACTGACGACCAGGTCGTCGTGTATCACAGTGGCTGTATTAGTGCACTGTTTACTGTTTTTCATCTCGATTGTCTAGTTTTGTGGTTCTTTTATCCAATTCCATCCAAGTTTATACTGCTGGTAGTGGTTTTCATCACTCACAAACAGATCTGATCTGATCTGTGATTGGGCAACTTCGTGGGGCCCACTACTAGAGCCAAACAGCACCGTTATTGTCTACTGCTGTGATTGCCAATTCTACTGCTGCTGTTGGTTCAATTGTCTCTTGGTTGGAATTCTTATTCTCCTTGCTGCTACTGCTTTGTGTGCCTCTTCTGGATCTATAGTAATGGATAAACATGAGATAACCCTGATTCGATTTGATGGCACAAATTATACTTCATGGGCCTTCCAATTTCAAATTTACTTGGAAGGAAAAGAACTATGGGCACACATTGATGGATCTGAACCTCAACCTATGGAAGATGATAAAAAGATTTTAGCCTGGAAAACAAAGGATGCTAAATCAAGACATGGTTGCTGGGCTCTGTTGAGTCACATTTTATTCTCAACTTAAAACCATGCAAAACTGCCCGTGAAATGTGGGACTATCTTCAGAAAATTTATCAACAAGGCAATGCTGCTCGTCAGTTTCAATTAGAACTTGAAATCTCTCAATTCACTCAAGGCACCCAGACAATTCAAGAGTATTACAATGGCTTTCGCCGCCTGTGGTCTGAATATGATGAGATTAAGTTTGCCACGGTATCTGCCGCACTTTTACCAGAATTGCTTCCATTGCAGCAAAGTAGTCATCGAGATCAGCTTCTTATGAAACTTCGTCTGGAGTTTGAAACAGTTAGATCGAACTTGATGAGCAGGGCTCCTCTTCCAAGTCTGGATACCTGTCTTCAGGAACTTCTGCGGGAAGAACAACGCCTGCTTACTAAAACTACTCTGGAACAACAGACAGCTAGTGAGACTCCTCTTGCATATGTTGCTACAGTCAGACCTCCTCCTCGGGACATCAGTAAAGTTCAGTGCCATAACTATAAGAAATATGGTCACTATGCCAATCATTGCAAGGCAAAAATATGCCGGTATTGTAAAGCCACTGGTCATGTTATCGAAGAATGCCGGAAGAAGGCTCGCAATTCTACTTCCCGCAACTATGTGCAGTCAGTGCAGTCCGCTCCAAGTGCTTACACCGTCACCACTCCATCATATGCTTTATCTGACTTCAGTTCTCTGCAGTCTGATTCTTCCTCCCAACCTGGTTCCTCAAACTCTGCATCACCAGCCCCTCTCACCCCTGAGATGGTAAACCAAATGATAATCAATGCTTTAGCCTCCATGAACATCGCAGGTAATGCTTCCTCTCTTTCCAATACTTGGTACTTAGATTCTGGTGCCAGTAACCATATGACCACTTCAGCCCTCAAATTACAAAATGTTGTTCCTTACACTGGTCATCTTACTATCCAAGCTGCCAATGGAGATCATCTTCCCATCATCTCTGTTGGTGATACCCCTAGTCCCTTACCATTAACCAATGTTTTAGTTTCTCCTCATCTTGCTACCAATTTAGTTTCTGTGGGTCAACTTGTTGAAAATAACTGCAATGTCTTTTTCTCCTTCTGGCTGTGTTGTGCAGGACCAGGAGTCGGGGGAAGTGATCGCGAGGGGGCCTAAGCGTGGAAGGCTTTTTCATTACCAGTGTCTTCATTTACTCCGAAAAACTCCTTACATCAGTTCTTTTGTTTTTTCATTAAGAATAATTCTCGGTTGTGGCATAATAGACTTGGACATCCAAATGCTTCTACCATGTCTAATTTATTTCAATCTGGATTAATAAATAAACCTGTTGATTCTGCTTCTTTTGAATGTGATGCTTGTAAATTAGGAAAGAGTAAAATTTTACCTTTTCCACACTCTAACACACGAAGCACTGCATGTTTTGACTTAATTCACAGTGATGTTTGGGGCATTGCTCCGACTCTTTCTCATAGTCATTTTAAGTACTTTGTCACTTTCATTGATGACTTCAGCAGATTTACTTGGCTTTATTTATTACATTCCAAGTCTGATGTTCTCCATGCTTTTAAAATTTTTTTAAGCTATGTTGAAACACAATTCTCCACATGCATTAAGATTTTGCGATCAGACTCAGGGGGGGAGTATGTGTCCAATGATTTTCAATCTTTTCTCAACAAGAAAGGAATCATTTCTCAACGTACATGTCCATATACTCCACAACAAAATGGAGTTGCGGAACGGAAAAACAGACATCTCCTTGATGTAACTCGAACACTTCTCCTTCAATCTTCCGTTCCTCCTCGTTTTTGGACTGAAGCCCTCACCACCGCAGTTTATCTCATCAATCGTATTCCCTCATCTACCATTGATCATTTCACACCGTATTTTAAACTGCTTGGGCAACAACCTGTGTTTGATCACCTTCATACATTTGGGTGTGTTTGTTTTGTTCACATTCCTCTCACGGAACGAACAAAACTAACTGCGCAATCTCGCAGGTGTGCATTTTTGGGTTATGCCACTAATAAAAAAGGTTTTGTTTGTTATGATCCCATTGGACGTCGTATCAGGGTTTCTCGCAATGTTATTTTCTTTGAAAATCAGAATTTCTTCCCGACTCACATAGACTGTCCTTCATCCTCTTCACCAGCTCTCTTACCTGGTTTCTCGGATCAACCAACGGATCAACCTACTATTACTAGATTTAATCCTGATTTTGTGTATCACCGACGGGAAAAACCTACTATTTCCGATGGCCGTCCTCCTGATCCTCCACCGACCACTGGTTTCGCACCTACTCCAGCCTTGCGTCGCTCCTCCCGAGATTCTCGACCACCTGCGAGGTATGGCTTTACCCATACTTCTTTGATGACGACTCTATCTTCTATCCCTATCCCTAGTTCTTATCTGCAGGCTGTACAACAAGATTGTTGGAACCAGGCCATGAAGGAGGAATTGGATGCATTGGATCAGAATCACACCTGGGATATTGTGGAGTGTCCTTCATCAGTTAAACCCATTGGTTGCAAATGGATCTACTCGATCAAACTTAAGTCTGATGGGTCCTTGGATAGACACAAAGCTAGACTTGTGGCACTCGGCAACCGTCAGGAGTATGGCATTGACTATGAGGAAACTTTTGCACCTGTGGCCAAAATGACATCTGTTCGGATACTTCTCGCCATTGCTGCATCTCACTCCTGGCCGTTATACCAAATGGATGTCAAAAATGCATTTCTCCATGGGGATCTGCAAGAAGAAGTCTATATGCGGATACCACAAGGTATCCCCTCTCCCTCAAAGAGGACTGTCTGTCGCCTGCGAAAATCGCTTTATGGTCTAAAACAAGCTCCTCGGGCATGGTTTGAAACCTTCCAGCGTCGCTTATGCGAGAGTGGCTTTACCCAGAGTCCTTATGATCCATCTCTATTTCTCTGTCGCACTTCTACTGGTATTACTGTGCTTCTCGTGTATGTTGACGATATTATTATCACTGGCATGGATGCTGATATGATCACCTCTCTCCAAGCTTCTCTCAAGGATTCCTTCCGTATGAAGGATTTGGGCCCTTTACATTATTTTTTGGGCTTAGAGGTGCATCAATCTCCGAAAGGTCTATTTGTTAATCAACACAAATACACATCTGACCTTATCGAGTTGGCTGATCTCCATGATTCTTCACCTGTTGATACACCTGTAGAGGTCAATCTCAAGTTAAGTAAAGATAATGGCGATCTACTTCCTGATCCTCATACATACCGGCGCCTGGTGGGAAGTCTTGTCTATCTCACCATCACTAGACCTGACATCTCCTATGCTGTTAATCTTGTGAGCCAGTTCATGACCGCTCCTCGTCATCTTCATCTGGTAGCTGTGAAGCGTATTATTCGCTATCTGTTGCGAACTGTCACTCGTGGTCTCTATTATCCAAAGGATAATCTCTTCATCTAACCGCTTATGCGGATGCTGACTGGGCGGGCTGTCAAGACACACGCCGTTCTACTACTGGTTGGTGCATGTACCTTGGAAATTCTCTCATTTCTTGGAAATGCAAGAAACAAGAACGGGTGTCCAGATCTTCCACGGAAGCTGAATATAGGGCCATGTCTTCTGCTTGCTCTGAGATCTTATGGCTACGTGGACTCCTTTCAGAACTCGGCTTCGCTCAATCCGCTCCTACTCCATTGCATGCTGATAATACTGGGGCTATCCGTATCACTGCAAATCCAGTCTTTCATGAACGCACCAAACATATTGAAGTTGACTGCCACTTTATTCGTGATGAATATAAGCGTGATGTCATTCGGCTACCTCATGTCCCTACAGAATTTCAGTTTGCCGATATTTTCACTAAGTGACTTCCTCGGCCTCGTCATCAATTTCTTGTCTCCAAATTGCTGCTTTATGACTCCCCAGCATCAATTTGAGGGGGGGTGTCAATCTAGGCCCATCCATTTTGGCCCATGTCCAGGCCCATTTATTGTTCCTATTTATTGCTTTGTAATTAGTCAAAGATTTTACTTAAATTTAGGATCTATGATTGATTGTAACTTAAATTTAGGATCTGTAATTGATTACGAATGATTATAATTAGGATTGTAATTAGGGTATTAAGCCCTTATAAATATACTTCAGTCGATCCAAGAAAGGGACGACATTCATCTCTCATTCTGTGTTTCTCTCTCTTTCTCTGTCTCTCAAAATGTCAGCCTGCAGTATCATTGCCACTGATAATCATATCATCAACATATACTAAGAGAAATGTGTAGCCCTTCGGTGTCCATCGCAGGAAGAGAGAATTATCAGAATGACTTTGACGAAATCCGGCTTGAAGGATTGCGGCACGGAATTTATCGAACCAAGCCCTGGGAGCTTGTTTAAGCCCAAAAGAGCTTTCCGCAATTTGCAAACATGCTGAGGAGGACAAGCATAGCCCGGAGGAGGTTTTAAGTAGACAGTCTCTATCAAGTCACCATGAAGAAAAGCATTTTTGACATCCATTTGCCATAGAGGCCAGTTGCGGGCCGCAACGACATAAAGAAGAGTACGAACGGTGGTCATTTTAGCCACTGGTGCAAATGTCTCCTCATAGGCAATGCCATACTCCTGCTTGTAACCCTGTGCCACCAATTGGGCTTTGTAGCGATCAAGACTCCCATCAGAGTTAACCTTTATAGAGTAGATCCATTTACTGCCAATCACAGAGGCGCGTTCAGAAGTCGGTACCAAGTCCCATGTGTTGTTTGCTTCAAGAGCAAGCAACTCCTCAGTCATAGCATCCTGCCGGTATGCAATCTTCGAAGCCTGTGAAAAGAGGTGGGAATAGGAGCACTATCCAAAGAAGTGAAAGAGCAGGGAAGCCATATCTGTCAGGCAGGAGCAACAGAAGGACGACTAGAGCGTCGCAAGGGTATAACACTATCGGTGGAGGAAGTATTAATACCTGAGGGTGTAGGAGGCAGTATTGGGAGATGATCAGGAGAAGGAGGCCCCACAGGAGGAACCTTGTTACGCCGGACATAGACCTTGGTAATAGGTGGTGGTGGAGAAGTAGTGCAGGAAATTGTGGCAGATAAGAGACAGCACAGGATGTGTATCCAAACGCAAAGAGAAGAAAGGAATGTGTTCTAAGAAGATTACATTACGAGATATTCGCATGCGTTTCTCAGATTGGTCATAGCATAGAAATCCCTTGTGTTCAGTACTGTAACCTAGAAAGAGACATTTGGCAGCTTGAGGTGACAACTTAGTGCGTTCTGTAGGTGGAAGATGGACAAAGCATAAACAACCAAAAACACGCAAGTGAGAATATGAAGGAGTATTACCAAAGAGAGCTTCATATGAAGTAGTCTTTCCTAGAACGGAGCTAGGATGACGATTGAGGAGATATACAGCAGTCTGTGCAGCATCACAAAAGGTGGGAGGAACTAAGGATGCAAGGAGGAGAGAACGAACAGTTTCAAGAAATGTGCTCTTCCTCTCCGCAACACCATTTTGCTGTGGAGTGTGCGGCAAGATTTTTGGTGAAGAATTCCTTTATCAGAAAGGAAGGCAGAAAAATCATGGGACATGTATTCTCCACCAGAGTCAGACCTAAGAATTTTATTTCTTTCTGAAATTGAGTTTGAACCATTTTGTAAAACTTTTGGAAGAAAGAAAAAACTTCAGATTTGAAGCGCATGAAATAAATCCAAGTGAAACGAGAATGATCATCAATGAATGTCACATAATACTTAAAGCCCTGACTCAAGGTGGGTGCAATTCCCCAAACATCAGTGTGAATAATATCAAAAGATGATAACGCACGAGAACTATGAATAGGAAAAGGCAAGATATGACTCTTACTCAAACAACACGTTTCACACTTAGATTGAAGGAAAGAGGACATCACTTTATTATTAAAAGTGGGTTCTAAACAACCATTTTTAAATAGGGAAAGTAAATACGCATTGTTCACATGACCAAGACGACTATGCCACACAGTCCACAATTTATCTAACTGAGGAGAAGAAGAAGAAAAGAGAGAATGATGTCCAATGTCCAGCAGAAATAGTCGACCATGTTTACTCCCCGTTGCGTTCACCTTCCCAGTTTGCCGCCCCTGTATGACACAACCAGTGGAAAAAAAGATAATATGGTACCCATCATCAATAAGTTGTCCTACAGAAAGTAAATTGGCTGATAATTTGGGAATAAAGTAGACATTGGGAAGGTGGAGAGACTGGCCAGAGACACCAGATAAAATAATGGTACCAATTCCAAAGATGATTAATTGGTCTCCATTAGCAGTGGTGATTTTTTCTTTTCCAAGGTAAGGGTGAGGGCTGTAAAGCTACTTTCTACAGAAGTCATGTGGTTCGATGCTCCTGAATCTAGAAACCATGTGGATGGGGTGATGGATGAAGACAGAGATATTGAAGAATGAAAAGCTGGAAATGCTAGAGAGTGAGATTGATACCGATCACCATTAGCATCATAATTGTCCATAGTAGAAAAGAGGCAGGAACAATACTAACAGCAAGGGACAACAAATATGTAATAGCAGCAAAGACAGCAACAGCAGCAGCAAATATGTGGCGGTAGCAAAGGGCTAACAGTGGCAGCAGCAACAGTACTGCCAACAAATCAAAACAGCACTAAACACAATTGGTCTGTGGAATATAACAGATGAACAATGCAGGAGAGATGTGTGGTCCCACAGCTTGCCAGCAGCAAATCGAAAAGCAGCAACTATTGAAAACACAGCCAAAAAGTAGCAGAAACAGAGTAGTAGCAGGTCCAAAACTCAGTGGTAATACTTGTTAGGTGGATGCTGGTAGCCAGAGGGTGAGGAAGGTGCAAACAGTAGTGCACAGTAGCAGCAACAGAGTACAGGGAAACCTGACGTCCCTATCGTCAGCGAGTGAATCCACACGTGGGCCCCACAGGTGATCGAATCACAGATCAGGTTTGATCGCTGTAAAGTGGATCAAATGTACTTCCTTCAGGTCCAAATCTGATGAGATTTGGAAAAAGATCCACAAATCTGGACGGTGATGATGAAATCTGTCTGAGAAAACCGTCAGATGAAGAAGAGGTTGGAAACTATCTCAAAGGGTGATTGAAAAATTCCTGAAAAAATCACTATAATTCCCAGAAAAATGAGTCGACCAACATGGGGATAACTGTTAGTGATGTTGTGATCATCGCTGGTGGGCCAGTAGTGAAACAGAAGTAAAACAGAGAAGAACTGACGAGAACATCGTCAAACACGTCAATGCCGTCACTGTGTCGATCTCCTGTGAGATCTGAATAATTGATCACGGCCCGATCGGGGGTATGGAATGGAAGGACAAGTTATTTTCGCAACTCCAGGCCAAAGTTTCACTCAAATTGGATCAAAATCCACAAATTTGAACGGCTGTGATGGAAACCGCCGGACAAAACTGAAATATCACTAAATGAGGTGGATATCCTACTTCTGATGATCCAAAAATCTTGAAAAAATCTCCATAAATAAGAGAATAACCAGACGAACAATATAGGCTGCTTCCGCTGCGATGATGATGATGATCAAAGGTGGGCCACCTCTGATCAGGGATGATCAGACATTATCAGAGAGAAGTTTTCACTTCAGGAAGAAGAATGATCAATGATAGAAGACAATAGAAGAGGGATTGATCATAACCATAGCTCTGATACCATGAAATAATCTGTGATGAGATTATAGGAAGAAGATGAAGACATATTGGGAGAAACTTGATCCCACAAAGAGAGGAAATTGTGTATTATAGTTACATTATACCCTAATCAAGGGCAATCAATAATCAATAAACAATCTCCTAATCTATATGGAAGGAATAAA